>JAVGVS010000043.1:0-470171 GCA_032718565.1 Distichodus sexfasciatus
TATATATATATATATACACACATACAGTATATACGTGATTTAAGTGATATAAGTGGTGATTTCTGTAGTAAAACTAGATTGCATGTCACGGACCACCTATATTGCCCACTGCTGAAAACATCAATGTAGTCATCTGCAGTATTATGGTCTGACACTACATCGATGGGTTCGTCCACGTCTATGTTAATCCCAAGTATGTCAATAATTTCAACACCCTTATTTTCATTGTACCACATACATTCGGGTTTAAACCAAAATCGGTGTTGATGTTGAAAGGCCGTGGCTATTAACAACACTCAAATGCATTCGCATAAAGCAACGAGTAACGAGTCTGTTTTTAAAATGTAAGGTGCAGAAATTTGTGTTGAAAGTGTAGGGACTAAATGTAGAAAGTTGTCAGAAAAATGAAGAACAGATGAACAGATACTTGAAAATTCTACTACGTATATTAACAAATTATTCAATTTTTTACACTTGATCCGTTTCAGCCCTTAAAGCGAACTCAGATTGATTAGTCAGCATTTTGTACATATATGTGAACACGCCAAACGAACTCAGACCCCTCGGAAACATCGGGAGGTGGTCTCAGTCCGGTTCGCTGTAAGTCCGCGGCGCAGTTCGTTTAACTCGCGCCTTATGAACAGAAAGCGTTCCTGGTTCGCTTCGACAGTTTTTGTTCGAATTGAAAGCTACCCAGAATGCAAAGCAGTAAAGGTCTGAGAGCTCCATAAGAATTAAGGGTGTTTTCACACTTAGTCCGTTTCAGGCCTCAAAGTGAACTCAGATCGATTAGTCAGCATTTTGTACGTATATGTGAACACGCCAAACGAACTCAGACCCCACGGAAACGAACCGAACTGAGACCACATCGGGAGGTGGTCTCAGTCCGGTTCGCTTTAAGTCCGCGACGCGGTTCAACTAACTCGGGCCTTCTGAACGCAAAGCGCTCCCGGTTCGCTTCGACAGTTTTTGTTCGAAGAAAAAAAAAAAAACTAGGCAGAATGCAAAGCAGTAAAGGTCTAAGAGCTCCATAAGAATTAAGTATGAACAGAAAAAGGACTGAGGCCCCATCTGAGCTGAAGTGGACCAGAAAGAGAACCGAGTCCCCTTTCAAACGAACTCACAGTGTGAGCATAAAGAGAACTGAGTTCCTTTTCTGTTGGTCCACTTTTTGGACCACTTCTAGAGGACTGAGTTCAGTTCCTTTAAAGAGGACTGTATGTGAAATATATGTGAAAACACCCTCTGTGAATCTGGAACATTGTTGAAACATCTTTAACACAAAAAGACCAATGTGGCCTACCCTGCGATGAGCCAAATACATCAGTCCTGTTCTTCATTAAACAGCTCAACCAGGGAAAATATAAAATGGCATGAAAAAAATCATTAAATTAGAAGATTAAAAGTAATCAGTTATCAGTAATAGCCAGGAAGCGTGATAACGTGCGTTACTAGCACGCTAACTAGCATGGACACCTAAAACTGTGCCATTGTTTCATTAATAGCATCTGTAATTCATGGCCATTGACCTGCACTCCTCATGTCCCAACTCTCCACTCCCTACACCTTCTTTAATAATGACGACCTTATCGAGGAGTCTGACAGTGATGATGACTGACAGGACAATTATATCGGCCATCAGGTCACGCTGCTCTCATTATCTCGCTCTTCAACCGTAGGAGGACGTGTCTTATAAAAGAGCGTTTTGCCCGAGGCCGAGACCTCCACAGGCAGCGCTAGGAGAAGGAGACGAGTGTGTCGGAGTGATGGACCATACTGGCAGCTCTCCACAGAAGAACTAATCAGTCAGAGAGCCTATGCGAGAAAGCGGAGCTGGGCAACAACTAGACCTGGACATAAGACTGGGACAAATAGCTGAGAAATGATTATATTGGTCGATATCGATAAGTACTGACAAAACTTATTTCTAATTAGTTTCCATGTTCTACTAATTACCGAGAGAAAAAGAAGGTTGAATTTCATTCAAATTAATCATTTTTTTAATCAAGGCACAGAGGTCATAACCTCATAACATTTTATCAGCTTTCCTGGTTATTTGTGTTTAAGTGAACTATCGAACATTCCCGTTACTGTCACACCCTGACATTTCTAACACAACGCCAAGTCAAGCGGGCGTGAAAGGAGAGTCGAGTGAGGGCGGAGCATTCGGAGTTACGTCCTGCCCTATGTGGTGTATCAAATCAAATAGGGCACGTGTGACACTTCATGTGCACTACCTAGTGCGTAGAGAAACGTTAAGCTACAACCCCGGCTATTTCCTGAGATTCATACTACTGCATAGAAAAGTATGATAAGAGTGCCTTACCTACCATACTATTAAGTGCAGTAGTACACGGCTTGGGACAAAGCCCAAGCAGTTTAGTTCGTTTTTTTTTTTTTTAATTGCACGTGCAGGCAAAGTTGAACGCGTAAAGACAAGAGATTTTGCTCGCAAACGTTTCACTGCGTGCTCAGAATTTTGCCATAAAATATCAACATACACTACCAGTCAAAAGTTTGGACACACCTTCCCATTCAATGTTTTATTCTTCATTATCATGACTATTTACATTGTAGATTCTCACTGAAGTCACTATGAATGAACACATATGGAATTATGTAGTAAACAAAAAGTGTGAAATGTTTTATATCTTAAATTCTTGAAAATAACCACCCTTTGCTTTGATCACTGCTTTGCACACTCTTGGCATTCTCTCGATGAGCTTCATGAGGTAGTCGCCTGAAATGGTTTTCCAACAGTCTTGAAGGAGTTCCCAGAGATGCTGAGCACTTGTTGGCCCTTTTGCCTTCACTCTGCGGTTCATCTCATCCCAAACCATCTCGATTGGCTTTGGTCAGGTGACTGTGGAGGCCAGGCCATCTGGCGTAGCACTCCATCACTCTCCCGCTGGGCCATATGGCCTTTACACAGTTCATTCATAGTTTTGATGCCTTTAGTGAGAATCTACAATGTAAATAGTAATGAAAACTAGAGAGGTACATTTTCTGAAGAAAATGTGAGTGGTGCTTGCCGTGGCAAAACTTGGGCCTCAATATTACAATGTTTCCTTCAGTTCTCTGTGAAAAACAACATTTAAACTGCTGGTATAGCAGTGATATGACAATAAGACAATATTGCTTCTATTCATATTGGTAATCATGTTAAGAGCAAAATGCTAATATAGTCAGCATAATGCTAGCAACATGCTAAGCACTCTAGCATCATGATAGCGACATTCTAAAGCTGTTGCTAGCAACATGCTAATATAGTTAGCATAATGTTAGCGACATGCTAATCAGCAAAACGTCATGCTAGCAACATGCTAAGCACTCTAGCATCATGTTAGAGACATTCTAATGATGTTGCTAGCACAACATGCTAATATAGTCTGCATAATCCTGGCAACATGCTAATCAGCTAAACGTCATGCTAGCAACATGCTAATCACTCTAGCATCATGCTAGGAACATGCTACACATGTTATTAACGGAATGTTAATATAGTTAGCATAATGCTAGCGAAATGCTAATATCGTTAGCATCATGCTAGCCACGTGCTAATATAATTAACATAACGCTAGCGACATGCTAATATTATTAGCATAATGCTAGCAACATGCTAAGCATGTTAGCGTCATGTTAGAGACATTCTAATGAAGTCGCTAGCAACATGCTAATATAGTTAGCGTAATGCTAGCAACATGCTAATCAGCTAAACGTCATGCTAGCAACATGCTAATCACACTAGCGTCATGCTAGGAACATGCTACACATGTTATTAGCAGAATGCTAATATAGTTAGCATAATGCTAGCAAAATGCTAATAACGTTAGCATCATGCTAGCCACGTGCTAATATAATTAGCATAAAGCTAGGAACATGCTAATATTGTTTGCATAATGCTAACAACATGCTAATTGTGTTAGCATCATGCTAACAGCATGTTAATGAGGTTGCTAGGGGGCGTGGTTTATGAGCATCCTGATAAATGCGAAAGACTGATTGGTTGCCTGAGTGTTGCCCCTGTGGGGGCAATATCCCCCCCCCACCTCTTTACAAGAGTCATACCACCCCATTCCCGAATGAGCCGCACAGTTTGCCACCTCTTTCATGGGTCTACGACAAACGGTACAGGAAGAGTTCTGCGCCAAAATCCACATTCTAAGTCAATGGGGCAACTTTGGGCGCCTTTTCCGCCCCGGGGGCAAAACTTCTACCCTCTTGCGGGGTATGTTCTGACACAGCTTGCAAGCCTCTTCAAATGTGGTGAACTTGAGATTTCTACAAAATTCCCTCTCTGCACTACAGTCCGTCAAAGTTGGTCTCAATGTTAAGTCTGTGGGATTTTTCCCCCATTCTATGTCAATGGGGCAAATTTGGGGGTCTCTTGTGCCCCGGGGGTAAAACCTATACCCTCTTGCGGGGTATGTTCTGACACAGGTTGCAAACTTCTTCAAATGTGGTAAATTTGACCTTTCTACAAAATTCCCTCTCTGCGCTACAGTCCGTCAAAGTTGGTCTCAATGTTAAGTCTATGGGACCTTAGAAAAGTCATAGCACCCCATTCCCGAATAAGGCGCACGATTCGATACCTCATTCATGGGTCTACGACAAACGATGCGGGACTAGTTACGCGCCGAACTTTTATACGGAAGAAGAATAAGAAAAAAAAAAAAAAAAAGCCTGAGAGATAACAATAGTAGTGCTTCGCTTCGCAAGCACCACTAATAAAGAAAAAAACACTGAATGTGTCCAAACTTTTGACTGGTAGTGTACATTTTAAGACAGGAGACGATGGCCGTATAAAATCCCATCGCCGACTTTGGACATGCCTGGCATGAACGCTACCTTTCCAACGTACAATAAATGTGTGATAAAATATCAGTGGAAAATATTGGCGAATCTAAGCAACCGTCCGATGGCGATGACTTATATTCGGAATACGGAACTGTGCGTGTTCCCAAAGCGCTTGTTGAAAAATAGCAATTATCGTCTGTTTCCGATATGATTCCAATATGATTCCAATATTATCGTGCATCCCTATTTAAAACTCAGTTTTTTGAACTCTGGTTCAGTGTGTACCTCTGTGTTTTAATAAAAATTAGGGAAATAATTCTAGGAAGTGTGGGTGAATTCTGAATGTGGGAAGTGTGGGTGCCCCCTTATTTTTCTGTATTGCTAATAAAATAGTAATTTAAAATTAATAAATGTGATTATTTTGTCATTGTGAACACACCACAGCACAGCACTGACCTCTGCATTTAACCCATCCGTGAAGGAGTAGTGGACAGAACTGGCGTCCAAAGAAAAGTGCCTGGAAACAGTACCTTGCTTATGAGTATCTGAGTCTTACCTTGACTGGTCTGTGACTTGAACCGACCACCCTCTAATCATGTGCTACGCTGGTGCTGGTTCAAACCCAGCTCAATCCTACCTCCAGAACTACCACCACTGGGACCCTGTGCAAGTGTCTTAAACCAAAGGTACTCCAGGAAGACGAGGATATGGAAGTCGCTTTGGATAAGTGCATTTAATAAATGGCGTAAAATGTAAATCCACCTGGAAAGCTTTAACTTTCCCTGACATTGGAACAATCTGCCATTCCGCGCTGATCTACGGCCAAATTCCTACCGGGACACAACGCCAGTGCCTACATTCGCAGAAATATAAATCTTTGAACAGAATCAATTATCTTCCTCGGGCCGGTCTGGGTCACCCGCCGCGTCCGGCCGCATTGCCTCGTGACACCGTAATCTGGAAAGTCATAATGAAAGATGCGCCCCTTTCTGACCTTGTGCGTGTCTATGCTGAATTAATATCACCACAGTCCTCTGGATCCCGCTGTCCTTTCAGGACAAATCAGACGATCACTGATATCACAGTCCGACTCGGCCCACCTCATCACCGCCAAGGGACTTTAATCATCTGTGCCGAGCATTTTAATTATCTCTTCAATCTTCCCTCCCCGCCCCACAAATACACAACGTGATTCTCAACACCTCGACATTCGGAATACGGAACGGCGCGGGTTCCCAAAGCGCTCTTAAGATGATAACAGGCGTGATTAAGGGCTCTTTAGATTGACTGAGGAGCGTATCAGGAACGTCTAAATATAACTCAGTTCGTCAAAGAGCATCGTGACTTTAAAGGATCGCACATTTTCAATTCCCTTGCAGTAAATTAAGGTTTAATTTTCCCCATCGCATACGCAATCAAATTTGCAGAATAATCTGATAATGCGGGAGAGCTTGAATAAATAAAAACAGTTACTATTTTTAGTAAAACCAC
Source organism: Distichodus sexfasciatus (assembly GCA_032718565.1). Classification (NCBI taxonomy): domain Eukaryota; kingdom Metazoa; phylum Chordata; class Actinopteri; order Characiformes; family Distichodontidae; genus Distichodus; species Distichodus sexfasciatus. The sequence goes on from JAVGVS010000043.1 coordinate 6,289, forward strand.
TAATACTGTTATTCATTTAAGAGGAATTAACTGAAGCGCGTCATTTATATGATTTTCTCTCAATTAAGGAGGAAAATCCTGATTATGCAGACAGTTTCAGAAGACTCTTCAAACTTTGCTCAACTTTCTCTTCTTGTTCAATGATAACGCGAGCAGCACGCAGCAAAGAACATTAATAGCCTGAGGGCTCACCTACACACGCACCCTGACCTGAATGAAATCACTGGTGAGGAAGTCGAAAGAGAGTCAAAAAAAACTACGGACACACACACACACACACACAGCCTGGTCTTGTTGTTAAGTGAGTAAACACACATGTTTGTCATGGTAAACACACCACAGCACAGCACACAGTGCACCACAACAAAACGTGACCTCTGCTTTGATCCATCTGTGAAGGAGCCGTGGGCAGCTTTTATTTTGGCAGCGCTCAGAGAGCAGCGCTCAGGACGGTATCTTGCTCACGACCACCCCAGTGGCACCTTTACCAGCCCGGGACTTGAAGATAAATCGTAACCTCCCTCCTTCTGAGTAGAACTTTGGCAAGCAGTATATCTAGTCTTTAGGCAATTTAAATCTGCCTGTGCTCGTGCTCGTCTCCTTCCTTATTTATCGGTATCAGCATCGGCAGATGTAAGCATGAAAAGCATGGGACATCAGCATCGGCCAATAATTCCCATATGGTGCATCCCTAATAACTGCTTAATCTACAGACTACACCTTATTCTAACCGTAACCTCAATAACCAAAGGGTTTACTTTATTATTTATTTGTTTTTCACAATAATATGGAAAAAGTCAAATTTTTTCTGTCTTTTTTTGGTACAATGAAGCCACAACAATTAAAAATGTACAATTTACTCACACACACTAAATGATGTTAAGTGAGTGATTATTTGTTATTGTGAACACAGCACAGCACTTGCAGCGCACGGGGAGCAGTGCTTGGAAATAGTACCTTTCTCATGAGTACCTCAGTTGTACCTTTACCGGTCCAGGACCCTCCAATCTCAGGGTCAACTCCCTTACCGTTAGACTACCGTCTAGGGCCGGACAATATGGTCGCAAACATTATCACAATATTTTTTCTATAATGAATGATTTCAATATTTATCACAAAATAGACACCACCTCTCTTACTTTCATTCACCGCTTAATCCCTATCAGTGTTGTGAGTCTGTTCCGGGACTACGGGCGCGAGGCGGGGCATCACCCCTGGGTGGGTGCCAACACACCACATGGCACACACACTCACACTCACAGTCACACCTAATGGGGTCAATTTACAGTCGCTAATCAACCTGTAGCCTAGTGCCTGCTTTCGTACTGACCAAAGAAACAATAATCAAAGTCGTTTTTGGATAATAGCTTATTAGGAAATGCTATCGGCGGCAAATCTTGTTTTTGACTGCTGTGCGAGCTCTTGTTGATATTATCTCTATGTCAGTGGTTAAGATATTTACCTCAACTTTCACTCGCATAAAAGATCTGAGAGACGTTACCGTCACTGCTAAGTAACGGGTGGCTCGGACATCACAGCCGTACATAGGTTTGATCTAAATGGAATTTACAAAGCACATCCCTGTAAACGGCATATTTTAAGAGAGGATCACGCGGCAGAAACGATGGTTGTGACACAAACACACTCACACTCCATCAGACTCACTCACTCACTCACTCACTCACATGCGCACACAAGCTACAAGCCTGTAGCCATGACACCATCACCCACCTGAAATATTAACCCTTTCATGCACAGCATCTACTCACGTGGACATCCACATCCACTGGTTTTGAGTTAGCGGTTCATCATTTCTGAAAACTGCAACTAATTTGGTAGCAAATTCATTCACTGACAGCCATGAGCGATACTGGAGAGCTTCCCTTTAACCCTTCTGTTATGTTTGTTTCTCAGGAGCACCAACGATGTTCCTGGGTCAGTTTGACCCGGGACGTGTTTAATTATCCAAAAGTGTCAGAAACCCTAAAAATCCCAATAAACATAGTTTATATCTCATTAGTAACATTATTAACCATTTCAATCAATATTTGGTGTAATGGTGTTATTTACCTCTCACAGATCATGGTTTAATGAGGATAATTCACTCGTTTTTTATTTAAAAATGCATTTTAAAACTTTTTTTTATGTACATTGGAAAGACCTACATATAAAACACAACAGTTTTACATGACATTGATTATTTTCAACTCAAATTAACCTGCACAGTGTTTATGTAATATAAACATGCAGGGGGGCTTGCACACATGTGAAATGAACGATTTTTCTTTTATATTTTGATAACCCTTATTAAGCCGAGCACAAGAAGTTTCATACTGAAAAAAATACTTTAAACTATTTTTTTAAAAGATTTTTTTTAATTTAAAACCAACTGGGAAAAACCTTCAACGTTCAATCAGTTCTTTCACTGCTGCTGTCCTCTCGTACTTCTAGGTGCAAGACTGTGAGCCAAGTCTACTAACAGGAGCTTGATTTCCTTCCAAAACACAGAGACGTTTCCACCATGGAAACAGTTTGCCATCCTTTCTTTTGCGGGCTGCGTAATTGCCGACTGGCAACATCTCTGCATCGCTGGGACGCACTCCAACGCAGGAATGGCCGTCTACCGGGAGGGAAATGAGCCAACAATACCAAAACCATCAGTAAAACTGGACGGTACGAAGTAAAGTGCAGCTCACCTCTAAAGTAGACGGTCCAAAGCACTAAACAAAAGGACAAAGATGAATCTTTAGCGACTCGTAACTGCTGGACTGCTACTGAGACAGTCGTTCAGTCCAAGACCAAATTGAATCTGGAAAGCGAAGTGGAAGAAGAGTGAGGGCCAGGGTGAAAATCTCGACACAACTTCGCTCCTTAACGTGCGGCGAAAAAAAGCAGGGGGGCATAAACCTTCACATTTCAATTCCTACTAGAATGTGACACAATGCACTCGACACCCCCCCCTCCACACACACACATACTAAATCTGCTGCCGAGGAGCGGTTCATCAGTTTTGGATCCAGCAGGCACATACTAACACTACAGCTGTTGTTGAGACTCTAAGAACTCGACCCCTTTATACCAGACATGAGAAAATCAGAGGGTGCAAATCACATCTGTTGCATCCTGACAAAGGGTTGAACGTACACACACATCTACACACACAGTCCAAATATGTCTGGCACACATTAATGCCTATTACCCTGCATGTGATATCTGCAGTTGCTTGGGGACAAAGTGTTGAGAAAAAAGCCATGCAAAGTCTTTTGGAATCAACATCATTAAAGAAGTCCTTTTAAAACATATGCCTTCAGATCAAGGTGTGTGATATCTCTCTGAATCTACAGAAAAAAAAAGCTGTTCTCTGTTTACAATATTTTAGTATTAGAATGGTCAACTGCTAAGCTGCATAATGCAGATATTACAACTTTAAACACCAGGACCAAAGCTTTTTATTTTGTAAAACAACATCTTTAATGTGTTTGCCCCCCTCGTCTTGTGTGCATCTCTTGATGTTAAAAGTGAAAACCCAATAAAGTGTTATTCACAAAAATAGAAGTGAGATTTCTCAGATTTTTGTGGCTTCAAATGTGAGAATGGGAGCTGACTGGTTTTTATTATTCCATTTGCAATGGAAAATAAATGAAAATGTAGAGACGCCAAACAAATCCTTCAACTATGTTATAGGTTTTGTTCTCACTGTATTTCTCCACTAGAGGGCACCACTGTGAGTCAACGTAAATGTACACATTGATTCTAGACTAATCAAAATAAAATATATTGATACATTTGTACAAAAAATTAAATAATAGGCTAAATTGTAAAACTAAATTTACTTTGGTGATGATTCTTAAACCTCTAGAAACAACAAATGTAAAATCTGCTCATTTTTTTATGTTTCCGAAAATAAATGAACGTTGGTTAATTATATCATTATCAAAGTGTTATATTTTCCTATTATCAAAATCAAGACTGTAGTGATGCTCTCTCCGAGGCTCTACCTCATAAGGTAAAAATACTTTAAAGAAAAGTTATTTCATTTTTAGAAAAAGTAAAAAGAGAGATTCGATTTTGGATACTGAGGTAGGTGCAGTATTGTTTAGATATACTGTACTCTTACGAAGGAATCCAATTGAAGTAACTCACAAAGATACAAAGACATGACTTCATTTACATTTACAGAATTAACAAACACTCTAATCCAGTGCAACTTCCATTTTCCTAATTTCAGGGACAGTCTCCTTGAGTGCAACTTGGGGTTAAGGGTCTTGCTCAGGGACCCAGTGATGGTAGCGCTGGAGGTAGGATTCGTGACGGCGTGTGTATATGTGTGTTCTCAGCGTGGCAAAACCGACAGATGTGTCCCCGTGTAACACGGGAAGCTGAATTTTTCATTCCGAGCATGTGTGCAGGTAACATGCATTCTAATCGAGCAGGGGTATCTGGAGGAGGGAGGAGCGGCACAGGAGAGCATACAGAAAAGGAGGGGGACAATAGTGCAAAACGGCAGACAGTGATAGTGTAGACAAGCAGAAGGGAGCTGTATAACTTACAGGGATAAAGATGACAAAATGTCAGAGGTGCTAAAAAAGACAGAGGTAAAGACTCTCTGTCCCTTCCTTTGTTCTCTCACTTGCCCTTATCTTCCAGTTTCTCTGCTTTTTCTCTCAGTGGAGGGTGACAGCTCTCAGGTAAGGCAGCCGCGTCTTTAATTATTCACCAACAGGAGTCTGATCAAGGCAGCAGCCAATCAGGGGTCTGGGCAGCGGGAGCGGGCAAGAACTCTCATTAATACTGCACCGGCTCTTAAGAGACGCGTCCACAACACAAACCGCTCCGACTCTCGGCCCTGCGGCTACAAGCCGTCGGACGGACAACGTTGAGCGGAGCAGGGAGAAAGCAACAGATGGTCTGGACAATGGGCTGGAGGGTCTGGGAGAGAGAGAGAGAGAGAGATGGAGAGAGGGAGGGGGAGAGAGAGAGAGAGAAAGAGAGAGAAAGAGAGAGAGAGAGAGAGAGAGAGAGGAGGAGGACTGGGATGAGCTATATTAAATTACTGGAACAGGTTTATCCTCACGAGGGAGTCAGGAATGGAAAAGGAGGGGGATTACCTTGTTGCAAACAGAACATTCATTATTCATTTAAACAACTCCACACTAAAAAAAAAAAGAAGTGTAACCAAATGAAGCTGAAGGTACACACGCTGAATATGCAATGGGGGAAATAATTATTTGATCCCTTGTTGATTTTGTAAGTTTGCCTACTTACAAAGAAAAGAAAGGAGAGAGAGAATATCAACCAAAAATCCAGAAAAAACACTACACTACACTACATAAAAGTTATAAATGAATTTGCACTTTATTGAGTGAAATAAGTATTTGATCCCCTACAACCCAGCCTGAATTCTGGCTCCCACACGTTGGGTGTGGCACACAGATTGCAATAAATCAGTTACAGATACACCTGATGTCATCTCGTTATGTGTATAAAGCACACCTGTCCACAGAATCAGTTTCTTCCATTACAACCTCTCCATCACCATGGGCAAGACTAAAGAGCTCTCAAAGGACGTCAGGGACAAGATTGTAGACCTGCGAAAGGCTGGAATGGGCTACAAGACAATTAGCGAGAAGCTTGGTGAGAATGTGACAACTGTTGGTGCGATTATTCGGAAATGGAAGGAACATAAAATGACTATCAGTCTCCCTTGATCTGGAGCACCATGCAAGATCTTGCCTCATGGGGTGAGGAGGATCATGAAAAAGGTGAGGGATCAGCCCACAACTACTCGGGAGGAGCGTGTTAATGATCTGAAGGCAGCTGGGACCACAGTCACCAAGAATACCATTGGTAACACACTACGCCGTAATGGATTGAAGTCTTGCAGTGCCCACAAAGTCACCCTGCTCGAGAAGGCACATGTACAGGCCCATCTTAAGTTTGCCAGTGAACATCTAGATGATTCAGAGAAGGCATGAGAGAAAGTGCTGTCGTCAGATGAGACCAAAATCAAGCTCTTTGGCATCAACTCCAACCGCCGTGTTTGGAGGAAGAGAAATACTGAGTATGACCCAAAGTACACCATCTCTACAGTAAAGCACAGAGGTAGAAACATTATGCTTTGGGGCTGTTTATCAGCTAAAGGTATAGGATGACTACACTGCATTAAGGGGCCAATGAATGGGGCCATGTACCGTAAAATTTTGAACGAGAACCTCCTTCCCTCAGCCAGAACACTAAAAATGGGCCGTGGATGGATCTTTCAGCATGAGAGTGACCCAAAACATACAGCCAAGGCAACAAAAGAGTGGCTAAAGAAGCAGCACATTAAGGTTATGGAATGGCCAGTCTCCAGACCATAATCCTATCGAAAATCTGTGGAGGGAGCTGAAGCTTCGAGTTGCCAAGCAGCAGCCAAGAAACATAAAGGACTTAGTGAGTTTCTGTAAAGAGGAGTGGGCCAAAATCCCTCCTGAGATGTGTGCAAACCTGGTGACCAACTACAGGAAACGTCTTACCGCTGTGCTTGCCAACAAGGCTTTCTCCACCAAGTACTAAGTTGTGTCTTGCTTGGGGATCAAATACTTGTTTCTCTCAATAAAATGCAAATGAATGTATAACTTTAATGTAGTTTTCTTTTCTGGATTTTTGGTTGATATTCTGTCTCTCTTCATTAAAATAAATCTACAATAAAAATTAGAGACTGTCCATTTCTTTGTAAGTGGGCAAACTTACAAAACCAACAGGGGATCAAATAATTATTTCCCCCACTGTACATAAATTAACCTACTTACAATAAAGCGCAAATGCTTAATACTAACCCTGTTTATCTTTTAGTGTGAAGACTGGACACTAGAGTGGCATCAGCACCAAATAACCTTCTCTGAATATCAGTGTACAAGGGTGGTATAAAAATAGCACTGCAGCCAAAGATGCCAATCTACTAATAATTAATTAAATATTAGTAAATCATTCATTTAATAGCTATATTAACTAGAAGATCACCAAAAGGAGATTGCCAGAGAATTTATTACATGTAATACAAGCTCAGTGGCTCTAATATGATTTATATTAGCAATACTGAACATTACTTGTACATATTAGTGATTGTAGTTTGCTCCACTTGAATACTGTTAGGCTAATTATTGAGCATTATTTGTACATACTACTTGTTGTATTTGTCTCCTCTGACTGCTGTTACAATATTTGCACATATTACTGAACGCTATTTGTACATATTACTGATTGTAGATTTCTTAGCTATATGGACAAAATATCGATATTAGGCATTTTGATGATTATCGGTATGTGTTTAATTTCGAAAATGACCGTTATTAAACAATTACAAGGTGCGCTACTGTGGCTCCGCTGCCGTCTCTTCTCTCTGTGCCGTTTGCTCTCGACTTGCTGCTTCATGAGTTGTAGCCAATCAACGCTGAAGCCTTGTTGTCCCTCACACCACACTCACACACGAGTGCAGCATGAAGCTCCAAGAAGTAGAAGAGGAGAGTTTCAGCTGAGGACGGTTGATGTTTGTAAAATTTTCTTCTTTTTTGCATATTGGTTCCAAATATTGGTTTTCTGTCCCATTAACTAGCAATAATCGCTATCAGTATCAATATCAACCCTGAAAAAAACAATATCGGTCGACCTCTAGTCCAGATAAATTGGTACTGTTTCTAGGGGCCAATAAATGACAACAAAAGATCAAAATGCAACATATTTTGTTTTACTTTTGTGTGAAATGCAATTTATTAAGATTTGTGCTTTATGTGCTGCTATCTTGGTAAGAGTCTCATAACTCTGGGACCCTCTCTGGGAGGAAAAAAACGCTACATATATATATATATATTTACATCCTTTTTTCAAAATCCTACAATTATCATAACTGATATTAGTCTCATAAAACCATATATCAGTCGGGCTCAAGTATGCTCCAAGATTTTTCAAATCTGCTTTTCCAGCTGGAATTTACATAACCATGAGTATATTCGCTTGCTTGCTTGGTTCTACTGATGCAGATTGTTTCATGGTATGTTTCACTCTGAAATACCACCGAGCACAGTTCACAGCATTCATCCTCTCCCGTCTTCCTCTCCCTCTACCACCTTATCCCTCCTTATTTCCCCTCTCATCTTTTCTGCTTCTTATCCTCTGTGCTGACTGAGCAGGCATGTCCCCTACCCCTGCCTAGTTAATATAACAAAGAAAGCGTTACCAGGTGTATTAACTCTGTCGCTCTACCTGAATTTGAAAGTTGTTTGTTGATGCAAAAAGTGCGAGAAGAGCAGGAAAACAACGCGCGTTCTTTGTTCTGACATTCAGAGAGAGGCAGGCGGCCCCCTTATCATGCTGTGTTTTGAAGAAGAAAAGACGGAGAGAAGTGGGGAAACCTCTCCAGCTTTAGCATTGATCCCGTTATGACACATGTAGCACGCTTGAGGAAATCTCAGTATGAATCTCACATGAACCATCAGTAGGATGCTAAAAGATATCGAGCGAAAATCAACAGCTGATCAGAAACAGCCTCTAATGGATGCTGTCACACCGTCTAATGGACGCTGTCAAAATGACTAACTATTCTGAGATTGCTTATAAAGCAACGCCTATGAAATAAATGATAGCTAATCGATAGGAGCCGAGCTGCTGAATTAGAGAGGATTTTAACATAAAAGCTTTTGTGTTGACTACAGTGAGCCAATGAATCTGTCGTCATTGAGAGGTCTTCACAGAGCATTTTGTGGCTTACAGACAAAGAGAACAGACCCCAAGCTGCTATAAACTGCTCATTTAAAAGTAAGGAGGTGCCAATCAAACTTCTTCTACTCGATAAACAATCACCAGTTTCATAAATAAAATGTTTACGTCAGAAATAGGGTTGTAAAATTGTAGAATTTTCAAAGTTGGAAACTTTCCATGGGAATTAAAGAGAATAAACGGGAAGTTCCAAGTCTGGGAACATAAAATATAGTTGGTAAAAATATACTGTAGCATAAACCTGGCTAAAACAATCAGATATGATGCAAAGACTGCTGGGTATCTATGCTATTCCTCAATCACAGGCACATAGAACATTACTTACTGCAGGGCTATTGAGGCCACATGCACAAGGATTTCTAGAATTCTGAACTACTAAAGCTACTTTTTTGAGCCCACAGCACAGATGCAGACTATTGAAGCCACACTTTTGAGCCCAAGGACTGTATAAAGTCAAGTAGGTTTTGATGATATTTGATGATTGATCTATCATCTATCCAGATGGCGTCTCTCTCCAGCCAAGAAAAATAAAAATAAAAATTCAAAAAGCAAGAAACAGCTTTTAATTATGTGCGGACGCCCTCAGCCTGTGTCTGCCTTTCCTACTACACTATCACCTGATTAAAGTCAAACCAAAGCGAGGCATCGTCTAACATGCCCACTCAGTTTCAAATGCCCTTGTTGTTCAGTGAAAGAATTTAATGTTCACTGAAGGAATTAAGCACTGATAAAAAGTTCTACTCACAAATAAATCATGTTTGTTTTATTGTATCCTTTTGCATTCATGTCTGTTTATGACAAAACAAACACTTTATATTATGTTTATATGTTGGTATATGACTCAGTTTCTCAAATATGACTCAGTATTTAAATTTCCTGTTAATTCTCATTAATACCCATAAATTCCTATTAATTCCTGTGGAAAGTTTCCAATTTAGAATAGTTCCCATTGAAAGTTTCTGGAAATTTACTGGGAATTTTCTGTCTCTTTTGGAACCCGAGTCAAATATGCAAACTTTCAATTACTAGTTGCATTCCAGTTCATCCCTATTAGGGTCTCTGCTACTGGAACAACAGGCGGGAGGCAAGGACCAACTCCTGGACACGCACACACACACACAAACAGGCGATTTAGAGAAGCCGATCAAACCGCAGCACCCACAGGAAAACCCATGATCATGGGAAGAGCGCACAAAACTAATGCAAACACACTTAAATCACAAGTTACACAAGCAACATAAACTATTTGAGTCAGTAGACTGATACCGGTATCAGTTTGGGAACCTTTTTGACAGAGAAAGGTAGAGTGAAGGGAGGAGAGAATCCTGCAGACATCCTCTGCTGCTGAATCCTCTCCTGTCTCTAAATGGTATAAATCAGGATCACAAAGATGGGGATTTGACTTCATTTTCTTGCCTCATTTTTCCAGTTTCACCCTTACACTGGTAAACATTTCAGTCTTCATTAGCACTCCGTGCCAGGACAACAAAGGCACACAGGAATTAGCCTCCTCTGGGCTTCTGTGCATTAAATTTATGCATTCTATGAATTATTTAGTTCATAATTAAAAAAGGGACCAAAGCCAGGAACCACAGGCTGCTCCCACACTTCCATATGGAGCTGTCTGTTGTGTGGTGTGTCAGAGTCAGGGGAGCAACACGAAACACTCTCTACAGACATAAACAAGGCACAGTCACACGGTGACACATTATTTTAGGTTTCAAGAGTGTTAACATGAACTGTGAAGGTGTATTCTGGCCTTGACAGAATACACTGCCTTATGGCACAAAACTTTTTGTTAGAACTTGAGTGAAATCTGTGGGTCAATATCATTCATTCATTCATTATCTGAACTGCTGAATCTCAACTGGGGTTGCGGGGGATCAGAACCTATCCTGGGAACTTACGGGAGCAAGGTGGGGAACAACCCTGGGCAGGCGCCAACACACCGCAGTGCTCACACAAGCACTCACACAATCACACTCACATTCACACTTTATGGGGCCAATTTAGAGTCACCAATTAAGCTATATCACATAACTTTGGACTGTGGGAGGAAACCGGAACACCCAGAGAAAAAACCCACGCAAACACGGGGAGAGCATGCAAACTCCACACAGAAAGGCCCTACGGCCATCCCTGGGGTTCAAACCCAGGACCCTCTCGCTGCGCCACCGTGCTAACCACTTGCGCCACCGCGCCGCCACGGGCCGATATTATCAGCTGGAATTTGCTAAACTGAAATACATTTGTATTTGTTCTTATTATGACTGATAAATGACAATTTGGTGTCATTGGTTACTTTCTCCACTAGCGGGGACACAACTCCAATGTGGGATTATTTTTGTGTTTTTATGCATCTAACTCACTGACTCACCATCACTAACCCACAGACCCGGCAACGACGTCCCTCTCCACCTACCTACCCTACTGTTGTTGTCATTTTGCGTTAACCTTTCAAAGTGTGAATGAGTAAGATTAGATCATTTGCACACATCACAAATGAATAGTGATGATTTCAGCCAAGTTTAACAACAAATCTTTTGTGCTTTTCTTTCCCCCCACCATCAGAATTTTTTAGGCACAGACTGCCTCCAATATGGAGTCACATGCAAGACTCACACTTGAGTTTACATTTAAATTTAGGGCATTTAGCAGACGCTCTTATCCAAAACTTGCCTTTTCCTAATTTCAGGGACAGTCTCCCTGAAGCAACTGGGGGTTAAGAGTCTTGCTCAGGGAGCCAATGATGGTAGTGCTGGAGGTGTGATTCGAACCCATGACCTCTTGGTCCAGAGGCAAGAATCCTAACCACTAGATCACCACCACCATCCATATTTATTCAATATAACGCCAGCTAAAGTGTCTTCACTTTCCGTTCCAAATTACAGGCTCTCTCCAGAGACGTGCAACTGCGTCTTAATGACATTTCATAAAATTATGAAGCAGCCGTAGTGCAAAATGCTCATAGCGTTTCTAGTAGTGGTGTAACAGACTGTGGTTGAGACTGTGTTATCGATTAGGTAAGCAATCTCCCACATTTTGTCAGAGTTAGAAACAAGTTGACCACGGTTTATACTTATAACATTTATTAGATGCTGTATTATCCAAAGTGACATTTCCCAATTGCAAGAGCAGCCTTCCTTGAGCAGCTTGATGTAAGAGGTCTTGTTAAGGCCCCAATGGTGGTAGTGTTAGAGGTGGGACAGAGTTTAGTCCGATCCCAATTCCACCCTTAGCCCTACAACTTAGCCCTACTCCTCAGTTCCTCCTGACAGCCGTTAGAATTGAGGGATTTCAGATGCTGACTTCATAACTAGGGGAAGATGAAATTTCTCATAATCCTTTCCTAATCAGAAGCACAAAGATGGAAACATGGGAAAAGAAGACTATAAATATAATATATCCACAGAATATCTTCGTGCAACAGAATATTGGGCTAATGCACATTTGAGAAAACCATAATTTACGATACTTGTGTAAATTATGATTTGTGAGCAGCAGTACAGCTTACGTGCCATTGATAAAGCTTGAAAAATAGACGAGCTTCAAGTGCTTTCCTGCTTCTGCAATATCAGTGCAATTATAATGTGAGAGTTGACGCTTATGATGTACAGTTTATAGGCTTCGTAAATGCTCAAGTGCCTTTGAATGATGTGCCATTGGCTTTGTGATTATTATATTCACGTAGTAATATTCCAGGGACTCCTGCGTCAACCAGGCAGTTCATAAAGTTCAGGGCAGGTAACACATGCAACTGATACCACAAGTACCACACCTTGAGGCTGCATTGTAGATCCATACATACAGAATGTCACGGGTGTGTTGTACGTAATCATAGGTGTCCCATTACCTAGGCAAAGATTACACCCCCTACCCCTTGTGGCTCCGTTCTGAAATGCCACTTCCAAAGCAAAGGCAGTCCAAATCAAAGGGTAGGGCTACGGGGAGGCACGTTGGGATTGGGCCTCGGATTTGAACCTACAACCTCTTGGTCGTTTTGCGAGGATCCTACAACCGGCGGACTAAAAGGAAGGCAGCCTGTATTGCAGTTGACATTCAGCTTTTCTGGAGGCAGCAGGAGAGGAGCTGCTGTAGGGCACAGCCATTTATCAGAGCTTGCTAGAGAAGAGGGTACGCGCCGAAGATTGGACTACCCATCATGTGACGCCAAAGGGCAGCACACACACTTATGACTGCGCACACACACAGACAGATCTGCTTTTGACATGCTCAATCTGTCCGCATCTAAACAGAAAGCCCTGGAGACATATTTCAGTCAGGGAGAACAGAAAAGAAAGTGAAAGACAGAGAGTTTTCTATGGTATGAGGGAAGACTGCATACCTGCTAATGTACTTGTCTGCCAGATTAACTTGTTTCAATAAGTTGATATACATCACAATATCCATTAAAACACAGTGCCGAGACCCAGAGGACGCACACACTGTCCCTGAAACAGATGGTTCTCCTTCTGCTCCTAAAGACTGAAGATAACTCAGTGCCTGCCAGCAGTTTCCGAGAACATATGGAGATGCTGTTTCTAAATCCTTCTGCCCCTTTTTGTGTGACTTTTGGGATGTCAATTCCTGCTTGTTGTCTTGTGTCCCACTCAACATGTTCCCCTTGGAGAGCTATTCTGGCCTTCCATCTGACTGCCTGCTGCCATCCAGCTGTGTACTTAGTAGAGGTTGACCGATATTGTTCAGGGCCAATATTGATGCTGATTATTGCTAGTAATGTGGCTGATAACCAATATTTGGAGCCGGTATGTTAAAAAAAGAGAAGTCAGAATTTTTGAATTTACAAACACCAAGCTCAGCTGAAACTCTCTCCTCTTCTCCTTCTCAGAGGTTCACTCTGCGCTCATGTGTGAGTGTGGTGTGAGTGACAACAAGGCTTCAGAGTTGATTGGCTACTAGTCGTGTGACATATAGCCAATCAGAGACTGTTTGGGGGCGGAACATTCCATGAAGCAGCGAGTCAAGAGCAAACGGCACAGAGAGAACAAACGGCTGTGGAGCCACTGTAGCGCACCTTGTAACGTAATGTCAGTGATGGTCAAAATTACAATTATTAACAGAGGAAAAAATGCCAATGAAAAATCTATAGACTGAAAATTAACACGTTAAGATTGCTGCCATTGCATGGACTGTCCACTAGAGGCCACATCGCAACAACTTTTAATTATTTATACACTTCACATGTTCAAAAAAATCTAGATATTTTATTTGCCACTGTAACAAAAGAACTTGTGAAATGTAAATATAGACCACTGCTGTGACTGTGCAAGTTTTATATATATATAAAGATCTATATCTCCAGATATAGATCTTTTCCTATAGCTCATGCATGTATCTACTAGAGCCAAAACGAATAACTCAAAGTATGTACACACACATATATATATATATATATACACACACACACACACACACCACACTGGACAGGGCATGTCCAGACCAGAGAGATCTTTTCCTATAGCTCATGCATGTATCTACTAGAGCCAAAACGAATAACTCAAATAATTTGATTACAAAAAATGGTCGAGGCAATTTTTCTAGAATCGAAGCTTCGGTTAATTCTTTTCACTTTTCGCGATCAAGACAAGACCTGATCCCTCTGTATGTGTGAGATATTCCATGCACAAAAACAGAAGTAAATGCGTAAAAACGCATAAATGACATTTTTCGGGACGTGAACACGCACTGTGTTTGTGAGCGTGCGCGTGAGCGCCATTACTTGCTAAAACGCTTAATTTAGTTCAAACGTCCCCTTTATTACAGACAAAACACATATTTTAGGTGATAAATAACTTTATAGGCCAAATTGGTTCAAAATGACCCAAAACATCAGTATTTCTTCATTTTCAATTGATCAGATATTTTCAATGTTACAGTGTTATAGTGTAATCAATTAGAAAGAAGAAATATAGAATATTTATCAAAAAATTATTCTATATTCTGAAGCATACCACATGGATAAAGAAGTGTTTCCACAATAGAATGTTAAGCCATAGAGTGCATAATAAAAACTCGACAACTCAGCAATAAAACAGTGTTCTTACTATTTCTAGTAGTTGTGTCTATAGTTTCAGCACTTTTATTTTACATAAAACTAAAAAAAAAAAAAAAAAATTCTATAGGCGCAAGTCAGTTTTCATCAGAAATGTGCTGATTTCATAACTGTGTCAGCATTTACACATCAAACTATGAGAAATATAAGTAGTGCAGGACGTCCTGAATACAACAACGTAAAGCCTGTATGGCTAACTTATACACACACACTAGAACAGGCCTAAAAAAAAAAGTATTGTCTTTTTCTGTTTTTAAAAAAGATTTTATCAAATTACTCAATTAATCGATTTTTTAAAAAATCGATAAAATATTCAATTACAAAAAGAATCGATAGTTGCAGCTCTAGTACCTACACCAGCCTCTGTATATAGATGCAGCATTTCTCCCCACTGGGACGTGCATGGAAAGATTTACAGTGTCCTGTGAGACCAACTGCATTGCTGCTGCTCCTCAACGGAGATGCAAAGTGGGGAGCAATGAGACCGAAATATTTCAGTGTTTACTCAGTCGAAGCATAAAGCCCTAGGGGTATTTTAAGCATTCAGAAGCTGCTGGGGGAAAAGGCATCCTTTACTAGCACCACTACAGAAAAGCTGGAAATACACTGTATAAAGAAATACTAGGAGCTGAGGTTTCTAGATATTTCTCTGAAGCTATTTACTTTATCTCTTTGAGTGTTTTTGGAGAGCATCCTTCATCAGAGAGTGAAACAGCCTTCCTGAGTTAACTGAGTCTCTATTTTTATCTTCATTTCACAAGCAACCTCCATGCTAAGCGTTAATATGCTAAAGCAGCTTAGCATTTTTATATCTTAGGAATGCATGTATTTTCTTTGATGACTGATGAATGATTTTCTTTGATGAGGACTTTGATGGAAGAACATTTCTACATGTGGGACTGTCTAAGTTCTGGACAGATTGCTGGTGAAGCCTGTCGCTTAGAGCAGAGGAAACGAAGTGCATACTATGACGTGTTTACTGTTGGGAATAAAGGTCTGGATTTATTATAAGTAATGCATTTCAGTACCACGGACAGCTCCCTTGGCAAACCTGTTTAGTAGAAACACTCTTCTTTTATTTATAGACACACACACACACATACTTTAACAGCAATCAATTAATGACGCTCTCCAGTGATTAGTATAATTCTTACTGGCAACAGTTCAACTAAACGCATTTAAAAATCAACTCAGGGTAAAAAAACAAAATGCTTTAAATTCCTGCGGGAGGGATTCTGGATGTGGAGAAAAATAAACAGTGTTAAGAAATCCCACGTGACAAAACATACTGACCAAACGCCAGCCCGCAATGTGCGGTCGTTTAGTGAAGTCAGATACTCAGCCAACTGACCCGCCGCTCAATGAAATCGACTGCACTATGGACTTCCAATTCTGAATCATGAAAGAGAGCATTCATCATCTTGATTTCTTTTTCCTCCTTGACTTCAATGGATAATCAATGAAGAGAAACAAACAAAAAGTACCACATTTTTCTATGGTACAGTCAAGGCATGTCAGGCGCTCATGGTCAAGAACACCTGAGATTCAGTTACATTCACATATTTTAACTTTTTGGACAGATCAGCAATTACTGTGAAACCATAAGAACTAGTTTCTACTAAGTACATCAACTTCCTTTTAATCTAAAATACACTTCTTTATAACATGAAATCTCAAGTAAGACCAATCAGATTCAATCAATCCCATAACATTCAAAACATTATATAACTTCTATTTGATGCTAAAGGAAAGCTTACCTGATTGTCATTTTCTTTGACTAATCTACAAGATAAATCTTTCGATAAAACACGATTTGCTCAAATTTATGGGTCCTTGGACCAAGTTCAAGAAAAGATGGTTTACACTAAAAATGTCGATACGGTAAGAGGTTTTTGCCATGCCTTCCCCTTCTTTCCATTTTCTATACAAATGCTTTCCTCTACAAAGTCAACATTAATTCACTCAAAATTATTGATTATTTATTCTCAAATAGAGCTAATCAATCGAATACAACGTTTCTACAGCAGTACATGACTATAAATACATAAGCAACTCCATGTATTTAATCCTAACATAATTTTATAACATTATCCATAACTTAATAAATCATCTTAATCTTTGAGGTAAAAGTCTTTTGATAAATAAAAAGGCCAAAGGATTCATGCCAAAAGATTCATGTTTTCACTTATAATGTCTTAAAAAGAGTTCAACAAAACACATCTAGATATATAATTTATACACACATTTGTTTATAATTTCATAACCCTAATCCTAACCCTAAATATTGTTTAAATAAATAAATCCTTGTGCAAGCGTTTTTCATTGAGGGAACCAATAAAAATTCCTTTAACATACTAAATGTACAGTGTTTTAACATCTAATCTGTCAGAGACTTCAACACACAAACAGCCCAACTATATATTTATTATCTACTTGTACAACCCAACAAAATGCCTTCAACGTACCAAAAGAATCTTGTTATCCAGTCCGTCAAAGAGACTCCTAAACACACAGACACACACAGACACACGCACAAAACCCAATCACACTATTAACCTTAACCCTAATATACAGCGACAAAACCATCAAGAATGTCTTCAACGTGCCAAATGAATCATATTTTCACACCTGTTGCCTAAAATGGGATAAACCCAACACATTTTAAAGGCGTCATAAACCAGCCTATACTTTCCAAATCGGTGAAAGTTGCCAAGCAGAAGTCAAACTCAAAGCAAGCCTTACCTTGACCGCCTCGGCGTGCGTGACGCGATCGAACACCTTGTCGTTCACCTTCATGATCTGATCGCCGACCCGCAAACCCTCCTTCTCGGCCAGCGAGCGCGGCTCCACCAGGGACACGTAGATGCCAACGCCGTGCTCCGAACCGCCGCGGATGCTGAAGCCCAAGCCCTCGTTGCTCTTGTGGCGCTTCAGCGTGACCTGCCGGATCTCCCCGGGAGGCTCGGGCAAAAAGTTCTTCCCGAGCAAGGGAACAAGCGTCGTGGTGCCGTCGCTGCTGGTGCTCAGGTTATCCGGGGAGGCGCGGCGGGACGGGGAGAAGCGCGCCAGAGGGCCAGAACCTGCACCAAGATCTGTACCGGGACCGGGAGCGGGAGGGTGCTCGGGGTCGCCGTTAGCACCGGCCAGGAGGTCGGACGACTTGAGGTAGAGCCCCTCGGACGTGTACTGGTCAAAGAGGAGCTGGTCGGAGCGCGGGATGACGAGGCGCAGCATGGGCAGGAGCTGGCGCTTGCTGGGCGCGTTCAGGATTACTTTGAGCGTCTGCACCAGGTCGTAGACGTTGCGCTTGGAGTGGTACACGTTGAGGCAGTGCACGAACTGCTCGCGCTCCAGCTCGCTCAGCAGAACGTTCAGCGCGTTGTGCAACTTGCGCACATTGACCGACAGCGACGAGCGCGCAAGGGTCGACGCCGAGTCGAGCGACGCGCGCTCCAGCTCCGCGCTCATCGTCTCGTCGTCGTCGAGGCTCGGACGCCGGCTCTACCGGGGACGCCGGTGCAGCGCGTGGCATCGCGGTGCCGCCACGTCACGTCTCATACTAACCACCGGATTTGGACAAAACAAACAAACAAACAAACAAACAAGGTTTAAAGGACACTTCAGGGAGCCGCGATAAAAACCCACGAGAGAGGAAAAAAAAGGCGAACTCTAGCGATAAAACCCCACTTTTTATGCGCAAAAAACCAAAAAACGTGTTGTTTAATTTTTGTTTGTTGTTTAGCGCAATTATTGTGTCATTTTTGTGTATTAGTAATTTAAGCTAATTTAGCCCAAAGTCCTGACAGGTGCGAGGCCGGTTGTGATGCAATGCCCCGGGTCTTATCCGATTCGTCTTCTTTTCAAGAAAAGAAAAAAAGGGCAAGTAGCCACAACTGCTTCTCCGGTATCACCAGGAACGCCGGCGTCATCTCGCGCGCACGGAAAGCTAAGAACTCGTGGCAAAAACATTCGGTTTCCAAGTTGTCGTTTCTCGGAGTTCGGTTATATCTCCCACTTCTGTCTGTCCGAAGT
Organism: Distichodus sexfasciatus; assembly: GCA_032718565.1. Classification (NCBI taxonomy): domain Eukaryota; kingdom Metazoa; phylum Chordata; class Actinopteri; order Characiformes; family Distichodontidae; genus Distichodus; species Distichodus sexfasciatus. The sequence continues at coordinate 25,148 of JAVGVS010000043.1, forward strand.
TGCTTTTCTGGAAAGTCGAGGCCAAGCAAGGAAGAAGACACAAAGCAGGACGTATTTCCATGGAAAACAGCTAAAAACAACTCGGTGGTTTCGTAACGCGCCGGTGCGTACAGAAAGCGGCGCGGACCGCGGTTCGGTGGCCGCTGCTCTCGCCGCCGGTGACGGACAGACTCGGTGGGCGGAGTCACTGCCGGAAATGACGCACCTACGCAGCGCGAACACGCTGCTTAGTAACCTAAAAAACCAACACACGCGCCAGCACAGAACCGAGCCGATATTCTCAGGTTATTTTTAGGTTGACTGGGAAACAATTCTTCAGGGAATCAGGAAAACAATGCACAGAATGAATGTTGTGTGAACTATAGATAAAATTATCTAATATATTTTTTAAATTATAGTTAAAATAGCTAAAATTAGATTTAAAATAAGGTTCAGTAAGCTATCAATAAAACATTTTCCCTTTAGTAATAGAAATTAATTATGAATTTGCCAGTGCTGTAAATATGGAAGTTGCCTGAAAGAATTTGCTTAAGAACAAGCCCGTCCAATGTCCTTTTTAAACACGACTAAGCAAATTCGTTGATATACCTGCACACAAACTCTCTCTCATACATTAACTCTTTAATACATGTATTAATTATATACTTTGGTCTAGAGCAATCTGCCTGCGTGCATTAAATGTTTCTCTACCAAATACAAAGTCAGATTTCTGCCCAACTATAAGTGTTTATAATGTATATTTCTGTTTGGCTAATTTTAAAGTTTCAAAAATTTTCCTAGTAAAGCTTAATAAAAACAAATGGTTGGATACTCAGATTCTCAGATTAAGGTCACAGGTTCGAATCCAGGGCTGGTTAAGTTACCACTGAGGTACTCATGAATAAGGTACTGTCCCCAAGCACTGCTCCCCGGGCACTGCCCTTGTTAGCTGCCCACTGCTCCTTCACGGACGGGTCAAATGCAGAGGTCACATTTCGTTGTGGTGCACTGTGTGCTGTGCTTTGGTGTGTTCACAATGACAAATAATCACTCACTTTCACTTTCACTTACGGACCAAGATGTTGCATTTACAGTGGGGTGAAACAGTGTATAGGTATATAATAAATCCATATATTTGCCCAGTGGCCTAGTGGGGTGCGTCAATACAATGAATATATTATTATAATAATTTCACGAATAATGAATCCAGCTATGTTCATACACAGTACATTAATTACTAAACTAAGTTAACAATAAGCTAAACAAGTTGGGATTAATAAAGGGTATAAAAGTTTGGCTCATCACTTACTGTGAGGTTCTGTCAAGTTTATCATAAAGACTTCTGATTCAACAAGACTATCAGAATCAGTAGACCTAAGTGATGTGACATGGGAGGCAAAGAGGCCCTAATGCAAGCCCTGATTGTGAGCCCCTTGTATTATCTCTGCATGTCTAACACAATGCTCCCCTCATTGTCAGCTACAGCCTCCCAAATTGCTGGCAACGGAGTCAGAGATATGCAAATAATGCATTTAAGATTCACAGGGGCTGGCGAGAGCAGCCGTCTGTCTTTCAAAGGTCCCTCTGCATTAAATAATGAGGCAGCCAATTGCGTTCACTGAGCTTCGAGACCCACATGGACCTAGGAAAGCGTGGAGGGTGATTGATGGCAGTAATTACTGGTGTTAAGGGGCAATAGCCACAAGAAGGCACGGTAAACAGTATTATATAGACGACCAGAGCAAAACGGACAGAGATGGAGTGACAACATGTTGAACTTTTGCACAATAAGTGCAGAGGTTGGGTGAAAGTAATGAACACTTTCTCCTGCTTTCAGCAGTGCTAATGACGTTGGCCATTTGGTTGATTTTAAATGGATTCAAAGCAAATTGGCAGAGCTGTAGTGTGCAGCTTGCATCAAAAAAACATCAGTGACCAAGAATAGTTGAGGAGTTTAATTTTGTTATTAGTGAATAAAGTCAGTGACTAAAGTCCATGGTACTAATGTAATTGCATTATATTAATTAAGTATAGCATTGAGCATGTTGTGCCTGGACATATCAATATTAACAGCTTTCACTCTGCTTGACTACAGATATATTTAAATTAAGGTGCTTTAAAGTCATTACATTTTGCACCCTAATTCTGTCTGAAGCAACCAGACAAAAAAAAATTGAAACAGACACTAAAGAACTAGTTCTTACATAACTGATGATACTAAATCCTAAACTATGAATACATACAGCACAAATATGTTCTCTGCGCCAGAGAGCTTCTCTTACTCTGTGCGAGATAGTTACCAGAGCCACACTCTGGTTATAATCACATTTCGAATTAAAGGAATTTGAGAATTAGTACCATACTTAAGAAATAAAGAAATGAAACCCCTTAACTTTAAGGTCAAGTTTTTCTTGTAATGGCAAACCTTTACTAAGATGTTTAATACTTAAGTTCTGTTAATATCAGATATTTTAGTACTTTTTCTCAGGTAATTTTGAAATAAGTGCTGAAATCATTATCTATGTAACACATACATACTTTTATTTAGATAGTCTAATTGTGAGTGACAACTGATGTACATATGTGTTCTCACCTAAGTTTTCTTGCAAGCAAGCATGAATGACGGTGTGAACATGATAACCTAACCATTGGTCGATCACTTTAATCACCAGAAAGACTGTAAGTACTTTACATAATGGGCTTAAAGCTGCAGTGACTCAGTCATACCTGGAGAGAGCCGAACGCATTTGCAACGTCAGCACTTCTCTTAATAAAATAGGTGCAACAGAAAGGTCAGCCTGGAGTATTCCATAACCTGAAATATCACTTTCTTTTCCAGCAAAACAAACAGACATACATGAATCACCAACATGTACACTTTCAACTGAATTTAGCTAAAACTACCGTATAATAAAACCAGAAAAGTCTGTAATTGACTCAGGAGTAGAATTAAAATTCTATAATTTAAAAACATAAAAAACATAAAAAGTTCAACTAAAAAGTGAGTAATTGCTAACATGCATTTTGTAATTAAACATAAAAATAAATAAAACTGTGGCATTAGCATCAGTGAGCACATGCTGCAAGCACACTGGAAGTTATGAGATATCTAATGAAATATTGGTATATGATAATTTTTTTGCATAATGTTCAAGAAATGATGACTCACCCTTAAGAACCTTCACTTGGGCAGTTGGTGGCGTAACGGTAGGGTGTTCACCCCCGTGATAAGAAGGTCGCAGGTTTGTATCCAGGGCAGGTAAAGTTACCACTGAGGTACTTATGAGCAAGGTACTGTCCCCAAGCACTGCTCCCCAGGTGCTTGTTAGCTGCCCATTGCTCCTTCATGGATGGGTTAAATGCAGAGGTCACATTTGGTTGTGGTGCACTGTGTGCTGTGCTGTGGTGTGTTCACAATGACAAATAATCACTCATTTTCAGAAGAAAGTTATTTTTCAGCTTTTTGCATCAGTAGTCTCTTGGAATATATACTGCCGAAAATAATTGCAATGTCAATTCTTTCAATTTTGTGCTGCCCTAATACAGATCACATTTGATTAGTCACTTGGCCTCACTTCCACTTAACCAGTCTGCACGCAGGTTAATGCCATTAAATCACAAGGAGAATTTAACCTTCCTGTCATTTTCTTGTCTTTAAGGTTTGGCTCAAATGAACTGTGAAGCCTTTATAGTAGCTTCTTCTTTTATTGTTGTTATAAATGTGCTTTCATTCCTCTGTCTTACTCAAGAACTGATGGCTTCCGTACTGAACAACGACTTTACCTTTTCTTCTCATCCTCAATTATGGATCCTTGCTTCAGGCCATTTGGAATCAAAAAGAGCTGGCTGGTGATTTCTACATACATCATTTAAAGTCCAGCCCTTTTCAAGTCATGTCTAACGGCACCATTCCTTCAGTCATCCGGTCTTATTTTAAAGGTCCCATATTACGAAAAACTTTTTCTGTTCTTTGGACATCCATTTGGGTCTGTACTGCCTTTAACACACTGTACGGTTTATCGCCCCAGTTTCGGAGTGGAGTGTGGGCAGCAGCAGCTCATTTACATTTAGGAATACAGTGGTACCTTGACTTACGAGTGTCCCAACTAACGAGTTTTTCGAGATACGAGCCGTCTCTCTGCCGTTTTTTTACTTTGAGTTGAGAGCTAAAATTCGGGTTACGAGCCAGCGGGCGTGCAACGGGCGTCTTCAAGTCGTCTGATCTCCAAAGCAAATGCTGTACATTATACTTAATAAAACCAGTTTATTGCAGTACATTCTATTGTATTGTGTTTTTATACAATATTTGTTATTTATAAGCACATTTTTCTTATTTAAAAACATGTAACAAAAGAAATGTGGTGTTTTTTGGGGGTCCGGAACGGATTAACGGCATTTCAATTCATTTCAATGGGCAAAATTGATTTGACATACGAGTAATTTGAGTTACGAGCTCCGTCACGGAACGAATTAAACTCGTACTAATGAGAAACAGCCTGTTCTGAAAGAGACTGAAATAGAGGGGTAAAAAGCAGGTGAAAATGCCTACTCTGAGAGGTATTTTCACCAAACTACTTCACAGGCATATTTAGTGGAGCTCATAGACCTATATTAACTTGTTGAAAAAAGGGTATAATATGGGACCTTTAAAACATTTGGTACAATTGGCAAAAATGCAAAGTAAGACATTTCTATGTTTCAAAAATTTTGCTGCATTTTGACATCAAGTATCCGTCATTGTTTCATGTACTTTTATATGACTTTTACTGGCAAGTTCACAATGGAGAGCTACATCAAGTTATCGATATTTTGGGTTTTTATTCAAAGCTTTTATGAACTCAGTATCACCATTCAACAAGCTATTATTATTACACCTCAAATCCCTAAAACATCCGAGTTCCAATCCAAATGGGTGCGTAAGGGCCCACAATCACACATTCTAGTGCTGTTCACTTCAATCAAACTAAGAACGACCTTTCAAGTTGCTTTAGAGCCTCACCAGCCTCTCCTCAACCCCACTGACCTTTGCCGGTACTCCTCTTATTGATCCATTTTGCCACCTCATATGCCCTCCCTTTAGACTAAACGGCCAGACTGAGTTTGCACAGTGATTCCTCACTCAGTGGCTTTAACCTTGTAAGGCTTTTCATATACTCACAAAGCCGTAACGAGCTCTACTGTCCTCAAATTAAACCCACTTGGCTCAGATCACTGAGTCCTACACTATGTAACTGAAATGTGACAGGGGAGGAAAAAGAGACCATTTTAATGCCAAAACCAAATGACTCACTTTGGCCAGGAACCTGAGTGACAGTCAACATGATTCAGCCATACAGGATTACAGCCAGCCAGCATCACTTTAGCATTCTCCCAACCTGCCATGAGCTCTTCCTCGGGCCTTTCTACCCCCATTTAGTTCTCACGGAGGCTAAGAGTGGCAGCGTTAAGACAGAGATCATTGTCGTACAGGTCTATGCTTTGCTACTTGAATACAGCACTGGTGTAATTGTCAGTCAAGTCCAGGGCATTTAAGCTTTTAGCGGACACCAATAAGTACGAGTTTTGTGGCCACGCACACACACACACACACACACACACACTGACTGTCAGCCACATGCTTTTAACTGTGTCATTATTTATACCTTCACTGTCATGGAGAATTTACACGATTTTACCTCACGGGTGCTGGCCCACCAATCGCAGGCTGAATAGCATTTAGCTGACCCCTAACTATCCCAAATTGCTTTCTCTTGATGGTCTTCGAAAAAAGAAGGGTGTTCCCGCAGAAGGATGGAACAACGCTTGAGTTTCAACTTGCCTCATGGCACGAAATTAATTGGGTCAAGAAATGCCTTGTCAGAAGCATCCAGCAAACGGGCGCCTTTTAAAGTTTAATTTCATGCATGAGGCAGCAAAAAGTTCTTTTAGTGTTTGAAATTTGCAACAGTTACTACATATGCTGGAATAGATAGGGGCAGAAACACACACACACACATGCTGTTGTATTTATGAGCAACTTCTAATAATGCCCATATTTACCAGATCTAAATAATACTACATCTAACCCTTACCTTCATCTCCATAATCTCAGTGTTTTAAATAAGTGCATAAATGCTGCAACTTTTCTAAAATACTCATGCGTGTCGTAGTGGGGTGAAAAGTGGGACTGACTTGGTAGGGGGGAAGTGGGGGACGGGCCCTTGAGAAGTCTGGAATTTTATTACATTATGTGGGGAGTGTCCGTGAAGACTGCTTGTGTACAGGGCCCAGAATTTGGTTGCTACAACCCTGATCATACTACAACTACACCTTACCCTTCCCCCATTTCAATAATCTGTGTTTCAAATAAATGCTGCAACCTTTCTGTTTTTCTCACATACAAAATGTCCTCACAGAGTAACTTAAGTCTGCTAAATCTCAGGTTTTCCTGTGTTTTTTTAGTCTTGACAAATACTCCCTCTTACCCAACTATAAACACAGACACACACATCTACAGAGTGGTGTTGGAGCAATTTTGTGGATCTACTCCAATATAACGATTATAAGTGAGTGATTACTTATACATCAAAATGTGACCTCTGCATTTGACCCATCGGTGAAGGAGCAGTGGGCAGCTGACATAAGCATCACCCGGGAAGCAGTGCTTCGGGACAATACCTTTACCAGTCTGGGATTCCAACCGGCAACCTTCCGTTCACGGGGCGAACACCCTAACCGTTATGCTATCAGCTGCTCCGTGATAGTATAACGATTAAGGATTTGCTTCTGGGATCGGAGGGTCGCCAGTTAAAATCCCGGACTGGTAAAGGTACTACTGAGGTACTGAAGTCACTTTCAACAAGGTGCACTGTCTGCTGTGGTGTGTTCTCAATAACAAATACTCACTTGCCCAAGCACTTTTCATTACCCACCTCATTGTCATTGTAATTTTTTGCACAATGAACATCTAGTAGGAGGTTGAGCAACCCTGCTTCTGGAGAGTCACAGTCTTGACACAATATACAGTACACCATATACTAAACATCAACACCACACCAGCTACAGCTGGCAATTACAGACAAGACAAACACCAACACCAGACCAGCTACAGTAATTGCAGACAAGATGAATACCAACACAGACACCAACACCACACCAGCTACAGCTGGCAATTACAGACATGATGAATCAGATGTGTTTGAGGAGACAATTAGCAAACATCAGGGGCATGTTCAGGCTTAGTGTTGTGCATGGTAATGTTGTGCATTGTGTAACAGACTTTCAGGTACATTTTCTCTCATTTTCAGATGGAACAACAGTGACGTATTTATGAAACGGCAGTAATAAAAAGCCGGTGCACACATTCTACTAAAGTCCGCTACAAATGTGGCCCTTGCTGCTTGGTGTAGCAACAATACAAGATGTCAGAAGACTTGTCATTTTGGTACTGTAACAGATAAGGAGTTCCCCCCATGATTGGAAGGTCGCTGATTCGAATCCCGGACCAGTAAAGGTACCACAGAGGTACTTGTGAGCAAGGTACCGTTCTCAAGCACTGCTCCACAAGCACTGGGAAAAAACTGCCAACTGCTCCTTCATGGATGGGTCAAATGCAGAGGTCACATTTTGTTGTGGTGCACTGTGTGCTGTGCTGTGGTGAGTTCACAATGACAAATATTAACTCACTCACTCAAAGAGAAAAAAGCTAATAGTTTTATCCTGTGTATTTGCATCTTTTTGCCATAAAACAATCCTTTTAGCTTGTTTTGATTTTAACAAACACTATAACACCTTTTCAATTGTATTTAGTTTTCCCCAACATTATGAAGTGAGGGTGGCTGTTAGTTGGCTGTTAAATTAACGTATGTGACTGAAACCCTGTGTTAGTACTCATAAGATTGGAGGCTCGAATCGCAGGAACTCTTCAACAAGGCCTTTAATCCCTTGTTGCTTCCTGATGCAAGTAGGAAACGGAAGAGTGTCTACTAAATACCGTAAATGTACATGCAAACACTGTAAATTCAGGGTTATATACTTAATTAAACCAGCTTCTACAGAATCCAAAAATTCATAAAAGAGATGAATGGAAAGAATGGCTATCTCAGCTGCCACAGTTGCACTGCTTGTACAACACAACAGGATGTTTAACGCCCAATCGTTTCTGTTCCGCTAAGTTCTGTCTACGTTTTTCGCCGATCTCGAATCACACAGAGAAAGTAATTACTAGCAGCCGACGAGGTTTTTGAGTGGCGGTTCTGTTATCAGCTGCTGCCGCGACATGTTTGGCAAGAGGCAAACAAGACGGTGAACGGAAATGAATTCGGCGTGGGCGGCCAGTGCACCTCTCTCTCTCTCTCTCTCTCTCTCTCCCACTCTCACAATCACAGGTCCCAGACGGCCGCGCTCATGGGTTAGACGGAGAGCTGCACGGTTTGCTATTAGCTTTGAATTCCAAGACAGGCTGGTGGTCCCTGCGGGGAGCTTGTCAGAACACCAGGGGACTAGAGCACAGCAACAATGCCCACGCAGCAGAGGCCCTCTCCAGACACATCCGGCACCAATAATCCCACGACACCCGCACCGGGGACTCACTATGCAGTCTGCTGAGCTGATATTCAACATTTCCCAGCGTCTCTCTCGCTCTCTCCTGTTTGCTATCGCCTTTTATTCAGTCAGTCTTTCCCTGCCTGACTCTACTGGGTGCCGAGAGTCCTTCAGCAAACTTCATCACCTGTAACTTGGCCTCATCTCATCCCCTGCCTCTCTCTCTTTTTTGCCCTGGGCCAGGATAAATGCACCGTGATATTATGGCTCCATTCAGGCTCGCTCTCTCACCCAATTAGGATGCATCCGCAGGAAGGGCTTCACGACCGCCCTCTTCATCCTCCTCCTCCTCCTCCTCCTCCTCGTCTTCCTGCTCACAACGACGAAGTAAAGTGCAGCCATCGGAATCATTACTCCATTCCCAGCTTCAAATGACCCTGAAAAACAGGTTTCAACACTGAATTTTTTCCAAACTTTCTTCACATTGGTACCATTTTATCAAATACTGCAAAGTTTATCAACCAGTCACCATGATGAGAAATCAACACTAGTGCTTGTGATAAGTTTTGGAGGAAGCCCGTCGCTTGGTCGTTGGTTCCCACGTCTCTGAAGCCGGCAGATCTGGCTGGGAGACCAGGCAGGAAGGCGAAGCGGCTTGCCCCGTACCAAGACGGGAAGCTGAAGGTGGTGGAGGGGAGGAGGCGGGCGAAATCGAACAGCTGTATTGGCAGAGAAGAAGGCCAGTTTTACTGCTTATATACAGAACTAGGAGTTATGCGATTGGACGTGCCGACGCTCTTTAGGTCTCCTTGTTTGAACTTTCGTATTCACTTTCATATCTCGAATAATTTTGCCCTTATAGATCATCGACAAGGTTCGTACCGTAAATGTGATCAACTAGTGAAAGTCAGTGATTATGTCATTGTGAACTCACCACAGCACAGCACACAGTGCACCACAACCAAATGTGACCTCTGCATTTGACACATCCATGAAGGAGCAGTGGGCAGCTAACATGGTCAGCGCCTGGGGAGCAGTGCTTGGGGACAGTACCTTGGGGACTTACCGGTCCTTGGATTCGAACCGGTGACCGTCCGATCCGTCACACCATCAACTGCCCTTATTAAACAATTAAAGCTATAATATTAAAGTCAACTATTAAATCGATCAACAGAATTTTAAAACAACCGTCAGATATCAAAATAACTGTCACGGGGAAGATTATGTCGATTAGAGCTTCTGAATGTCGGTATCAATGAATTTTAAATTCTTCCAAGAGCACAGCCAATGGCAATTCCACAGTAGAGGTGTAGCAAACTCTATTCTCAGAGCGTCTATTCATCTCGACATCACACTGTCAAAAGACAACCTTTTATGTTCATTTTTTGCCACAGGGTAACGAACGGTTTAACAGTACTACAAGGGCTTGAGAGGGATTTCCCAGGAGCCTGTTTCTGCTTTTGTGCCCCTGAAGCAGCCCGGAAATGTCCCAATCACATCAAGTTCACATAAAGGGCTATCAACGAACAAGTGAGCCCTAAATAGCACATTTTATTGTTAAAGAGTGGACCTAATTGTTAAGATGTGTTGTTAACTTTGATTTGGTCGTCAGGGCCTAAATAAAGAGCAAACGCTAAAGGATTTCAAAGATAATTAGATTGTTGGAAGAAACGTCTAAAACTTTAGGGGAAGAAAAATGGCCACTGCAATCTGTCGCTGTGCATTCCACCATCTGATCAACATGAAGACATGGCTAATTAACTCACAAAAACCTGGTATAATAACATAAAAAATCCAAATGTCACTCCACTTTACCTGGCTGTTTTAACCCGGTTGCACGCAGTAAGAGCGGAAATTTCAACGGGTAAGATAAGAGCGAGGTAATTATGTACAATTCCAGCACCCAAGAGCGCGCAGCAGGATCCACCCGTCGCAGCTCTCAGCCAAGCAGGAAATTGTCTGTGTTGAGGGCACATCCGGGAGCGTCTCGGCCGCCTGCCTGCACCCTAACCCCACCTTCTCCCTGCATACAGACCGTGATTGTAGTCCTGCAGCTCTGGTCTAGGCTTTGCTATGGTCCTAAAGATGGATGTTAGGCTTCTATGAGGAACAGAGGTGTGAACCTTTACTGGTCTCAGAATTCAATTCAATTATGATTATTAGGTCTACGATTTAATTCAATATATCACGATGCATGCCGTCAATTTTTCTACATTACGGCACACTGCACGGACATTAGGCAGCCATAGTTGCTAGCGGGGTGTTCTTTTTTCAACTTAATTTTTATGCAATGTAATATAATATAATTTAGGGGTTTTCAACTGCTTCTGTCCCAGACATCATTCAGACTTAGCAGTCTGGAGGAAGTATTTTTTGTATTACTTTTTAGATATTTGCAATACATTCATTCTTCATAAAGATGCCCAAATCATCTGGAAATGTTTCGGAAAAAAGGAATAATTTTTTTTAAAAGTGATTTCAGTAGTGAAAGTGAATTGCATGTCACAAATCACCTGCATTACCGTCACAGACCACTAGCGGGGTGAAAAGCACCGTTATAATCGATAATGTTCTGCCACTGCATTGATGCAGAATCGTCCACATCTGCATCGCTACGCATCGATTACGCGATTAACACCCCTAATGAGGAAACGTTCATTCAGATCAGCCGGCAACTGATGCAAAACTGCCAAGACAAAATGCTAAAGAAAAAGACGCACGTTAGAGTTGGCCGAAGGTTGACCATTCACCGTACAATAAATAAAACTACAGTGGTCAGAGTGATTCAAAACTGTGTTCTGGATTTAAAAAGTAGCTAACTACATCGAAGCTACTTCATCCACTAACATGATATTGCAAACACTACAGTTGCTCTAGCAGGAACTAGGAACTAACCATCCTAGTTATCCTTATGCCTTCCAAAAACATGACGATAGAGAAAAATATGGCTTCCACGCGAAATCTTTCAAACATACAATGTAAGCGCAGTTAACAACAAGCACTACAGGTCCAATTTTGTGTTCAGTTCAGACAAGCTTAGGGTAGTACAAACAGTAAGTAAAACTGGGTAAGAGCTTAAGAAAAAGGGATGCCCTCATGACACCTGTAAAAAATATGGTCATATCTAAGCAAGGATCCAAATATCACACACGCAGACGACACACATTGTGGTTAAAACTTTTATTTACAGACTTCAAATGTACAGAAACAGAACTATTTACAGAACTTGGTAAAAGGCTTTATTTAGTGCTCTGGCAAGTCCTGGGTGGCACGGAGTTGCAAAGCTAAGCAAACAAAGCAGCCGGTAGAAGTGACGAACAGAAAAACACAGGAATTCAGGAAGGACAAAGAAGGAAAAAATGCTTTGCACGACTGGTTTTATAGCTGACCGCTGACACTGCGAGAGCCCTGCTCCTAATAAATTATCTTATACACACATGTTCAGAATTTTTACACAACCAAGTGTTATTTCAGTTTTCTCTTAGGCTACGCACGTTCCGAAGACGTGGAAATAGCATTATTACAACCTTTGAGTCCAGACTCCTCTCACAAGTCCTTCATTTATGCCACGCGCCTCGCCGACAAAAGCGGTAATGACCACGCGAATGACCGCAGCAAAGGACAGAGGAAAGCAGATTGCGGCCGCCTTTATCGGACTCATTTCAGGATCGTGCATATCCAAATACACACACACACAAAAAAAACAATATTAAATTTCCCACAATGCCTCCACGAGCAGGCAGGATGGAGGGATGATATAGTGAGGGAGCAAGGATGTCCGTCATCGCTGCAATAAACGCAGAGAAACCTGCAATTTTTTTGCTAAAGGCTTATCTCATCATAGCCTGACAGGTCCAGGAGGATTACAGCATGTGACTGCATGACAGCCACCATCTGATGAGCTCACCAATAACAAGAAGAAGGAGGAAACACGCACGTGACTTGAAGCACACGTGAGTCAGAGTAAACTGGGACTCTGAAAGTTGGCTGAACAGTAAGCAGGTGCACACAAGTTTACCGCAATAAAAATAAATAAAATGTATGAGTTGGACCTGATGTGAATTACAGATCAAAGGACTTCATCTAAGGTGCAGATTTAATTCTGATAAACTGATATAACTGTGATAAATATTAATAATAAACTCTAATGGACTGTGGTCTTATGATATATCAGTAAAAAAAGAACATCTCAAGCCAGACATTAGCATAAGCTTTCGCACGGAGCTGAGAAAACAAATGGTGGATTCAGATCTAATATGAGCTCCAAATGGCTTTCAAAAAGGGGTATTTTATCCGCTATTTGAAAGAAATCAAGGCTCCATTCCAGAGTCGGACTCACAGCTGGTGGGGCTGTTGATCAATGGCACCGCATTTCCCGTAGCTCCTCGGGGAGCTCAACTAAATCAAGTCATTGGCTTTCACTAAAGTGCTTAAAAAAACGTCAGATGAAACAAACAGAAACACATCAAATCTCACAGGCCTGAAAACCTCCAAATAAAATATTGCTTTAAAAAAAAACACAGCACAGGCCCAGAGTGGATCTTATGTCTTCTGAGTGAATATTCATAAACGCCTTTGCAGAGCAGAGTGCATCAAGACGCAAAAAAGGTATATATATATATACATACATGTTTAACACCAAAGTGCACTGCAACAGTGTAATTTTCACAAGGTGAGACTGAATTTATCAGTCAGATTCTGTCACAGTTTTATCTTTCATTTTATATGTTAGGGTTGGGAAATATGATCTCATATCAATATCACAATTAATTTCACCAATTTGTTTGTTTTTGTTTTTTGCCTTCATAACTCACTGACAAAGTTTGTACTGTAAACATGCTATTAACTATTAAAGCTGGGATATTGTTGTAATGGAAGAATGCATGTCTTTGTGATTTTAAAATACAAATGGTGTCCGAGTTACAATGGTTCAACTATCGATCTTACGCTGACGAGATGACGATAGAAATATGCCAAAATTGTAAAAATATTGTAAGCTTCACACGGCAGACAAACGTAGCAGCGTATGTGGTACGATAAGTTGGGACGCAGCCGCGATGTACACATCTCCAGCCTTGTGAGATGCCTCACTCTCGCCAGAGTTCAGTTGTCTCAGTGTTAGTGTTTTTTTTGTTTTTGTTTTTGGTGTTTCAAAGCCAAATTTTGTGGAAAAAAGTCTTCCAAACGTCCAAGTATGTTTCCTGCTGGTAGGGGTAATGCCTGCTGGTACTGTAGAACCTGTCAACTTATGATATTTTCAAGCTACGGTGTAGTCAGGGGCTACCTGTAGCTGAATGAAAAAGACACAGATGTAGTCACAGACTGAACAGGTGAAGTCACACGACAACACACACTGTATTATAACTGTAAGGGGACAGTGCATGGACAAACACGGGAGGAAAAGTATTCTCTGAATTTCAAAAATAATTAAAACAACAGAGAGGTTTTGAATATTGGTTTTGATTTATTGCCCAACCCTACTTTAAGCAGGACAGTGACAAAAATATAGTAGTGGAAAAAATCTTTTACTAATTTATGAATTTCTCACACCTAAATTCCTCCTGAATTAGGCCCACATTCGCGGCACCAAAACATTTTAAGCCAGATATTTTGTCACCCGAAAAAATCGGCTTGCAGGAAACCCCTTGTTAGCCTCGTAAGCCTCGTAAAGGTCAGTGCAAATACCGCTGTGTGAAGCAGACTAGCTCTGCTCAAAGCTGCCCACCTCAGGTTTGTCTGTGCAAGGAAGAATATGGGAGGTGTTGTACCTCTCTGTGGAAGCTCCTGGACCCCGCCGCCATACCCCCTGACCGGGGTCACGACGTCGAGGTGGAGGGCCAAATTGGGAGAGGGTGGGCTTCTGTGTTGAAAATGTACTTATCTAGGCTGATCAGCTCCGGCTCATCGGAGAAGAGGAGAAAGAAGTATTTCAGCGTCTCCCCGAGGAAGAAGCTTTCCATCTTGTCCCGTGGCCCAGGGTTTAACGGGTCACGCACATTCCCGATGGAGGTGTAGCCGCCGCTGGGGACCTGCCACGGTCACACAGAAATGGGTAAGTTTTACAGGAAGTATTAGGGAAGTCATTTGTTTATTCAAAATGGAAAACGTAGGTAGTGATTAACCTCCGATGTGGGTTTTTTGAGTTAAGTAAGTAGTGCCCTAACTGAGGTAGACTCTTTGAGTAGTGCCCTAGGTGATGTAGCCTCAGTAAGTAGTGCCCTAGCTGAAGTAGACTGAGTAGTGCCTTGGCTGATGTAGACACAGTCAGTAATGCCCTAACTGATATAGACTCTTTGAATAGTGCCCTAACTGATGTAGACTCTTTGAGTAGTGCCCTAACTGATGTAGAATCTTTGAGTTGTGCCCTAACTGATGTAGACTCTTTGAGTTGCCCTAACTGATGTAGACTCTTTGAGTTGTGCCCTAACTGATGTAGACTCTTTGAGTAGTGCCCTAGCTGATGTAGACTCTTGAGTTGCTGTGCCCTAACTGAAGTAGACTCTTGGAGTATGCCCTAGCTGATGGGTACTCAGTCAGTAATGCCCTAACTAATGTAGACTCTTTGAGTTGTTCCCTAACTGATGTAGACTCTTTGAGTAGTGCCCTAACTGATTTTGACTCTTTGAGTAGTGCCCTAGCTGATGTAGACTCTTTGAGTTGTGCCCTAACTGATGTAGACTCTTTGAGTAGTGCCCTAACTGATGTAGACTCTTTGAGTAGTGCCCTAACTGATGTAGAATTTTGAGCAGTGCCCCAGCGATGCAGACCTGTCAGTAATGCCCTAACTGATGTAGACTCTTTGAGTAGTGCCCTAACTGGTGTAGACTCTTTGAATAGTGCCCTAGCTGATGTAGACTCTTTGAGTAGTGCCCTAACTGATGTAGAATCTTTGAGTTGTGCCCTAACTGATGTAGACTCTTTGAGTAGTGCCCTAGCTGATGTAGACTCAGTCAGTAATGCCCTAACTGATGTAGACTTTGAGTAGTGCCCTAACTATTTGTAATTGGCGGTAGTGCCCTAACTGATTTTGAATTTCTTGAGTAGTGCCCCAGCTGATGTAGACCTTTTGAGCAGGTGTTCCCAGTTGATGGTGACTCAGTCAGTAATGCCCTAACTGATGTAGACTCTTTGAGTTGTTCCTTAATTGATGTAGACTCTTTGAGTTGTTCCCTAACTGATGTAGACTTTTTGAGTAGTGCCCCTAGCTGATGGATTTTGAATTGTGCCCTAACTGATGGAGACTCTTGAGTAGTGCCCTAGCTGATGTAGACTCTTTACGTAATGCCCTAACTGATGTAGACTCTTTGAGTAGTGCCCTAACTGATGTAGACTCTTTGAGTTGTTCCCTAACTGATGTAGACTCTTTGAGTAGTGCCCTTAGCTGATGTGGCACTCTTGAGTAGTGCCCTAGCTGATAGTAGACTCAGTCAGTAATGCCCTAACTGATGCAGACTCAGTCAGTAATGCCCTAACTGATGTAGACTCTTTGAGTTGTTCCCTAATTGATGTAGAGACTCTTGAGTAGTGCCCCAACTGATGGACTCTGAGTAGTGCCCAGCTGATGGTACTCTTAAGTAGTGCCTCTAACTGATGCAGACTTGAGTAGTGCCCTAACTGATTTTTGGACTCTTTGAGTAGTGCCCTAGCTGATGTAGACTTTAAGTAGTGCCCTAACTGATGTAGACTCTTTGAGTAGTGCCCAACTGGATTTTGACTCTTGAGTAGTGCCTAGCTGATGTAGACTTTGGAGAAAAGTTCCCTAGCTGATGCAGACCAGCTGGGTAATGCCCTAACTGATGTAGACTCTTTGAGTTGTTCCCTAATTGATGTACTCTTTGAGTAGTGCCCCAACTGATTTAGACTCTTTGAGTAGTGCCCTAGCTGATGCAGACTCAGCCGGGTAATGCCTCTAACTGATGTAGACTCTTTGAGTTGTTCCTTAATTGATGTAGACTCTTTGAGTAGTGCCCTAACTGATTTTGACTCTTTGAGTTGTGCCCTAACTGATTTAGGACTCTTTTGAGTAGTGCCCTAGCTGATGTAGACTCTTTGAGTAGTGCCCTAGCTGATGTAGACTCTTTAAGTAGTGCCCTAACTGATGCAGACTCTTTGAGTAGTGCCCTAACTGATTTTGACTCTTTGAGTAGTGCCCTAGCTGATGTAGACTCTGAGTAGTGCCTCAGCTGATGCAGACCTTTTAGATTCCTTTTGAGTTGTTCCACTGATGTAGACTTCTTGGAGTAGTGCCCTAACTGATTTTTGACTCTTGAGTTGTGCCCAACTGATTTAGACTCTTTGAGTAGTGCCCTAGCTGATGTAGACTCTTTGAATTGTGCCCTAACTGATGTAGACTCTGAGTAGTGCCCAGCTGGGATACAGAGACTCAGTCAGTAATGTCCTAACTGATTTAGGACTCTTGAGTAGTGCCCTAGCTGATGTGGTGAGACTCTTTTGAATTGTGCCCTAATCCGATGTAGATTCCCCGAGTAGTGCCCTAACTGATGTAGACTCTTTGAATTGTGCCCTAACTGATGTAGAATCTTTGAGTAGTGCCCTAGCTGATGTAGACTCTTTGAGTAGTGCCCTAGCTGATGTAGACTGTTTGAGTAATGCCCTAAGATGCAGACTCTTTGAGTAATGCCCTAACTGATGTAGAATCTTTGAGTAGTGCCCTAACTGATGCAGACTCTTTGAGTAATGCCCTAACTGATGTAGAATCTTTGAGTAGTGCCCTAGCTGATGCAGACTCAGTCAGTAATGCCCTAACTGATGTAGACTCTTTGAGTTGTTCCTTAATTGATGTAGACTCTTTGAGTAGTGCCCTAACTGATGTAGACTCTTTGAGTAGTGCCCTAGCTGATGTAGACTCAGTCAGTACTGCCCTAACTGATGTAGACTCTTAAGTAGTGCCCTAACTGAGGTAGACTCTTTTGAGTAGTGTCTAACTGGATTTTGGACTTCTTTTGAGTAGTGCCCTAGCTGATGTAGAGACTCTCGAGTAGTGCCCCTAGCGATGGTGACTCAGTCAGTAATGCCTAACTGATGTAGACTTTGAGTAGTGCCTTAGCTAACTGATGCAGACTTTGAGTTGTGCCCTAACTGATGTAGACTCTTGAGTAGTGCCTCAGCTGAGGAGACTCTTGAGTAGTGCCCTAGGCCAGATGTAGACTCTTTGAGTAGTGCCCATTAACTGATGCAGACCTTGAGTCTTAGCAATAGTATCCTAATCAATATAGCCTCAGTGAGGAATGGTCTCTGAAGAGTGTCACAGCTGAAACACTTTGACTGAGTTGTGCCCTAGCTAGCTAAAAGGGATTCTGTGAATAGTGCCCCAGTTAAAGCATCCCTCAGTGAGTAGTGCCCAGTTAGCATCCTTGGTGAGTAGTGCCCAGTTGTGCCGGCCCCTCAGTGAGTAGTGCCCTAGTTAAAGCATCCTCAGTGAGCAGTGCCCTAGATCCTCAGTGAGTAGTGCCCTAGTTAAAGCATCCTCAGTGAGTAGTACCCTAGCTAAAGCATTCTCAGTGAGTAGTACCCTAGCTAAAGCATTCTCAGTGAGTGGTACCCTAGCTAAAGCATTCTCAGTGAGTGGCACCCTGAATCCAAAGCATTCTCAGTGAGTGGTACCCTAGCTAAAGCATTCTCAGTGAATGGAGCCCTAGCTAAAGCATTCTCAGTGAGTAGTGCCCTAGCTAAAGCATCCTCAGTGAGTAGTGCCCTAGTTAAACCATCCTCAGTGAGTAGTGCCCTAGTTAAAGCATCCTCAGTGCAGTGCCCCAGCTAAAGCATCCTCAGTGAAAGTAGTACTCAGCCAAAGCATTCTCAGAGTAGTACTTCAGCCAGGCATCCTCAGTGAGCAGTGCCCTAGCTAAGGCATCCTCAGTGAGTAGTGCCCTAGTTAAAGCATCCTCAGTGAGTAGTGCCCTAGCTAAAGCATCCTCAGTGAGTAGTACTCTAGCTAAGGCATCCTCAGTGAGCAGTGCCCTAGCTAAGGCATCCTCAGTGAGTAGTGCCCTAGTTAAAGCATCCTCAGTGAGTAGTGCCCTAGCTAAAGCATCCTCAGTGAGTAGTGCCCTAGCTAAGGCATCCTCAGTGAGTAGTGCCCTAGTTAAAGCATCCTCAGTGAGTAGTGCCCTAGCTAAGGCATCCTCAGTGAGTAGTACCCTAGTTAAAGCATCCTCAGTGAGTAGTGCCCTAGCTAAGGCATCCTCAGTGAGTAGTACCCTAGTTAAAGCATCCTCAGTGAGTAGTGCCCTAGTTAAAGCATCCCTGCGAGTAGTGCCCCCAGCTTACATGCACTCTCAGTGAGTAGTGCCCTAGTTAAAGAATCCTCAGTGAGTAGTGCCCTAGCTAAAGCATCCTCAGTGAATAGTGCCCTAGTTAAAGAATCCTCAGTGAGTAGTGCCCTAGCTAAAGCATTCTCAGTGAGTAGTGCCCTAGCTAAAGCATCCTCAGTGAGTAGTACTCTAGCTAAAGCATTCTCAGTGAGTAGTGCCCTAGCTAAAGCATCCTCAGTGAGTAGTACTCTAGCTAAGGCATCCTCAGTGAGCAGTGCCCTACAAGCATCCCCAGTGAGTAGTGCCCCCAGCTATACATCCCCAGTGAGTAGTGCCTCTATTTAAAGCATCCCCAGTGAGTAGTGCCCCAGTTAAAGCATCCCTCATGAGTAGTACCCTAGTTAAAGCATCCCCTGCAGTAGTGCCCTAGTTAAAGCATCCCTGAAAGAGTAGTGCCCCAGTTAAAGCATCCTCAGTGAGTAGTACCCAGATAAAGCAAACCTCAGTGAGTAGTGCCCCAGCTAAAGCATTTCTCCTCAGTGAATGGTGCTCCTGAAGAAGCATTCTCAGTGAGTAGTGCTCCAGCCAAAGCATCCTCAGTGAGTAGTGCCCCACAAAGCAACCCCACAGCGAGTAGTGCCATAGTTAAAGCATCCCTCAGTAGCACCCCAGCTAAAGCATTCTCAGTGAGTGGTACCCCAGCCAAAGCACAGAGTGGCACCCCAGCTAAAGCATCCCCTGGGTGAGTGGCACCCACAAAAGCATCTCAGTGAGTAGTGCCCCAGCTAAAGCATTCTCAGTGAGTAGTACCTTAGCCAAGCATTCTCAGTGAGTAGTGCCCTAGCTAAAGCATTCTCATTGAGTAGTGCCCTAGCTAAAGCATTCTCAGTGAGTAGTGCCCCAGCTAA
Organism: Distichodus sexfasciatus; assembly: GCA_032718565.1. Classification (NCBI taxonomy): domain Eukaryota; kingdom Metazoa; phylum Chordata; class Actinopteri; order Characiformes; family Distichodontidae; genus Distichodus; species Distichodus sexfasciatus. The sequence goes on from JAVGVS010000043.1 coordinate 44,832, forward strand.
AGCATTCCTGCGAGTAGCAGCCCTAGCTAAAGCATTCTCAGTGAGTACCCTAGCTATAAAAGCATTCTCAGCAAGGGTACCCTTAGCTAAAGACATTCTCAGTGAGTAGTGCCTTAGCTACAGCATTCTCAGTGAGTAGCCCCCAGCTAAAGCATCCCTCAGTGAGTAGTGCCCTAGCTAAAGCATTCTCAGTGAGCACCCCAGCCAAAGCATTTCCCAGTAAGTGGCACCCTAGCCAAAGCATTTCTCAGTGAGTAGTGCCTTAGCCAAAGCATCCCTCAGTGAGCAGTGCCCCAGCTAAAGCATCCCCAGTGAGGCAGTGCCCTAGCTAAAGCATTCTCAGTGAGCAATTCCCAGCCAAAGCATTCTCAGTGAGTGGCACCCCAGCTAAAGCATTCTCAGTGAGTAGTACCCCACAAAGCATCCCTCACAGTGAGTAGTAACCTAGCCAAAGCATTCTCAGTGAGTAATTCTAGCTAAAGCATTCTCAGTGAGTAGTGCCCTAGCTAAAGCATTCTCAGTGAGTAGTACCCTAGCTAAAGCATTCTCAGTGAGTAGTACCCCTAGTTAAAGCATCCTCAGTGAGTGGTACCCTAGCTAAGGCATCCTCAGTGAGCAGTACCCTAGCTAAGGCATTCTCAGTAAGTGGTACCCTAGCTAAAGCATTCTCAGTGAGTAGTGCCCTAGCTAAAGCATTCTCAGTGAGTAGTGCCCTAGCTGAAGCAGCATCAATGGGTAGTGTCCAAACTTAAGTATTCTCAATAGTCAATACTGGACTAGCAGAAGTGTCCTCAGTTGAGTTATGAAAGTAGGTTTCGTTGAGACGTACTCTGGTGAACTTGTTGAAGCTTTGCAGTATTTCCCAGCCCCAGTCTCTGTATTTAACGTTCTTGGTGAACCTGTACATATAGAATAGGCTCTCCACTGTTTCTGGTCTCAGCAGGTTGTGTCGATCTGCAGGCTACACATACACACAATCAGACACACACGTTGTTACACGGCATATGAAATATATACAATATAAAAAGAATTCCAAGATGAACATATTATTCTGAATATTCTCCAAACTAAATAATCAGCACCCGAGCACGGAGAGGTATGGTTTTCCCACACAACAAAAGCTTTTAGTCACCTTGACGTCAATATCACGGCCATTGTGATTCTGCAGGTTGAAGTAGGCAATCTCGGGGCTCAGGCCCGTCTCCATCTGCACGTACATCTGATAGCACGTCTCCATCAGCTCCATCGCCAGTGTCATGTGATCTGCTGGCAGGCCGTTGTGGGCTCCAAGGGCCAGCGTCCCTGGCAGGAAACACACCAAGTGGTCCTGGAAGAAAAGGTAAATGGTGGAGAGAAGACATGAGGAGCGGCGGGTGCATATGAAAAAAGTTAGAGAGATGTTGAGGGATACTGAGAGGTTGGGTGGCTGGGGGGAGATTAATTGAGTGAGAGAAGAAACAAAAATGAAAGACGGAGGCACAATCACAGAGGAAAATACAAATGAGGCAGAGCAATGAATAAAGAAAAACAAGAGATAGTGGGATCAAAACCACAGCAATCTGTTCTTTAATACTAAAGTCTGTTTTCACCCTGGCGAGCGAGCCAATTTTCCCAGCTTCACTGAGCGCGCTGAATTAAAGACGGAGGATTAAACAAACAGATGCCCCCATACACCACCAGCCTATAGATTAACTCACACAGACATATGGCATGTTACATTCACAAAAGCCTGAACACAAAGGGTTTTGTTTTTTTAAGTCGCTTACCATCTTGGGGTTGAATCGTCCGTGACGTATCTCTCCTACAAAGGTGAGCCTACCGGGAGAAGTCTGTCTTAAGAGGTTTTTCTTCACCCCTTCAATTGCTTGAAGGTAGTCCTCCAGTAACCTGTAACACAAAATCATAACGTTTAAAACACTAATTAATCAAATGATGGATGGGCGTGTAACATGGGTCAAATCTGCCCTCTCCAGGTAAAACTATGACATTGCATACCAGTTAGTTATTAGACAGAATTGCGAAATGCAAAAATAAAATCTCACATGCGATTAATCTATAAACCGTGCTTTAAAACAGGCACTAACTTTATGCCTCAAACCCTAACCCTACAAAGTCTAGTCTCAGAACTTAAGAAGCTGAGATGAGATGAGAGCTGCAATATCTTCAAGAACCTAAAAGAAGTCCAGTTGAGGAGTAAGCGATTATTTGTCTTTGTGAACACACCACAGCAGATGGTTTGGACATGTCCAGAGGGGAGACAATGATTACATAGGTAGAAGGATGCTGAGGTTGAAGCCACCAGGCAGGAGGCTGAGAGGAAGACCAAAAAAGAGATTTATGGATGTGGGGAAAGAGGACATGAAGTTAGTTGGTGTGAGGGTAGAGGATGCAGAAGATAGGACTAAATGGAGACAGATGATTCGCTGTGGCGACCCCTGAAGGGAAAAGCCGAAAGAGGAAGAAGAAGTGAACACACCACAGCACAGCACACAGTGTAGCACAACGAAATGTGACCTCTGCATTCGACCCATCCGTAAGGGAGCAGTGGGCAGCTAACACGGGCAGCACCCAGGCAGCAGTGGAGCCCAGGCAGATGGTCCCTTGCTCAAGAGTCGCTCAGTGGATTTGAACCAGAAACCTTCCGATCACGGGGTGAACTCCTTAATCGTCAGACTACCAACTGCCTCAATAGTTGCCTTTTATTCAAGCTCTCAAAACTGTCATGTTCTGGTCGACTGAGAATCTACACAGAAATACCTACATAGAGTAATGTCGTATTTTTAAAGTCACAAAATATTGTGCCACTGACTATTGTTATGTAGCAAATCTAAGTTCTGGAAGAATTGGCCTTTGCAGAACCCTGGGGATCATGTACCACCTATGACTGTGCTTTTCAAAAGCAATAAGCGTGGAAGTGAACGTTCAATTTTGGGTGACAAGGACTTGCACAGTTTATGAAAGTTTCTTTGGCTGCTTATTTCAGTCAGTCCTTAGTTTTCATTCAAAAATGCATGATAATGTGAAGAATCACGAAATACAAACAAATTCATTTATCATTCATTTATTCGTTGTTCAAATTAAACCAAACACAACCTTCCCCCTGTGTAGTTCTCTCACCCAGCTATCGCTTCTTCATTTGTGATTTTCATGCTTTTTCCTCACTGTCATCTCTATGTAACAGTCAATTTTTGGGTCACACTACTTGTGTTTGATAAAAAAATAAAAATATATAATATTTTCCATTTTGTTTATTTTCAGGATGTCAGAAAATCATTCATTATTAGGGTTGTGATGAGATCTGGTTCCACAATATCTCATGATATTCAGACGTCACTCTATTTCTCGGTGAGGTGACAAGATGTCTCACGAAATAGCATGGCCTTCTTTTTATGCCAAATGTTTCACGAGTAAAATCTGCCGTCTATATACGCTCAACTCTGCTGTCCCACTCGCTCCACTTGGTACTGCATTTGAAATGAGCCAATAACCCAGCCAATCACAGGTCTGGAGAAAGTGGATTGACTGATTTCGTCTCGTCAGCTTGCTAATACGGTTCCAAGTTCTTACCAAATATGAATGATACACAAATTCACAATTTACAATGTGGAGGACTGTCAGCTTCAGCATCATCCAACAGTTTTCGAGAAATGTTTCATAGTAATCAATGAAGTTAGTAGTGGCGGATCTGGATTCTGTGCCGTTCCCAGCATGCAGAGCAGTGTGAAGCAAGAGCTGGCAGGAGGCCAATGGCGATCAGGTGCGAAGCAGCGAGGTGAGATGAATGCAAATGGTTGTCCTGACTTAGCAGAGGCCAGACAGACAGACAGACAGCACATAAAAGATGTCCCCTGCTACCTCAAGCCCAGCAAGCTAACGGCAAGAGCGAAGGCAGCACTCTGCTTAAGGCTATGTCAGACATTAGCATCTCTGACCCATGCTAGAAGTATGAAAAATGAGTGAGTAGTGTCCTAGCAGAAGTAGCCTTAGAAAGTAGTGCCCTATCACTAGCAGCCGCAGCCAGTAGTGCCCTAGGTGAAGTAGCCTCAGATAGTAGTGCCCTAGCACACGTATCCTCAGCAAGAAATACCTTAGGAGATGTAGCCTCAGCGAGAAGTGCCTGAGCAGATGTATCCTCAGTGAGTAGTGCCTTAGGAGATGTAGCCTCAGCAAGTGCCCTAGAAGATGTAACCTCAGCGAGATATAACCTCAGCGAGTACTGCCCTAGGAGATGTAGTCTCAGCGAGTAGTGCCCTAGGAGATGGAGCCTCAGCAAGTGCCCTAGGAGATGCAGCCTCATTGAGTAGTGCCCTATCAGAAGTAAATAATTCCCTAGGAAGCAAGTGGTGCCCTAGGAGATGTAGCCTCATTGAGTAGAAGCTCCCTAGCTGAAAAGTGAATCTAGCAAATAGTGCACAAATGTAAAGCCCTAGCTGAAGTTGCCTCGGTGAGTAGTGCACAAGCTTAAGCCAGTTTAGTAAGACAGCTCTCACCATGAGATGATGAAGTTTCATTCAGCAACGTTCCACCACTCACATAACACACACCCGATAAAAATGAGTGAAGCAAACGGGACTCACTCAGCCTCATTCTTGCCTCCCTGAAGCCACTGTTTGAGCAGGGACTCATAGTAGCTGTCCACCCGGGCGCCCAGCGTGAACACACCACGGTGAGTAAACTTCCCGTTGTCTGTGTTGATGAACATAGGTACCAGGCCATCCATCTTACCATCCAGCCTGTGGAGGTGTCTCATTATCTCATCCACTGCTTTCTGACCACACACACACATAAACACAGAAGGAAAGAGTAAAAAATACATATGCCCATTTGCAAGAACCAAACTTTTTTTCCTTTCATGCATCACATTATTTTAAAGATAATATTTAAAGGCTTTGCCTGAAACATCTCTGACTAGTTTGTAGCCTGCTTTATAATGTGAATATTTTATAACGGCAAAACACTGGCTTAAAAGTGCTGTCAGAAGGTCTGTTAACGGTGACTACAAACTGTTCTGGCATTAAAAGGCAAAGAAATATTCTGAAAATCTAGCCTGTCATTTTCTGAATGGAAATTTCACCACTGCAATCAGCCGAACTGGACAAAGCAGCTAGAACACATAACCACCCGGAAAAAATGATTACAAACCTGAAATTTGCCTTCTGATAAGAGGCAGAAAAAGCAAGTTTTGTAATTGTCAAAAAAATTATCATAGCACGATAATGACAGCAAATAAATAGAAGGGCTGAGTCTGACTCATATAAAAAGTTTTCCCACTTTTCCAAAAATGGGTGGAACTGAATGAATCCTATGGATAAAAAGTACAAAATCGGTAGATAAACCTGTATCTGAATTTATAGCGGCAGATAAATGATAAGAAAAAGCCGAAAATGAGAAACAACCATGTCATGTGTGCGGTCATTGCATAGTTGGTCCACTAGAGGCCAACTTCACTCTTGTATTTGTACACATTTTGTTCAGGATAGTACTAATTACAACATAGAGAATTTTATTTTTGGTGAGGACCTAAACAACTAAAGGCACATGTTAGTGACAGTCAGTTAGTTTTATATTTCTGGGGAAAATTTAGGTTGATATATAAGTCAAAACTGATATTGCTTTTCACAATCCTGTATAGGTGTTCTCTCACTTTTTTCTATAAGCATAAAGATGCCTCAGGTGTCAACCATATGTGACAGAAATGAACAGCAGCGCCTCTGCTGCTTGTACCTGGTACTGCGGGTCCTGAGTCAGCCGACTGAGCTCCCGGAACTCCAGCTGAATGGTGGTGACCTCGGCTATGCTGCTGTCGCTGGTCCAGCCCGCCGGGTGAGCCGTACCTTTACCAATGTTCACGTCAGAGAACGGGATTTTGGACGGTGTCTTAAAGGCGGGCATTAATCTAGTGGCAATGTCTTTCTGTAAAAGCAAGTGGATGAACAAGACTTTTAACCAAAAGGGAATGCATGATAGACTGCCAAACAGCTAATGAAAACTAACAGAGTAGCTTAAAAAATATCTGATTTGTTACTACTTGCGCAGAACTGCTATAACAAGGCAGCAAGTTTATTGAATTCTATTATTTCCTTAAAGGAATGCTACAAAGACTGTCGAGGCTCTAAAAAAGCGACAAGAAAGATACTACTGGGTGCGGAAAAAAATAACAGAAACTGACAGCCTTGTCCAGGAACAGAGTGTCTCCTGTCAGGTGGTAGGTGCTGAGGAGGCCCCCGAGAATTCGGATGGTGCTCTCAAACAGATTCACACGTATGTTCTTGGAGAAAGACAACTCGGTCTCAACCCATTTCCTAGCCTCTTCAAACTCTGAGAAAGAGAGAGAAAGACAGAGAGATAGATAAAGGCATGAGACAGCTAGATGGATTAGCGTACTGACAGAAATAGGCTGCCTCACCTTCTTTCAGTCCTAGGATCCACATGGTGTCAAGTGCGTCGATGAGGGTGAGGCCCAGGCCAAACCACTCTCTGTATGTCTTGGAGATGGGCTTGAGCTCATCGTGACCCCAGGAGTAGGCTTTATAGCCTTTCCATGCGTGCCGGAACGCCTCCTTTACAGCCTCGACACGATCCACTGGCTTCACAGACACTACGGGAGAATCCAAATATGACTATTTGCTAGAGTTGCCGTAATGACAGGGATGCACAGTTTTATCAAATACCCCACATAATTTAGTTCTAGGATGTAAACACTTCGTTTTTTACACCATTAATTACACTTATCACAACTACTCATTTAAATCTTATTTTTTTATATTCAAGGCAATTACAGCATACAAAAATGTGCTAAAAATACAAATAAAATAATTAAGGGGCTTATGTCTAAAATGTTGAATAACCAGATTCCAGACAAACATTTTCTCAAAAAATTAATTAAAATTAAAGTGAATGATTACTTGTCATTGTGTACACAGCACATCACACAGTGCACCACAACGAAATGTGACCTCTGCATTTGGGCAGCACCTGGCGAGCAGTGCTTGGGGACGGTACCTTGCTCATGAGTACCTCAGTGGTATCTTTACCGCTGTGGGATTTGAACCAGCAACCTTCTGATCACGGGGCGAACTCCCAAACCGCTACTCTGCCAACTGCCCCAATAATACTTTTTATTAAAGATATACCATGCAACACTGTGCAAAATCTCAAGTCACCCCTCATTTCTTCATATTCTGCTTTCAAGGAGTCAGATGTTCTTGTGTTTTTAATGTAGTTTTAGTAGTTTAATGTAGTTATAGTATATATGTATGCAACGAACACAAACAGCAACAAATCACTACACCCATTTTCTCATTTTCCTGGCAAAGCATAACAAAATTAGTGGGTGGCTTAAGACTTCTCCATATAATCCTTTATATTAAGGTCAGTTTAACTTATAGTTTTACAATTATACAACATATGGCATTAATATAGACTCAGCCAGAAGGACAAACAATATTAAAAATATCTCACTACTAAGAGTTTAATAAACAAACATGAGTAGGAGGAAAATAAAAACTAAGTGTAATCAACATTGGGTACACAGTTAGGATTAAAAATAATTCTGTTAAATAGACTAAGCGCCAGACTAAGATCAGAAGAGCTTCTGACCATCAAAAATAGTGACTGTTGATAGACCAGTCAGAATTAAGAGCCGACTCCACTAACCAATTAATAATTCTATTACAAAAACACCTTTGTGTCAAGACTTAGTAATATGACTTCAAATCAGTTGCACAATTATTACAACTTTTACCTGTGATTTTCAACCTACCTAAGGCAGAGGCACATGACTGAGCACAAAATAGTTTGAAGCAAATAGTTAATAAACATGCACGGGGAAAGAAACACTTAATTGAACAGATATGAGCAAGATTAAATTGTGAGAGCTTCTAAATCTGAGTTTCAATAGGTTTTCACATCTTTGCCCAGTCCTAATCTCTGCAGTTCTTCATCTCCCAATTTCCCAGATAAAAACAGGGCATGAGCACTCCACATCTCTGTAGAAATCCGTAGCGTCAACCTCTTTCTCACCCGGATAGTGTGTGAACTGTACGATTTTAAAAGGCCTGATAATCACAGGGCACTGCACATTTTTAGATTCTCAGTCGTTGCACATTCAAATCTAAATTGCTGGCTGCTATTAGAAGCAATCAATAGAGCAGGCTGAATAAGGGGATAAAATGGAAATACATGATGGAGCACTTTACTTAGAGCCACTGTACTTCAAAGTAAATTACAAAAAGTATTTACACATTTACATCTTTTGAAAAGCAGGGAACTATATTTTATCATGTCGTTACATTTTCTTGTCGCCATGATCGATAGGTTGTATCTGATCGAAATGAGGGAGTTTAGTCCCAACTTTAGAGGTTGCAAGCTCAAGACTAAAGATGAGTTACAGATGAGTACCAGAGACAGGGAGAGTCTCTGACCCCACCATTGATGCAAGCACTGCTGCAAACAGCATTCAAGCTGGATTGTCTTAAAGGCTTGAATTGAAGGCCACAATTCTTCTTTTGGGTTTTTGAAGATGTTTCACCTCTCTGACTGAACTGAAGAATTGAAGCCTTTTGGATAAGAAATGAAATGTCTTCAAGAACCCAAAAGAAGTTCAGTTGTCTTCGATTCATGCTCTCAAGACATTCTGACTTGACGGTTGTTTTGCATCAGTGCTTGAACTGCTGTGATTTTGTCAAATACTGTCCCAGCTCTAATCTATGCATTAACTTTGGACGTTCTCCGTGTCAGCGTTTGCTAAGGTGTGAACTTTGGCTGTGAGTAACTTAGTTGAACGGCAGTTGTTAATTTAAAATCTCTCTTCAGACAAATCGCTCTGGGTTCTTACCTGGTTGTAGTGGGGGAACAACATCAACCTGGCCAGGCCCTGCCGCCTCCTTCTGATTGGCTGATGGGTGCGACTCAGTCCCGTGCTCTGCCTCAATCACTGCCCCTCTCCAGCTGAGTGGACAAAAGCAAGTAACGAGCCAATCAAACAGTAATATCCCTTCTGCTCTTCCAGTCTGTACAAACAATTGTGTTTCGAGAAAGTATGGATGTAAAATATTTATAGCAGGTTGTTCTGGGCCAGCTCTCTCCACAAGTAAACTGTTAAATCCAATTCAAGTCTCTGAAAATCTATTTAGGACTAAATAGTTCCACGGTGGAGCGCTGTCACATGACTTACTGGAGTAATGGATTTTAATGCAGTTTTGTGGCTTTGTGAGCCGAGAGGGCATTAATTCTGAACATGAGCAGGACAAATTGCATCACGTTGAGAGAAAATGCCATTGGAGCGCCAGTGTTTTTGAATGAGCACAATGCTAATGGCATATAAATGGAAATTCGACCGTATCCGTCATGCCTCCGAGGAGACGAGGGGCTAAAAATAGAGTTCAAACAAAAATGGGAGACGCGTCTGAAAAGTCTTACTCTATCAGATTCAAGGTCTACCCATTAGCGGAATGATTAACAGCCTGGTAGACGAGTGAGGCAGTAATGAATAGAGTCCATACCTAATGACGGTCTTCGACTCTGTCTCCAGCTCTTCATCTCTCCTGTCCTTCACCTGCCGGTCGGAGGAGTTGCCTCTTCTCTGCATGGCTGGAGAGCCATGTTTGCGTGGAGGCTTCTTCTGCACAAAATGTAACATTCATTACTCACCATATGGTAGGCCTGGCATCATGTGCAGTTTTTCCACTGCAGTGCAATCCATGTTCAGAGCATGTGTTCTGTGTCCGGGACCTTATACGTGTATTTGTACTATAATACTGTACTTATGTAAACTTTTGATTACTTTGCACTTGGGCTTAGAATAATCAATATTAGCACTTAAGTACTACTTGACTAGGGCTGGATATCGTTGCTGATTTCCTCCGATTCAATTCTCAATTCGATTCGATATCGATTTATTTAGAGATTTCTTTGCGTCAATACTAGTTTTGCTTGGTTATAAAATAACTTGGTTTAAAACCAAAGTGTTGCCAAACATCGGCCTTTAGGCCAGACGGTGATTTGAGCAGCTTCAGCCATGGCTCTGTTTGGTTTCGGTTTCGCCGGTCTCACGTTTTTATAGCTCTCCTTGCGCGGTCGCGAGAAGTAGTGCATAGCCGCAGCAAAAGATCGATCCGCAAATGTTTGTATCGATACCGTATTTTTCGAACAAGAATCGATATTGATCGGTGAATCGATTTTTTGAACCCAGCCCTATACTTGACTACTACTACTTGACCTTATTCTTGACTATTATAACAATTTTAGTCTGAGGGTATCCTCTGGGACTTCAACATCAGAGTGGCATCATCTAGAGAAGGGCATCATCACTGGCTGCACAATTACGGTGTTATATTGTGCCTGAATTCTGACCGTGCAAGCTTTTCGCAAGCAAAATCGGTGTCTGTGCATGCTCAACTCTGCCTACACGGACGCTCAACGCACTCCGAGTGCGTGCAGATCTGCCTGCCCTCACCCTTTGATGTATGGAACACCAAAGGTGCCGCAACTGGCCTTAAAAGTTCCACTGAATTAAGAGAAAATTTACTATATTGTGATATATATATTGCTATTGGATAATTAAATGACATCAGGATGTGAGATTATGGTCATATTGCAGAGCCCTAGTAAGATTTACTTTAGTATGGTTTGCAGGTACTCCATATACCACAGTTCAGCACTGTGGTGCCATGAACCTTCACCATAATTAACTGGATGCCAAACATTTCATTTAGACTGAGAACAAAAGAGCAAAGTGTCTGTATTTTCACACTGCAGCTTGATTTCATAATCCTACTTCAAACGTAAAATCTTTTGCCCGGATGATAAAACACTCAGTCAGTCACACTGAAGACCCTGCTCTTGCTACTGGAAAAGCAACGAAATGGTCAGTTATTTGAGTTAGGAATATATAATAATAAAGAAAAAATAAACATGAGACAAGCTTTGAATATTCTGGAACCATGTGGTACTAACCAAAGCTGGAGGTTTTGGAAGAACATGTCCATTTATTGTCTGAGGCTCTGGTGTCTCCTCCTTCTTCTTTATGGCCCCAGGCATGACCTTTGGGACCAGACCAGGAGGGATGGGCTGTACGCCTTGGTTCTCAATACCATCCCAGCCCTCCATTACTGCAAAACAAAAGAGGGAAAGAGTGACCGCATTTCCTCCTACCTTACATAACCAACAAAAAAAAGAATGAACAAAATTGCATACATTACTTTTTGAGATTTATATAAAAAACAACCTCAGAATAGTAAATTAATACTTATTTAAGCAGGAACATGACGTTGGCCCCAAATTTACCTCTCCACTGCTCTGAAAGACTGGGATAGTAAACAATCCCACAGAGAAACAGGAAAGCCAGAAGGAAGAGGATCAAACTACGCTGCAGCTGGGAAAACTGCTTCCATTTCTGCCAAGCAAAGTGCAAACACTTTCAATACATTTTCATCATAACAAAAGCACACACATCTACAAATACGGAACCAACACAACATGTCACAGTCTGTATACTGCACTCAAACATCTGGTTAGGAATCAAAAAGAAACAAAAGTAACACATCATTATTATTTTCACTCATGACGTGTTACTTTTGGCACAAAAATAACCCCATAGAAAGGCAGCAGCGCTTGTGTTGATCCAACAGATATAACATTAAGTATAAGGATCGTCTTAATTTAGAAATGAGATCGCAAGGGGCGCAAATCGAGACTGAAACAAAAAGGTATATCACAAGTTATTATACCACATTTTTTGACAACACTGACAATGATCCTCATGCAATTTAAAACTAACAGAAAGTCACTAGTTTGTTTTTAGCAGACAGTTAGGGGTGGAGCTGGCGGTCAGCTAATATGATCAATTTAAATAATTATGACTCTTTTGGAAGCTGTGCCGGATTGTCTTATTAATAAAGTTTAAAACTGGATATTGCTTGATGGACTTGGTGTAAAACAAGTGTCTTTCAAAGGGTGCACACAGCGGTCTTAACACAGCAACTGATGTTTGAAATATTTATGTCGGCTTTATAACAAGTAGAAAAAATACCAAGTACATCACTTGTTGAAGACAATGAGAAACTTCAAAATATGACGACATTAAATTAAACATAAATGTCACAAAACATTGAGATCACGATTCTATTACGATTAATCATGCAGCCCTACTTCAAACCCTGTAAGCCACAACAGCTCACTTGCCCGTCTTCATACTAACCCTCCAGCACGACTGTTGGCGCCACTTCTTGCTGGTGTAGCTGCTGTGCTGCTGTTCTCCCAGGGTCAGAGAGACAAACTCTTTTCTCACCGGAGAGTACATCCCTCAAGCCAAACCCGACACTGGCCCAGAACTGTTCCAGACAGAAGACGAGGAGGAGAGAGGGATGTCAGAGAAGATGATAAGAACAAAGAGCAGTATTATCCCCCAAGTCTGCCGAACACTTAAAAAAGAACCAAGCAAAACAGATGGATAATGGTTGCTATAGCAACGCAACACTTTGCAGGTTCCTAATGTGTAGTGGGTAGTGGAGAGAAACACATACACATACATCTATGAGATTAATTGACACCTCACAGCAGTGTTAGGCAGCAGCGTTGGGGGCCCTAAGCGTAGTTTGTGGCTTAGATACACAGGGGACAGGACAGGTCCCAAGCTAAGAGTAGGGGAAAAGGACTTAGTGAGACTCTCCAAGAATTATGATGTCATGATGACTGAGATAATGGAGACTTGGGGGGAAATGCACTTAAGGAATCACGCAGAGGGGTAGGAAGATAAACATGACATAACGTTTATGACTCAGATAACAGCATTCAGCTTTCTGCATATTTGACATTTACTTAGCCTGACTAGGTGTGGCGAAATCAATCACATCAACGATGCATTGCGTTGCAGATGTGGACGATTCTACATCGATGCAGTGTCAGACCATAATCGATTATACTGGGTTCTTTCAACGGGCAAGGCGCCACACTCTGGCGATATGCAGACCAGTTTCACTACTGAAATCATTTTTTAAAGTTATTTTATTTATTTTTCTAAACATTTCCAGATGATTTGGCCATCTTTATGAATAATGAATTCAATGCAAACATCTAAAACAAAAATAGAAAAAAAAAAATGCAAAGACAACGTCCCAGTTGACAGCCGCAGACTACTGCTTAGACTGAGTGGTACGACAGAAGCAGCTGAAAACATCTGGATTATATGATAATGATATTGTTTGGAGACGAAATTCTATTGAAAAAACATCCCAGAAGTAACTATGAAAATGAAAGTGAGTGACTGTCATTATAAGCACAGCACATCATCCACCACAACGAAATGTGACCCATCCGAAATATGATTACTTAATACTTGAGGGGTTTTTTTTACCCAATGTCGTGTAAATGCAATTTTAAAAAGAAACGTATAAAAACATGCGTTTACAAAAAAATATCTAGATACGTGTAAACAGGACCTTACGTTTGTGATAAAAAGACACTTGGCAGTGAGCCGGGGGTGAAATGTGGGGCTATGTGCCAGTTTACTCCGCTGGTGGCAATTCGTCCTCTTACGTGCTGCGCCCTCCCCCTACTCACTTCCACTCGCTTTTCTTATAAGCTGACTGCATAAAGCGAGTGGAAGTGAGTAGGGGGAGGGCGAAGTAACTAGTTTGGGGAAAGTCCCAGTGAAACGCAACGCAAATCCAATGGAAGAACGTTTGAGGCTGTGGAAAAATAAAATCCAGACCGCATTTTTTAGGTTTTAAAAGAGGACATGTCCGGAGAAAGGAGGACGTCTGGTCACCCCAACATATAGTACACACTGAAGAAACCGGCCCATCCATAGTGTATATGTGCTTAATAGTGATGGGAAGTTCGGATCATTTTACCGACTCGGACCTTTGAGTCTCGTTCAGCAAAAGGAACGAATCTTTTTTCGAGTCATTTCGTTCATTTTAGCAAAATATAATTAAAATGTTACCTGTTACTTCCCTAACACATCTACTGCTTACACAAACGTTGATCACACTACAAACAAGACAAAACTATAATGCTATAAGAAATAGAAAATATTAATTCATCGTTTACCTGGGTCTTTAGTCTAGGATTCGCTCACCTCGCCTCTTATCTGACAAGTTTTCGGGTTTGAGTCGCGTATGGGGCTGTCACGTGATGAACGAACGACTCGAAAAACCCGAAGACTCGAAACAGGTGAATCAATAATTGCAATACGGAAACTACAGAAGTTGCGCAATGCATGCGCGATTGAACGAATCACTCCCCACCAGACGACTCTACATTAAAGATTCGTTAAAAATGAACGAATCGTTCACAAACGACCTATCACTAGTGAGTGGCGAGGAGGAAGGAGAAGGAGAGACCAGACTAAACAAATAAGCTGTCTGTCTGAAGGAAGCCCACACACACAGCAAGCGCGCGGCATATATATATATATATATATATATATATATATATATATATATATATATATATATATATATATATATATGCATACACACACACACACAGATTATTCTGTAAACTCTCATCTGACGGAACCAACATTTCATTTTAACCTCCTCAATCCGAGGACAGTAAATGAAGTGTCAACCGCTCCCTCCCTCCCTCCTTCTCTCTATTAGCTAGACTATTAGCAAATCCATTGAGCATACGTGCAAGAAAGCGCAGCTCTAGCCTAGCCTGCTAAACAGCACCCTCTTTAAGTCCCATATTGTAACATATACAAAGCATAGCATCGCAGCTGTCAGTAATGCGTGCTTTTTTGCGCTTCGGACAATTCGGTCGCATGTAATTGTGTGTCCAGCTCTAAAAGAAGCCCAGCTTGTCCCATAATAACGCACATTGGCCATTGCTGCACAACAGGCCACTGCGCCCAAACATCCACGCCACGTGACCGCACGCAGGCGCAGCATCATTGTTTCATCCGCCGGCTTTAACCTCCTCCTGCCGAACTTCGCAGTAGACAGTACAGTCTGTTACAGTGGTCCATGTATCATTAAAACACGCGTCAACAATCAAGTGAACGCGGGTGATGGTGGTCTAGTGGTTAGGATACTGCCTCTGGACCAAGAAGAGGTCGAATCCTACCTCCAGCACTACCATCGTTCGGACCCGGAGCAAGACCCTTAAACCCCTAACTTGCTCTCAGGAAAACAGTCCCTGAAATAATAAGTCGCCCTGGACAAGTAAAATGTAAAAATGCCGCATCAAGTTGGTAGCATGCTAAAAAACACGCGTTAAAACAAATGAGTTTTTGTACCGTACCGTACGAGCACGGTTGATAAGCGTAGTTTATATTCAACATTCAGTTTAACATTCAAAAGAAATCAATTACGCTCCTAAACCACGTGTGACTTGATGATTGACGTCAAACCAATTGGTACAGCATAGAGACTACTGTCCTACATATGTCACAAGGCTTGATTTTTCAAAATTATCTTGTACTTTTTTAAATATTAAAAATACTATAAAAATGCATTCATGCATTGTAACATGCAATGTACACATTATTATTTTTTTTATTGTAAATAAATTACGTGCAGAATGAAAAAAAAATACTTGTGAAGATGATTGGGTCTCTGATACACAGGTCAGTTTGTCATCAGAACAGGTAATTTTGAGAAAATATCTTAATTAGCAAGTAATTCTGTTAAAATGTGAAAATGTGCAAAAGGACTAAAAGTAATTTTAATAACTGTGACATATGTAGGACAATAGTCTCTATTTACATGCATGGATTTATATACATTTTTATAGTATTTGTAATATTTAAAAAAGTACAAATGATACTTGGAAAACTGCTCTCAGACATATATAGGACAATAGTCTCTATGTTGTACACTGGTTTGATGTCATCAGGTGACATGGTTTAGGATCGTAATGGATTTGTATTCTGAATGTTAAATATCAAACTAACTTATCAACCGTGAAGTAGCTATGGATAAGTAAATGTAGAATGCCACATCAAGGTGGCATAAAAACGTTACAAAATCAGAGTAGAATCTACATACAATAAAAACATGCACTTTCTCACAATCAACTTGTGAAATATGCGTATTATTATTGAATGCCATTGTATCATAAAACGTGAGACAAAAACGTCTCAACCAGCCATTTTTTTCATCCTCGATACACCATAATGTAAGGCATGTAAACAAACCTTAAAAATCCTGTGTGCAACAGTGTTAGCGACTATTGCCACGATATTGTTTAAAGTCGTGACAGCTAATGTAGAGCTTTGTTGGCGGCATGTACACAACTATGTACACATTTCTGAACACATAAGATTCAATCTTATAGCCTACTAAGTGAGACGTGATCTCGGCTAAACTTACTTACAATATTATTACAAATATCGGCTACTGTAACTCCACTTTTTAGAAGGCTGCATGTCAGCATATATGGCCCTCCATATCGCTGGATGGGAGGCTCAATAGCCTATACTCAGAGGTGGGTAGAGCAGCCAAAAATCTTACTCAAATAGGAGTATTGTTACTTTAGAATAATATTACTCAAGTAAAAGTAAAAAGTAGTCAACCACAAATTTACTCAAGTAAGAGTGAAAAGCACTGGTGAAAAAAACTGCTCAAGTACTGAGTAACTTATGAGTAAATTAGTAAAAGATTAATTGGGTTTATCATATAATCTAATATGCAAAAATATAAAATAAAATGTACAATGTGTCTGGATATTGCCAAACAATATTACATAAAAAAACCTTTTAAAAAAACCTATACAAGTAAATATAAATTACACATCTAGCCACAATAAACAGTACAATAATCTGTACAATTTAACAAAAAGGCTCAGCAGGAAAAGATTAATAGTAAAAACAAGAACAAGTCTAATTGCATAAACTGTCCCTGTGTGTGTGTGTGTGTGCGTGCGCAGGTTCTGTTTGTGTGTGTTTAAAAGGCAGGTTCGTGTTCGTACTTGCTACTTAGTGAGAACCAAAACGAGTTTTTAAACAGCAGAGTGAGGACATTTTTGGGAAGTGAGGACTCGTTTTTTAGTGGTCCTCACTTCTTTAAACTGCTTTTACAAAAAAAAAAAAAAAATAATAATAGTACAAGTTTATTTGCAAAACTGAAAGTGTAGCAAGATTAGCTTTTGGTTACTGAGGTACCACTAGACCACTAAAAAAGTCCTCACTTCCCAAAAATGTCCTCACTCTGCTGGTTAAAAACCCAGTTTGCTATGGTTAGTGTAGTATTATTTATATACAGTAATACAGGGGTGAAGTAACTTAATTAAGTAAATACTCACGCTACTGTACTTATGTGAGTTTTTTGGGTACTTGTATTTTTATGAGTAGTTTTGTGTACCTTACTCATACTTGAGTACAATTTACACCATGTAATCTACTTCGCTACTTATAAAAATCAAAATTTGAATTAATATTCAAACCTTTCATCTGCATCTTTGCAGCCAATAAGGCTGTGCACCCACGACCGCCTAATTAATCTAGGACGTGAGCAAAGACTAAACTCCGCTGCAGCAGCAGACACAGGTTTCTGGAGGTACTACACAGTGAAGTACAAACTAATTTATAGACTGAAGATTTGGAGACAAAGAAGCCAAAATGGAGACAGAAGACAACACTGTCAACCGTGAAAATGATGGAGAAAAAGCATTGAGACGCAGTGCCCGCTGTCTTGCTTTTATATCTACATTTATTTACAAAACAAATTGCCTTTCTGTACCTTGTTCATCTGAGAAATGTGCTTTGAACGTAGATATTTTATACTGGTGAATCTAATCGAATGCCTGCTATTGACGACGCAATAAAACATCCATCAGTTAAAAGCAAGTAATTAGTACTCTGAGTAGTTTTTGAGAAGAGTACTTTGTACTTTTACTCAAGTATTTTTTTAACACCAGTACTTTTACTTGTAATTGAGTACATTTTAACCAATGTAACAATACTTGTACTTGAGTACAAATTTTCAGTACTCTTTCCACCTCTGCAGTAATATAGAAGTCAATGGAGGTCCTCACTGCTATATGTACAAGGATGTGTGTGTGTGTATGTGTCCGCGCGTGTTTCGTGTGTGGTAATGTAACCGGCTCCGTTTGATTGGTGGAACAGTCATTTAGGAGGAAGTTTTCCGACAAAACAAACAGATCGTGCATTGGATAACAAATGAATAGAAATAAAAGTAGCGAGCGGAATGTCGCTCAATGTAACGGTGTAAAAGTAGTAAAAGTATGTTGTATAAAAACTACTCTTACAAGTTCAGTTTATCCAAAAAGTAAATATAACGGAGTAAATGTAGCACCTCTGCCTATACTACCGGATAATCTTTTATCTTTAATCTATAATTAAAGATTATATGAAGGGCAAAGATTATATGAACTGTAATCTTTACACATTCGTATTATTTACAATTTTTCTTCAAAAACCTGTTTTGCAATATGTTTGGCGTAAGACTTGCGTTCTTGCAACATGCTTCCCAAAATTTCAGACAAAGATTAAAGTTATTTAATATTTCAGTCAGTTTACATTTGCTTTTTAGCAACTGCTGTTGGTCATGTGTAATTGTCCAGTGAAATGGTGTAAGGTGAGTACAGCACAGGTATGACGACGAAGAAGGCACACAAGAGACTGGTAAATATAATATTGAAATTATGAATATGCATAATTAAATTATGATGACGTCAAAGCAGCGGTTTCTTACCTTGCTATTACTGATTTATAAATATATATTTCGGGAATAGCTGAATTGGAAGACATTTCAAAATGTTTCACAATAATGCTAAAGAAGAGATCGGAATAGTATAAATTCACAGACACTCATTTCACTTAGAAGCATTATTTATAACAGCCTGTTTCAGTGATACAAAACCGACACAATATATAAATACACAGTCATGTATGAAATTAGTTATTCCTACAGCCAAACAGAACAGATGACCAGCATATGATTTAAGATGCCATCACACGATATATAGCAAGTACAGAATACATTACAAAACACAAGTAACACAATGTCTGTTATTTAAACAAGGCATAACTGTTTAATTTAGCCACACGAGTTAATGTGATTTTTAGGAAACAGTTGTTAAAATGGGTCCTGCATTGATTTTTGCTCAAATTATTTTATTAGTTTTATTTTGTTTCATGCTTGCTCTAATGAATTGTCCGATGTTTTTTTCTTATGAAGAAAGGTAGAAGGCAAGTATGTCAAACATTTTTTTCAGACACACAGCTTAACTCCCTGAGAATGACATTTTATGCTGTTGCATGATTACCACGTTCAAAATCAGGAGGACTTTATATGACACTGTTCATGGCAAAGCTTCAGGGTGTTTGCAGCGAGGTGCACAGCAGTTCCATTTCTCTGGGTTATGTTCCTGTTTTTTTTTTTAACCTGAGACCTTCAGCAATTAATGACTTTCTTACAGTAACGCTAAGGGATTTTTGATTTCCTAAGTCATAAAACAATCACATAAACTAATGTCTAAATTCAATTTTGCTTTTTAGATTGTGTGTATTTTAACACGTTAAAATCAGGTTAAATATGAAAGTTGAAACATATACCTGTTAATTAGCTCCAAAACATACACTAAAACTGACATACAGAACTTTGTGAAGAACGAATTCGGAACGGGCCAAAGCTGTATTCCCATCAGAACACATTGTTATTAACACACTGCTACAAAAGCTTCTGTTTCAAACAGCAAAGCTTGAAAAAAGGCTAGCAATGTAATCCAGGTGTACTACATTTATAGACTGCCACAATATTTCGTCATATATCATCACTATTTAGTTTGAGACTCCATAATAAGTGTGTTCAACCATTGGGTGGTTTTTTGATTCGATTTCCGGTTAAGTTATACCACTGAGTGTGACGGGACTGTGCAGCCACATAGTGGTTGCATGAAACCCCGTCTCTGTATCTGGAAATGGATGCAGACATTCTCCTTTTGTTACAAGACCAGCTGATGAACAAAACAACCCTAAAAATACATACTGCTACATCTAAACCAGTATTTAAATTACCAAACCAAATGCAAATGTCTTTGTAAACAAAAACCAAGGATCATTTGGTTAAATACAAGCACCAAAGACTCATTAATGTGTAATGAGGATTATAAATGCTGCCTCTTCAGGCCTTCTTCCCAGACTCTGCCTCAAGACATCTCCAGGTCTCTTCTGGCATATCCTGCTTTCATAAGGATGTGAGGTTCTAGAGCTCCAAGCGTTTCTCAGTCTCTCACAGTCTAGCTGAAGCAGACGGGTCCCACTGTGAAGCCGAACTCGTAAGGAAGGCTGCTGTTGGTGAACACTGCCACGTCTCGCAGGGGGAGAAGGTCTTTGTCCTCGAATTGGAGCACAGACTCACGAGGCCCAGGATCCACCTCCTTGGCAGGCTGAGAAAATAACAGACTAAGCTTTTATTGTTCAGTGTTTTTTTGCATTAACATTTTCATTAATTTTAATCAATAAGGATAAAAGAGGAAGTATCTATCCATCCATTTATCTATCCATTCAAGAGAGTGAGAAAGTATTTGAGTAATAAACGAATAAGCTAGCAAGTAAAATCAATCAAACAAAATGCTAAAAAAAAGGTCAAAACAATGGTATTTCTTCATCTTCAATTAATCTGAAAATATTTTTTCCATTCTATAATGTTAGAGAGTAAAAGACACATTTAGAAAAATGCATTATTTGTTAAGTAATTTTATTCTATATCCAGATGAATTCCAAATGGATGAAGAAGTGTTCCCGTGGCAGTCTATTTTTAAATTTAGGCTATATTGTGTTTCTACACAATATCCTTTCAAGTTATTGTTCAGTATGTTCAAGTTGAATATTTTCTTGTGCAGACATCATTTTGGGACAAATAAAATGGTTGCTTTTGGTGCGGAAAACTGTGTAGGACTACTTTTTTCGCACTCAAAAAACTACTCAGGAAGCGATAAGAGAATTGATGAGGAATTAAACTGATAGGCAAAATCGACAATGGCACTGATATAGATAAAATCTAATCAATTCCCACCTACCTACCTACATTCTGTCCCTACCCACCATCTATCTATCCACATATCTACTCATCTACCTACCTACTCACCCACCCATCTACCCACTTACCTACCCACCCACATACCTACCCACCATCTATCTATCTACTTATCTATCTACCTATGTAGCCACCCACCCGTCGCATTACACAAGAAACACACACGAAAGTATGGCTCTTTGGAAGCAAAATACACAGAAACTAGTAAACTAGGGTGTCTCAAGACATTTGCATAATACTGTAAGTAAACTAGAAAGTGGTAAGAGGTTAAGTAAGAAATTATGAGAGCATGTAAGCAAGTAAGTACATCCAGCCATCCATTAAACTACGACTGTATAGTAACTCCAGTGAGCACAATAAATTGATATACCAAGTTCACTTTAGATTATCCAAACCAACAACAAAGTGTAAGTGAAGAGAACTGTTAGCTGGTAAAACTGCTAGGACACTTTTGAAACTCATACCACACAGTCCTGTAGTGTCCCCAGGTAGCTCTGCAGCTTTGAGTCGGTGAGGAACTTGGCCTGCTGCTGTGTCTGACCCAGTCTGTGTCCAGGGTAGCAGGAGAAAGTGACTCGTTGCTCCGCCTGGTGGCTCTGCAGTCTTAAGAAGCGAGCCTGAACTACAGTGAGGCCTGCATATTCAAACTAAACACAGGAAGGGGACAGAAGGGTTTTCAAAGGTAAGAATTAGGAACAGGCTCTCGTAGAACATGATTCAAAGGACGTTCTGCTCAAAGAATGCTAATGATCTTATGAGAACTGTTAATATAAGTTGTACATTGCTACAGGTGACTTTTTATAGGAAACCTTTTAGAAGTTTTTTTTACCTTTAAACAATGTCAAATTCTATTGCTAGTTGGTTTGAGTTGGAACACTGAGTTATAATGATTATTAAAAATAAAAAAACAACTCTACCTGAAATCCACTCTGGAGGGAACTGAGCCAGTAGAAAGCACCATTTGTAATAGAATCGTTCAGCCATGCTCTCATTGGTAGCTGTGAGGAATGAAAATGGAGCTTAAGAGTTTCTCTAATCCCCAAGAAGATCGATAAGAAGATGATCTCTAAGGTATAATGTCTTAAGTCTGGTTCAGGAAATCGGAGGTGGTCACCTGTGCAGTTCTGGGGTAAAGACATGTTTCTGCCTTCGATTCAGACAAGTTACAGTAAACCAGAAAGGCATCAGCAGAACTTCCCTGATTTGGGTCAATGTAGTAGAACCCTGCAGTGATGATTTAAAAAAATTGTAAAGTTCCCCCACCCACACATATACACACAGACACACACAAATCTTGCTTTGTTTATGAAGACCTTCAATTGACTCCCATAATTACTAAAGCTAAATAATACAACACCTAAGCTAATCCTTTGACACTTAGTTTTTCCAAACTACAAGCTGAAACTTTTCCAACACATATAAAAGAATATTCTCCTTGTCTTTACAATGCCACACAAATCTCATAAATCTCTGGTTTTCTAGGGCAATCAGATCCTCAAAAATACATATAACCATGAATGACTAGACGTAAACAATACTACAGCTACACCTAAACTCAACATTAATCTCAGCAAGCAATTCACCATAGCCAGTGTTTCTTCACTGAGTGCCTGGGCCCAAAACCAGGTTAGAACTGAGTCTAGGCTGGAATTAGGAACCACTTCAATGTGTGCTAAACCTGAACAAGCGGCAACATTCGGAGATGAAGGACTTATAGTCTAACCGCTGGTGTAGTTGGGGTGACACAGCCATAGCTCCAGGCAGGTGGATGCTGGATGCTCCTTGCTGCCATCTGGTGGGTCCAGCAGAAGTCGCAGGTCGTGGGTCAGAGAGTCCAGAAGCATTTGGATTAGGGAGTAGTTGGGTTTGTCTGAAACGTACATCAGATCCTATTGGGAAGTCATCCGCGAATGAAGAAAATTAACTCATTAAATCTGAAACAAATCAAATATGTGAAAAATATAATCAGTGTCATAATCATATGAATACTTGCTTTAATCTGAGCCAGAGTGAGGTTTACAGACAGTCCTGGAGGTCCTGGGGGCCCAGGTGGTCCCTAAAAAAGATCATTAAACAGAGAGAGGAGAAGGACAGAGAGAGAGGAGAGAAGGGGAGGGAGAGAGAGAGGAGAAGTGGAGGGAGAGAGAGTGTGAGAGAACAAACAAATGAGAACAAAGTAATCAGAGGATCTTACGTGCAAGTTCTTTCTTTTAAGCAGTTCACCCCCAACCAGTCTTAGCTGACCTCATTTTGTGGCTCAAAAGTGCATGTGAAAAATACTTGACAGATTTTTAAGGTTATAGATGTCCTTATTATTAAAGCACAGAGTTGGAACGTCAGCCACATAGAATGCTTAAAAAATGGTGTAGCAATAAATCTGTGACTAATTTCATGTTATCACTTGATCTGTGCAAAGTTCAAAGAGCACTTTAGATTATTTTGGTGCTTCTACATTGCATATGTAAGGAAAGCACAAGAGCACATCTTCACTAGAGTAAATGTAAATGAAAAATGAAGAAACGATCAGACAGGGTGATAAGTACAAATACAGCTAAAGCAGGTTCACACGGAATAAACCCATCATCACTAAGATAAATCCTCAATGGTACAAAGACCATAAGCACTAGTCTACACAGATGAGGAATAGGTGATATGATCTCATGAGTCCTCACAGAGCACTGTTATAACAGGAGGAAGTGAACCCTGGCTTGCTACATCACATTGTTAATTGCAGCATTTATCAGATGTTCTTTTACAGTGTCAGTCCCATTTACATTTACTGATGACAGAGACTCTCTCCTTGGAGCAAATTTGGGCTTTAGCAATTTAGCTTAGGAAGTAGCTACTTTTACCTTTCCACCTACAATTTACAGACTGAGGGGATTCAGGACATCCCCCCTTTGTTCCTACAGTACATCTTAAAATTGAGCATTTTAAACTGAGCATTTTGTTTAATCTGTCACATCTGGGTCTACTAATAGTCATTTGTAAGCATTCTGTTTATAATAAAAATACAGAGAGTCACTTAACACCTCAAGCAATAAAATTCAATTTGTATGTTTGAGTTCTTGGCTGTTGCTGTCTGCCTTATCATGGTTGTGCAGGATGTCAACTGTTTGTTACCACAGCCTGATTGGACTGACCCTAAAAAACTTGGGGTTCATGCGGAACTTACTGGAAGCCCCCTCATCCCGGCTGGCCCAGGAGCTCCCTGAAAACCCTTAAGACCCTAGAAACGCAGAGATGAGGTCAGAATTTTAATTTCAACCAAACTCCTTTAATCAAACATTCACATTTTGAGCTAGCTCTGGTAGCTTTAAGATAAGAACTTTCTTCCACTTTCTCATTTCAGAATGTATTAATATTTCGCCTTCATACCTTTTCTCCAAACAAGCCCTGCAGAGTGGGAGAGATAAAACTGCATTAGAAGTCTCATTTGAAAAACTCTGCTGAACTCTTCACTATCCAGCTTTGAACCTGCTACAACTGTTTAAAAGGACGCTGCTACGCAAATTTACCTTTACCCCCCATCTAGTTCATACTCACAGGTAGACCAGGTTTTCCAGGTATCCCTCTCGGTCCCACACTACCAGTACTACCCTACAAAAAGAAACAATTTTAATGCATTTAAATCTTTCTGAAAGCCAATGTGCAACAATGTCGTGCCTAATCAGTTACCTGAGCTCCCTTTGGTCCTTGCAGTCCAGGTGGCCCCAGTGTACCCTGACTGCCCTAAAATAAAACCATACAATATAGAATACGACATGCTAGGTTGGACTTACTGTAGGTTTACCAGAGAAAGGAAGAACTAGTCATACTACCTTTATTCCATCTTTTCCAGGCGGTCCGATTGGGCCCTGGTCACCATCCTCTCCCTGCAGCGAAAAATAGTGATTTTGTGTTAAAATGAATATAAATAAAGTAATTCTTGGACAGACTTTGCTTCACTTTTTACCTTTTCTCCTTTTACACCCTGATCACCCGTCTCTCCTTGTAATCCGGCAGCACCCTGGCGGGAAAAAAAGAAAACACTGATTGTTAGAGCCATTTTGTGTGAATATTTAGATTTAATGTTTTGTAGTTGTTTACAGTAGAAAGTAGATGTTTTGTAGTTGTTTACAGTAGAAAGTAGATGTTTCTGGAATCTTCCATAACTTTCCATGTACAGTGCTACGTAATAGAATTTTATCAATACGTATGCATGTTAAATGTACTACTATGTAACAACAGAAGTAATACGCGCCTTACGTGTCGTAATCTGAAGTTACGTATGATGTAAGAACGTAAAGGCTTTAGTTTCACATTGAATGTGAAGGAGCTAAGAGCTCCGGAGCGCTACAGTTTTTTGACCGTCACGTAACGCCACGTAAAGTATCTTTGTAGTCTTAGGGATTCATTTCTTGTCTGTAAAACCTCGAATTGTAGTAAAGAAAAGACGACGAAAGACAACCCAAGACTCAAGACTCTTTTTTGGTACGTGTCGCGTACAAAGACAACTCAAGAGCTCTTAGCAAATGAGAAAGCAAGGATTTGCTCTCACACTGATTATTCATTCATTCATTATTTGAAACGCTTAATGCCTATTGGGGTTACTGGGACCGGAGCCAATCCCCAGGACTTCAGGTGTGAGGTGGGGACCAACACTGGGCGGGGACCAACAAACCACAGTCCACACACACACACAGACACACACACAGACACACACACACTCATACCTTACATGGCTTATTTAGAGTAGCCAATCAACCTGAACTGAATCCTTTAGGACTGTGGAGATGAAACCGGAACACCCAGAGAGGGGACAGCAGGCCGACCTGGTGATTGGTGATTGAACCCATGACATTCTTGCTGTAAGGCAACTGTGCTGACCACCATGACCACCACCATGCCACCCCTAACAGACTCTTTCTCCTCAAAATTCCCATTCAGGGAAAGAATCTCCAAATCCACTCTCTGTCAAAGTATTATAACTAGTGGTGGGCCGTTATCGGCGTTAACGTGAGACTCTTATCGGGCGATAAAAAAAATATCGCCGTTAATCTATTCACAAAGTTGGGTTGGGAGCTGGGTCTATACTACGCAAGCTATGATGACTTTCACCTTGATATTTTAGCGCGGATGTATCAATAGGGTCTGGCTGCAGACTTGCACTCGCACGCTCAGACACCTGCACTTCCGCAAGTGACGTCACTTGCAGTGACGTCTAGTACAGTGGGATCTGTTGGATTAAGATTTTATATTGTACTATTTTATAAAACTATTGTCAGTTTATCCAATAATAAAAATTGTTAATACAGTAATTGTAAATTACGACGGCGTTTTAGTGCCACCTTTAAGAAAATCTAAGATTACGAGATTAAACTCGTAATATTTCGAGAATAAACTCGAAACTACGAGAATAAAGTCGAAAGCTTACGAGAATAAAGTCGAAATGTTACGAGAATAAAGTCGAAATATTACGAGAATAAAGTCGAAATGTTATGAGAAAAATCACAGAATTGCGAGAAACTATGGATGTGGAGGATCTATCAAATTATATCAAACTACATTTACAAATGTGTATACATACTAAAGAGATTTTAATAAACCTTACCTTTGACGGTTGATGTTTGCAAGGTCTTCCGTAGAGCTAACTCACTGGCGCGGACGACGTGCTTGTACAGAACATATCTTAAACACTCACGTAAAAATTCGACTTTATTTTCGTAATTTTGACTTTATTTCTCAAAATACTACGATTTTAATCTCGTATTACTACGAGTTTATTCTCGAAATATTTCGACTTTTTTCTCGTAAGATTTCGACTTTATTCTCGTAACATTTCGACTTTATTCTCGTAACATTTCGACTTTATTCTCGTAACATTTCGACTTTATTCCCGTTCTCAAAGACTTACTTTTAGTCATTATTTGGGTAGCACACATATTTTGAATGCCTTCGGCAGAATTCAAATGAGCCATTTTAATCTAGATTAATTCCAAGATTACAGTGAGATTAATCTAGATTTAAAAAATGAATCTATGCCCACCACTAATTATAACACTAAATCTTCAAATTAATTACTTATAAACAAGAAATGTCTTATGAGACCAGTAGTGCAATGACACTGATTGACACAAAAGATTTGGACAGAAACCTTGGTACTTGCAATTTGCTGAACAGTAGAACGAAAATTAGTAATTGCAAAAAATAAGGCGTTTGAGTTTGTGAAATACTGTTACTTATTTTACCTGGATTTGTTAAACGAGAAAACTAATCATAAAACATGCACTAAGTTTTGTTTGCTTCATTTTTTGCCCAGCAGTGTAGTCTTACTTAACATACTGAGCCATACTAGTCCACCTCTTCAGCTGCAGAGCTTCATACCCACGTATTAGAAACTGCATGCATGCCATTATTTACTATGGACTGTTGTGGCATCTGAGTGAGTGTTGGCCGACTTACCATAGGGCCTTCCCATCCAGGAAGTCCTTTTTCTCCCGGCTCCCCTCTCTCTCCCTACAGGAGCGTCAGAAATGAATTCTAATTTAACAATTGGTATCAGTTGTGCTATACAGGCGTTATAATTTCATGTTAATAATAAGGTCAAGTGGATGTATGAAAAAAACAGAGAGCTCTGTCTAACCTTTTCTCCTCTGAATCCTCTTACGCCTCTTAAGCCAGCTTTGCCTCTTTTC
This sequence comes from Distichodus sexfasciatus, assembly GCA_032718565.1. NCBI lineage: Eukaryota > Metazoa > Chordata > Actinopteri > Characiformes > Distichodontidae > Distichodus > Distichodus sexfasciatus. The sequence continues at coordinate 72,517 of JAVGVS010000043.1, forward strand.
CCCTTAAACAGATAGATATATTCATTATTATTATTACTACCCTCTTGTAATTTTTCAATTTTTTTCCTTATTATTATTGTAATATTAATAATAATACTAATAATCATCATCATCATCATCATCATCATCATCATCTGTCTTACAAAACACATTGTGTAGCTTGAACTGTAAGTCGCAGAAAGCTGAAATTTTCAGGGTAAGTAGGAATGTGCACCTCGGCATAGGCCGAAAAGTATAGTGATCGACTTATAATTGGCGATATAGGAAAACACATTTTGGCCTCTAGGGGCCTCATTCATTCATTCATTGAATCATTATCCAAACTGCCTAATCCCAACCGGGGTTGCGTGGAGGGCAGGGACCAGAGCCTATCCCAGGAACCAACACTGGGCAAGTGCCAACACAATACAGGGAACATACACTCACACAATCACAGTCTCACTCAAACCAATTAATCGCCAATTAATCTATATTGCACGCTTTTGAGCTGCGGGAAGTAACCAGAGCCACCAGAGGAAACCCACGCGAACACAGGGAGAGCATGCAAACTCCACACAGAAAGACCTGGGGATCAAACCCAGGGCCTTCTCACTGTGAGACGACAGCGCTAACCGCTGCGCCACTGTGCCGCCGTCAGTCCGATTCACTGAGGCGATAATAATGTAATGCCTCATCTGAACAATTGGGGGCACTAAAAATGCTAAATAAATTTATGCAGCCTAAACTGCATGTTGCATAAAGCTGAAACTTTTTCAGTAAGTAAGGATGGTGTGCTGCTTAGCATCTAATGAAAAGCGTAAAGGGGCTGCTAAAAATGCTACATACATTTATGCAGTCTGATTCACTGACTCCTTTCTTCAATGCTTATCTCAAGAGCCGTAAGTCTGATTTTGCTTAATTTGATATTAACAATCAGAATGGAAGAGGGAAATACGTTCTAACTCGTTATGTCCCAATACGATTAATGTAGTTATGTGGTTCTATCCTATGCCAAAAAGATCAACACCTGCAGAGTGTGGGTGTGTGTCTATGACATGCACATGCACAGACACTGCTGATAATCATTGCTGCCCCTTTTGTGCTGCTTTTTGCGACTTTAGCTTGGACCCCGTCGTTGCCTCTTGGGGAGATATTTAAATTTACAATGACCCTATGCATATGTTTAAAAAAATAAAATTAGTACAAGACAATGTAATTTAACAGCAATGAATGCCAACAGTGCCTTTGCTTTAGTTTTATTTATACATTTATCAATCTTAACTCATTGGCAAAACTTTTAAAGGAAAAGACAACTCACCCCCCGACCAACCAGACCTACATTTCCTGAGGGTCCAACAACACCATCATCTCCCTAACACATAAACAAAACTGACTTTAATGAATTACTCCATGCTTCAGTCTTTAAACATTGTCTTTTGGTGTAAAGGAGAAGACAAATGCATAAACAGCTGTACTTTTTTTGGAAAGGGCACACAGCTTTAAGTAAGAAAAATGGGCTACTGTGACCTTACTTTCTCCCCCTTCATGCCTTGTCTTCCCTCAGGACCCGGCCTACCCATGCTTCCCTGTAACAATCAAATCTCATTAAGAAGGCAGATGAAAAATTTGCACCGCAGGGGTGAAGCTGACACAGACGGAATGGCAATAAGAAAAGAGTCACAAGAGGCCACGTCTTGTAACTTCGTAACAAGAAAACTCTTTTCGCTTTTACTGGACATGCAGACTGCCTTAAAGTGTTATCAGGAAGGAGTTTAAGCTGTAATTCAGAAATAATGAATCTACAGCACACGACTACCAAAGTTGGTGTTGACGTATTGCTACAAAAACTCAATCAAGCTGCGAAAATGCTATTTTGTGATCTTTCTGTGAAATTTTCCTTCTTTTCTCTTGCATTTTGGCCTCAAATGTTTTTTTTTTTAAATGATCTCTGACCTCTGTTCCTGGTAGACCTGGTGGCCCCTGATCCCCTGCCTCTCCTGGTGGACCCTGTAAAGAAGAAAGCATGAATACAGCAGACAGAGGCCCCAAAATGAAAAGTTTGTAGTTAGGAGGGAGAATAAAACTCCTCTAGACGCACCTCAAGACCAGGCAATGCTGGGGGCCCTTGAATACCTGGTAGGCCATCTGGCCCCTGAAGAACAGGTGTAAATATGAAAACAAGAAAACAAGTGTGTAAAATCATGCTTTACAAAGTCTTAACAAGGATGGAGGTTTATGTTGGTCCCTCACCTGTTCTCCAGGTTCTCCTTGGTTCCCGAAATCCCCTTTCTGCCCTTCAGGCCCTGAAAAGCCTTTAGGGCCGATATCACCTTTAGCACCTTCAGACCCCACGCCACCCTGCACTCACATCATTAGAGGCAATAAGAAAATTATTTTAAAGAGTTTAAACGAGACTGAAACTTTGTGAAAGGGATGAAGCAAAAGACTCTAACCTGTGGTCCTGGATTTCCTGGGTCTCCTCTCACTCCTGCAACTCCCGCTGCTCCCTAATGTTAAACACACAAGCATCTCAAACTGTGCACTAGATGTTTGAAGGCGTTCATGGAAATGCACTAATAAAAATGTTATTAATCATTACCTTGCATTTGAATGCCGAATACAAAATTTAAGAGATTTTTAACAACCCAAGTCCAACATTTATCTTAGGTATTCCAATTTCACACTGCAGTCCTGTCACATCTGCACCTCCAGCGATCCATGTCACCATAATATTGAGCCTGGATTTGCTTTTTAGTTTTCCCCGTATGTGTCTTTGTTTTTACTCCCCATTCAGATTGTTCTTTCGTTGGTCATTTGGTTTTCCTGCGCGTGTCTTTGTTTGAGTGCCTGTTTGTTTGACTTCATCCACCTGTTCTCCCCTTTTATTTAAGCCAGTCTGACCCAGCATTCCTTGTCCGGTCACCGTTATGCTAACATCTTGTCTGTTTTTAAGAGTACTTCTTAAAAGATCACCACTACGATAAGCCAGTCTCGCTCTTCCTAGACTCTCATCTACATCTCCCCACTGTCTGGAGGTTTCCCTTATCTGGTTGCCTTGTCCCTATTCAGAGTGTTTCTTTGGATATTTAATCTGCTCTTTAGTTTAATGAGTTGACCTGAAGTTTGGGTTTGTGTGTGTGTGTGTGTGTGTGTGTGTGTGTGTCAAGCGATAACAGTGTGATTTGAATAAATGGACCGCATGTTTACGTTTACTCCTGCATCTGTGTCCTCTGGTCTGAGGGATTCTGCCCCAAACGTGACAACCAATATTTAGGAAAATATAGGGATTAAAGGCCAAAAAAATGCCATGTGACTGAAAATATTTTTTGTGGACTTGGTAGTGGTGTGGTAAGGGGTGTTCAAGTTGTTGAGGATAGTTCTTGGCCTTGATGGGCATTCATATTTTTTCTAGAATAAAAATAAAACTGTAGACATAACTACTAGAAATAGAGTTTTTATTATGCAGAGGCATTCTAGGGCTTGGTACTGTGGAGAAAAATAAGGTTAGAGCCAAACAGGCTCTAATCTTTCCTATTGGTTACTCTCTAACATTATAGAATAGGAAAAATGTTTTTGGATCAACTGAAAATGAAGAAAGACTATAGTTTTGGGTAATTTAGAGCCAATTTTGACTCTTTTCAGGGTATAAATGAGCGGCTTTTGGCCTTTCTGTGACAACTACATTTCCCACAATTCCCCACACACTCCTCAGCATCGTGCCACAATAATGCGATGGACACGCGCCCGGAATAAACACTAAAATATGAATAAATGTATTGTGAGTAGAATGCTGGTTGTTATTTATCAGCTAAAATATGAGTTTTGTCTGTTATAAAGGGGAAGATTTGACTAAACTGTACCGTTCCATGTGAGAGTCGCGAGCACTTAAAGACACAGCACAATTATCTCAAATATGCCTTTGAGTTCGATTGGCAGAAAAACGTCACTGCTAGAGTCCAATGAACAAAAATCTGTCGTAGCGACGGAGAACTTTAATCCCTGAAAATAATAATTTTTCAAAATATAAGTAATTAAATTTCTTGAATCAGTATTTGAATAAATTAACACATTTTCCGTGATTTGACATTGTAAAAGCCCTCACTAGTCCGATTTAACACACTTCCTGCTAAATATCAAGTTTTCTTTTTTTGGGAGGTTAGCATGGCAAAAGTTGCGCTTCGCTTCCTCTGCTGTAGCCAGGGTTAAAAGTTGTAAATCCACTATACTCTCCAATGTATATTTTTTAACAGATTAGTACCAGAGAGCCGATATCGCCAGGCATTCCAGGTGAACCAATAGGTCCAGTCTCCCCCTGTAGGAAAGAGAAAATATACTGGCTGTATATACACTTCAAAGAACAGGATTCTTTAAAATGCGTCAAGCAAACAATTCAGTACCTTGCTCCCCAGTGGTCCGTTGGCCCCTAATAACCCTGGTGGCCCTGCACCACCCTTAGAAAAATGAGAATATAGATCAAGTATTTTATTGAAAAGCTTTACATTATTTGACCAGCATTATTACTAACAGAGCACATTCATGTCAAAGGCTCAACAGCAAGCCGGTGCAATTTGAACTCACCTCAAGCCCTTTTAAGCCACCGGGTCCAACACCACCCATTAGACCAGGCTCACCCTAATTACAAGGTGGGCAAAATAACTTTTATGAGCAGCCTGCATTTCAATTACTTCTGTACAAACAATAATTCACATAAAACGAAGAATGGAGGATGTTGGTGCGTATGAGCAGAAAAAGAAAAAAGCTGTAGATCAAAGCAGAAGTTTGCTTTTTTGGTTCTCACCAGAAGGCCAATATTGCCCTTGTCCCCTTTGGGGCCCGTCTGTCCGTTCTCTCCAATTGGACCCCAGGGACCCACCAAACCAGTAAACCCAAGGCGACCAATATCACCCTAAAATAAGTAAATAAACGGGTATTGATGAACTTTTCTGGATAATGATGTTGGTTTGTTGTAAAACAAGGCCGTTACTTACTTTTCTCCCCTTAGGCCCAGGTTCACCAGCATGTCCAGGCTGACCAACAGCTCCCTTACATGGGTAAAAAAAATAACAGATTGAGCCTCATTCACCAACCGTTCTTAAAGAAGAAATTTTTCCTGAAGAACAGAATCTATAACTGCTGAAGAGTCCTCTTACGCATTTTTTATTGCATGCTTGTTTGCCCAAAATTTTATTCTACTGGCTTTTCTTCAATTCTACAGTTAATCTTAGTTTAACTGTGGACATAGTATTACAGTATAATCTTATGCTATTTAAAAACCTCAACTTACCTAGGAGCAAATTTAAGAAAAAATCTGTGAATGAGGCCCATTATTGTAGGGCTACAAGATACTAGTTCTATGATATGATAATGTTAAATAAAATGTGTTATGCAACTGGGAAAATGGAGCCTCACCTCTTTCCCCCTTGGCCCAGGTGGACCTTGCAGACCTTTTACACCTTGGGGACCGATTTCCCCTTTATACCCCTGAGGGCCAGCACTGCCACAAGAACCCCTTTCTCCCTATGGAAATGATAAAAAAGCAGCAATGAGGACTCTCCCTGTTGAGTATTTGACTGGTTTGTGGTGTGTAGACTCAACATCCACTTAATAAGAAGCATTAAACCTGAATCTAGAGCAAGGGTCACAGAATAAGGTGCACAGTATTGTATGGGGCTTGGTATGGTTTATCACCGACCGCAGGACATCACCACATTTTTTATTACTATACAGTAGGGCGGCAATGATTAGTCGAGGTAATCAGTGACGTCGACTAGAAAAAAATCAAGTGCATTCGAGTTGGTAGCGTAATATTTAAGGAGTTGGCCCTGTGATCAGAGGGTTACCAGTTCAAGAGCCGGACCGGTAAAGGTACCCACTGAGGTACTCATAAGCAAGGTACCGTCCCCAAGCACCGCTCCCCGGGCACTGGCAAAAAAAAGCTGCCCACTGCTCCTTTAAGGATGGGTCAAATGCAGAGGTCACATTTCGTTGTGCTGTGCTGTGTTCACAATGACAAATTTATATGTAACTGCAATGCACTACAGGACCTGCTGGGGGTAGAACTGCCTGGTATAAATGGTGCCAAAACTTCTGAAAATATGGGAGCGTTTCATAAAGGGGGCGTTTTTTCTTGTTTCATTGACTAAACAATTCAACCGCTCTACTGCAGCTGTTGTCTCTTTGCTAACTGACACAAACACCACTATTTACGGCTACTTTTAACTTCTGCTGTTGACTCTCTGGCTGGAAACATCACTAACACCATAATGATGTCAGTACAATAATGTTTGTGTTAGTTTACCTGTCAGATGTTGACAATGAAAATTAAAGGTTTCTAATCACACCATTAAACTAAGGGTGTTGAAATGAATCACATAACTGATGCACTGCGATGCAAATGTGGATGATTCTGTATTGATGAAGTGGCAGACCATAATCGATTATGTCGGGGGTTTTCAACTGGTGGTCCACTGAACCCTGGTGGTATGTGGCGGGACTGCAATTCAGTTTCAGTACTGAAGTCACTTTTTAAAAATTATTTCATTTTATTTCTTTTTTAAAACATTTCCAGATTATCTGGGACTACTGCCCAGACTGCTGCTTAGTCTGAAATGTGGGACAAAAGCAGTTGAAAACCCCTGGATTATATCATAATGACATTGTTTGGTAATTTTCTAGCTATGGCATAAAAATTCTAGTTAAAAAGAACATCCCAGTAGTAACTATGGCTATGCCCAGTCTACGTGCAATGTAGTAATGTAATGTAGAAAAATTAAAATAAAAACTGAAATTGAAATGAAGTGAATCCCAACTTCTGCACGGATTGTAGAGTCTAACTTGTGCCAAAACCTTAAAAAAAGTTTACCTATGAAGGAATTTCCTTTAATTATCTGAAGTACAGAATGAGAAAAAAATTAAAATACATGTGCATAATAATATCAATCACCTGACCTGATCCCCCTTCCGTCCAGATGGACCCTCTGGTCCTGACAGACCCAGGGGGCCCTGAGAAAGATAAAACCAGAGAAAATAGCTAGAAACAAGCTGCACAAGGTAAGATGCTCAAACAGATACAGCCAAAACAGCACAATAAACACACAAGAACTACATTCAGATTTGCAAAAATGTAGCTGACCTGTTGGCCTTCTAGTCCGGCAGGGCCAGAATCTCCAGGAGGGCCCAACATTCCCTGCACACTCACAAAAACATTCATACTGAGCATTTTAGTGACTTAAAGAGGCAACACTAGGGCTGGGTGATTTGACTTAAAATTCAAATCCCGATATTTTTGGACCACGTATCGATATACAGTATAATGTGCTGATATTATTTTACTATGCAATTTTAAATTTCAATTTCAAAATGGAGTCATTTATTTTTACTCATTTATGTTTCTATATTTAGTTATTTGGAACTAGCTACACAAAACAACTTTACATTATAGGCATGTATATCATCAGTGTAATGGCAGGCGGGTGAACCCAAACGCAGAGTCGACAGAACCAGGTCGCAGGCACAGGGGAAATTGACAAAACGTAGTGCGTTTGTTCAAGAAAAGATCAGAACCAGAAAACACAGTCCACGGGGCAAACGAATTCAAATCGCCAGAGGCAAAACGGTAGTCCAAAAACAGAAAGCAAGGGTCGAAACAGAGACAGGCAAACACGAATAACGCTCAGTAAGTTGCACTAGGCTTAACAATACTTCGCAGTGAACCGTAGTTACTGAAGGTCTTTAAATATAGGTAAAATGTCTATGATAGGTTAAAATTCTGGTGACGATGATCTGGTGAGCTGAGGTTGTTGTGAAGATTTGGAACTGGAGTCCGATAAGGTGGACTCCTCCCTTGGTCTGGGCTGGGCTCTTACAATCAGGCACTGTACACGTCTTGCAAATTTCTTTGCACTTTAACTTCATACTTATTATATTATTTATATATTAATTTTGAGCTATTTATTTATGTCAGTGCTGTCTTGCATAGGTGAAAGGAAGCAAGCAAACTCAGAATTTCAGTGCATGGTTTTTACCGTGTATATGACTAAACTTCTTGAATAAGTAATTATACGCTACAAAACTGTGTTGGATGGAACCTGTTACATATATTAATTTGATAACGTGATCCTTTTATTTTTAAACAATGCTGTAAAAAATATTCACATTGTGGCATTTTGGGCAGTTTGGTGGCGTAACGGTAGGGTGTTCGCCCCGTGATCAGAAGGTCGCAGGTTCGAATCCATGGCCGGTAAAGTTACCACTGAGGTACTCATGAGCAAGGTACCGTCCCCAAGCACTGCTCCTCGGGCACTGCCTGCACTGTCAGCTGCCCACTGCTCCTTCATGGATGGGTCCAATGCAGAGGTCACATTTTGTCGTGGTGCACTGTGTGCTGTGCTGTGGTGTGTTCACGATGACAAACAATCACTCACTTTCACTTTTTTTGATACATTGCCCAGCTCTACACAACACATATCTGACACTTTCTCACCTTCTCTCCTGTCTCCCCTCTATTCCCGGGCAAACCATCTGCACCTTGACTGCCCTGTAGAATATAAAGGAACTGATTCAAACCCCAAATAAAAGCAATGATTTAGTCAAATCGCTTTAAAGGACGGTTTCATGTTCTCTCTGTGCCTGTATATCACTTACTTGGCTTCCTGGAGGACCAGTAGGACCAGGATCCCCAGGTGCCCCTTTACTTCCAGGAGGCCCTGGCCTCCCAATCCCTCCATCCACTCCCCTCATCCCTGGAGGACCCTACAGTCGAGAAAGCAAAAATCATACCCAGTCTGGAACAGAAATGTACCACAGTTAAGGGGTTCAAGAGCCAGAACAAACAGAACTCGCCTGCATGCCAGGTATGCCTTGAAGTCCAGGATCTCCTTGTCTGCCCTGTGAAGAAAATGAGATAATGAGATGAGATAAAAATAGTTCCTGTGTGTTATCTGACAACCAGTTATTGGCAGATGCATTTTATAATGTAATATTGTCATCTTAGACCAAAATACCTATCTTGTGACCTGCCTGTTAAGTAGTAAGTCTAAGATTTAAACTGTATGTGACTCACCTGGGGTCCTGGAAATCCTCTTTCTCCAGCCGCACCTGGAGGACCCTTACGAAAGAAACAGTCTGGCTTGCACATATTCATATAATGGCAGTTTGTACTATGCATTTGTGTCACATTGATTTTTTTTTACAATATTTTGTATAAAAATAGCTGTTTGTATTTAAAGTGCCCCTATTATGCCATTTTAAAGGTTGCTAATATTGTTTTATGAGTCTCTTAAAACAGGTTTACATGTGTGCAAGGTCAAAAAACACTTTAGTTTTCTCCAAAAATAGATTTAATTTTACCCCATTTCTAAATGATTCGTAAACGACTCGTGTGAAGCAGTTTGAAGAATCAGTCTGTCTAAACCCCTCCTTTCCGTGAGCCCTCACTGCTGTGATTGGTCAGATGGCGCAGTCCTTTATGATTGGTCTACCGCTACAGCGTGTGTCGGAAAACGAAACGCCCATTGCCATAACTGAACGATAGCTCTGGAGACCTGTCAATACATAGAAAAGATGGCCTCGATTTTACCCTATCAATTCGAGCCGGAGTCTGACGATGAAACGGTTGAAGTGGCACATCGACAAGAAACTGTTTCGCAAGCACGACTGGAGCAGGACGTTTCTCAGTGGTAAGTGTCATATGTTAAAAAGAGTGTGGTAACGTTAATTGTAAGATGTGATAGCATCGTCATTGTTATATTTTTTTAGGTGTACATGTGGGAACTGTGTCAGAATGCCAAGCGAATGTGAAAACCTATGCTGCCGCAAAGTACGAAAGGTAGTATAATACGTTTCTGCAATAGTTTAGTTTTTAACCACTCATATAGAGAAATTGTACTGTTTGTGGGCGGGCAAGTTGTTCGCGACGTAGAACGTGGGCGGACATTATTCAAATATGTTACTTTGTGACGTGTGGCCGTAACAGAAAAAGATTCGAATTGCTGGCGACTCGTTTAGCCGAATGTGAGCCGACTCTTTTTTTTGATAGACAAAAACTTCATTTATCGTGCACTGTCGCCGTCACAACTTTGCAGACAGTTTATGCTCACATACAGCTACATGACACACTGCATGAAAGATCATATTTGAAAAGGCATAATAGGGGCACTTTAAAATGCCTCAAGTGAAAATAAAAAGATGTAGTCTTACTGGAGGTCCAGGTTTCCCGCTTGGTCCTGGAGGTCCTTTCAAACCAGGCTCTCCCTATGAGAAGATTACACTTTACATCTTTTGATACTTTCAAAGATAACTGCATGTGGATATTTTATTGCATAATGCTTTGTATGTCATATTTGTAGACTGATTATAGTGTGAGTTTCACCCTTTCTCCCATGTGTCCTGTCCTTCCTCGGATGCCAATGGCCCCTGGGAAGCCCTTGAATGCAGACAGACACTGTGTAAACTTATTGCACTTTTTATTTGGTTTACAACCGTTGTTACTGATAGTATGCACACAAGTAGATTGGATCCCATTTAGCTTTCATCACAGCCTGAACTCAAAGTGCTGGAGACACTGCATAAAGATTTTGTTTTTTTGAAGATTTTTACACGCATCATCTGTAACATCCACGTTCCAAACAAGCACTACTTGACTAACATATTAATCAATAGTTTTGAAAATGATATCAATTTAAACTCTAATGAAAACTTATTTTATTGGAGTAATATCGCTGGAACGGAACTGAGGAATAATTTCACATCAGTAGCAATCCTTTGATATTCTTTCCTATTCAGCCGTCGTTTTTTTGATATTATGAGGCATAATGTGTGATAAAAACGTCTGAAAACAGATTTAATTATTGATCTATGATACATGAACATTGTTATTGCCAATGCATATGTGGCCTGTCCGAATCAAAATTTTGGTAGTTTAAGAATCCAAAGGACAGTTGCTGCATTAGGTGCGCTGTTTAAAAGGCTTGTACATACAGTATGCTCTCCATTAAAATAAGAATGTGTTACATGAAACGTGAAATAAACCAGAGATCTCCCATTCTCTTTAGAAGATAACAGTGGCTATTGTTATTATAAAGGTGCATTTACCAGGAACAAACCACCTTTGGTGGAACCATGCTGCTTAGAATAATCTGTTTCCTCCTGAGAAAAGCATACACGGAGGTGCTTTGTTGATTGGTAAAATCAAATGTTTTTTCTCTGGGGAAAACAGATGCAACAGATATAACAGTATGAGAGTAGCAAGGTTCCACCAAAGCAAAATCTTTCCCATTCTCATCTCACTTAAAAACACGGTTTAAGTTGAGCACTGCTGCACATTTCCATGTGTAACAAGCAAAGTGTATGTATGTTGTGCACTTTTATGTAGGCGCCTTCTACTGTGATGACAATGAAGTCTTGAAATAACCATTAATTACTGTCTTATTTAGTTTTTACCAGGTTTTTACTGGTCAAATGTGCAACCGATATGGTTTCCATAAAAAAAAAAACCTTAAAATAGCAAATGTGTCAACAACACTGACCGCAATTTAAGACCTACACTATCATGTTCACAAAGGCACATAAAAGTTCAGCAATAGGGGCGCAAGGCAACATGCCGGTCTCAAACTACCAAAAATGTCCTGCCCCTAGTACAAAATTCCTGAATCTAAGGAATCAGGTGTAAGAGTCCTAAATCTAGTCCCAGACCAAAGAGAAATGCATTGGCAAAGCGGTATACATGGAAACTCCATCCCAGGACGGTGGCCCTGTGATACTGAAGGCAACATCAACAATTTTCACAGAATTTGGTTTTAGAAATGTATATTCTGTAAAATGAGCTTCCATCCTCCATCTTGTCACTCCCAGAAACCCCTGCAGAAGCTTCACTTACATACATGCCAACTGGGCCCTGAGGACCCTCCGCTCCCGGCTTCCCAGTGAAACCCTATGAATGTAACGAGCAGCATCAGATAAACAGCTGCTCAAAACACGGGATGATTTCAACAAAATCAAGGAAAATAAGCCATATACCCTCTCTCCTAGTGGTCCGGGGCTGCCTGGGGGTCCTTCTCGCCCAGGTGGACCCTAGGATGGCAGAAATGAGCAGTCAAATTTGCATCTTATGAAACACAATGTGGTGTCTTTGAAGTCTTTATAGACGCACAGAGGCAGAAAATTCTCTTGGAAAAATTTATGCTATAGCCCAGTCAAGTATTCAGTTTTCAGCAATCTGTTCCATCAAACAATAACAGCGAGTCCCAGTTGAGCAAAATCGCACAGTTTAATAGACATTTCTTCATTTCATCGACCAGGACTGAATGTGTTTACACAAAGGCTAAAATTGCCACTCAGAATGTAAATGAGACTCTGCGTAGCCGCTGTTTAAACCTTTACTGTTTATACACAACAAATAGGTTGTGCATTTTATTTTGCCACACAGATTTGATTGCAGTCTCCAAGGTTGCAATTTCTAAGGCTCTTATTAAATTAGACTAGGAATAAGCTGGGACAGTGAGCCGCTTGGTATACAGTATATCTCACAAATAAATGTACTATGAGGATAACTGTGCTTACGGGAGGTCCAGCTGGGCCATCAAGACCAGGCTGTCCAGCGATACCCTGAAAACCCTGAAAGAAAGAAAATGATATTAATAATAAATAACGGTTCTTTTATGACGGTTAAATTCTCTGCAACCCATGACATAGCTTAAGGCTGATATATGGCACCTGAAAGCTTTAAAAACAAGCCATTTTGCTTAGCACATTCCTGCGAAGGCTGACTCTGTTCGGGGAACTGCTTTATTAAACCATAAAAAAGCATATCCCCACATCTATAAAACGTGATCACCTGCTTTTATTTGTTTTGCAACGGGGGCTCGGTTTAACAAGCCCATGACTACACTGCTGAGGAGATTTTAGACCACCGTATAACAGTTAGAGGTATAAAGTAACATCTACAGAGGTGAAAGATGTAGGGAATCTGTTTATTTTAAGACTAGATGTAAAGGACTGGCTTTAGTTGTAAGAGCACTGCATTCACCGTGAGTCCTTTTTCCCCTCCGTTACCCGCAGCACCTTGGGGCCCCTGGAACACAAGAAACATCCATTAGCACAAATATTTTAGATCAGTTCAATTTTAATATGAAATTAAAACTGAATAAACATAAGCAAAAAGGTGTGCAATTTGCATCACAGCATTATTCATTACAAAATGTTGTGAACATTAAGGAATTGAAGTAAATAATCTTCAGCTTCCAAAGAGAGCTGCATCATGGAAGGGAACAAGGGATAAAAAGCATACACATCTTGAGTTCTGAATGTAGTCTAAGTGGAAGGAAATTCGTTTTTTTGTAATTTAACATTTACATTTACAGCATTTAGCAGCTGCTCTTATCCAGAGCGACTTACATTTCCCAATTTCAGGGACAGCTCCCCTGAGAGGGTTGAACTTAGGGTTGAAGGTCTTGCTCAGGGACCCAATGTTGGTAACCCCAGAGGTCAGATTCGAACCCACAACCTCTGGGTCCCAAGACGAGTGTCCTACCACTGGGCCTGCATTTTGTGACTACATTTGTGACCCGATCTGCCGTAATGAGTCGGAAGTCGGCGTTCTATTTATCTAGATACGGGCCGATTATGTTGAAACACATCACAAAAATATCGATCTTTCTTTTTTGGAGACCAGATTAATTTTGAAGACCTTTTCTTTCATATAAGACCAAAAAAGAAAAATCAATATTTTTGATGTTTGTCAACTTAATTGGCCCGTATCTAAATAAATAGAACGCCGACTTCTGACTCATTACGGCAGATCGGGTCACATTTGATCAGCGAAGTTTTGTCTAAAATGGATGTTGGTTAGTTGTTTTACCAACAAGATCTATATAAATATTATCAATATCAGAATATACATTATACATCAAATCAGTTATTCAAAGTGGAGTTAGGGTCTGCTAGGCTTTCTATGCTCAATTATCCTTTTGTCTCTGCATAACCCTCTCTGTGTGTCTACTTCCTCTTGGATAACATAAGCAGCATTATCCTTGCGATGTATGTTTTTTCAACATTGCCTCGGAACGGTTTCTAAATAGAGTTATAAAAAACATACTTATCTTACTAAATCTCTAGCCTTATTAAATATAATACTTTCAGGTGTATTACTGCAACAGATCATAATGGCCAATAGCAAATGTAAAACATAATTATGTCCTCTACTGGGAATAATTAAATCTCCCTCCTGCCCGTTCACACATATAACCAGCCTCATCTGTCTTTCTTTTCACTATGCCGTGAAAGATTTTTTGCACAAATTAATTCCATTTTATAGGTAACATATGACTGTCATAAATGTGGGTTTCTAAAGATTAACGTCTGCATAAAATGGGAAGGTGATGTCAAAATATATTGTGATTATTAACAGATGCCTTGTACAAGGCTGATTTTTAACTAATAAATAGATAAATAAATAGATTTTCCCTAATGTCTTGTTATGCAGCAATATTTTTGGTTTTCTACTGTCTCCATACTGTCTCTTGAATAAAGTTAGGGGTAAGACAATGTGTTTTGTCTGAACCCTTACTTGATATCTAATATTAAAAGTATTATTATACTTTTGGCCTTTATGGCCTAGTGGTAGGATTCTCACCTACAGACCAAGAAGTTCATTATCCAAACCGTTTAATCCCATCCGGGGTTGCGGGATGGGAGACCAGAACCTATCCCGGGAACTACGGGACCAACCCTGGGCAGGCGCCAACACACCGCAGGGCACACACACACTCACACGATCACACTCTCAAGTCACAGTAATTTAGAGTCGGCAATTAACCTACAGTGCATGCTTTTGGACTGTGGGAGGAAACCGGAGCCCCGGCAGAAACCCACACGAGCACACGGGAGAGCATGCGCTCCACACAGAAAGGCCCTGTGGTCAACCCAGGGATCGAACCCAGGACCTTCTTGCTGTGAGGTGGCAGTGCTAACCACTGCAGCACCAAGCCACCCGGACCAAGAAGTTGTAGGTTCAAATCCAGCTCTCTCCATGTCTTCTACAGATTTGGCGGTAATTTATGTTCACTGGTTGCGTGTTATTTAGAGCTGGCTTTAGAGTGGGCAGTTGGTGGCGTAACGGTAGGGTGTTCGCCTCGCGATCCGAAGGTCGCAGGTTTGAATCCAGGACCGGTATAGTTACCACTGAGGTACTCATGAGCAAGGTACCGTCCCGAAGCACTGCTCCCCGGGCAGCTTGTTAGCTGCCCACTGCTCCTTCACGGATGGGTTAAATGTTATGGGTTAAGTGTGCTTTGCTGTGGTGTGTTCACAATGACAATCACTCACTTTCACTAAAGATAAATTTATAAATGTTGGGGTATTGAAATCTACGTACACTCTTGCTGATTGTAGTCCATCTCTAAAATGTCTGTACATTTTACACCTCAATCTACACAGAAGCCTTACGTCCATTCCTTCAAAGCTTCATGTGAACAGTTAATCACAGTGATCATGGTATTAGAATGTAGAATGGGAACCTGTGTACCGGGCTTTCCTTCAGCTCCGACTGCTCCTGGAGGACCCGGCAATCCCTGAAACGTCAAGAGAAAACTAATCGGGCATTCTCTAAGTCTGAGCTATGAGTTTCCCTAAATTTGCCAGGTGGAAAAACTGATTTTCAGCTGGTCTGAGCTCTTACCAGCGGTCCGGGCATACCAGAATGCCCCCGTTGTCCAGGACGGCCCTAAAGCAGAGGCAGATACCCAGGGGGGAATGTGTCAGAATTCCTGCCTTAGAATATTCAGCCAGCTTACATGAGGTACAAAATTTCAATGAACTAACAAGGTTGTTGATTTTTAAGAGGTGTGAAAATTAAAACAGAAATGTAAAACATGGATTTAATATTTTTTGCGGCTTACTTTGGGTCCTCTGGGTCCCGGCTTGCCCTGACGTCCATCTGGTCCCCTGTTTCCCTTCAGCAAATTCATGACAGAAATTGAATTGGTCAAATGAGAATAAATGGGTAGAAATTACACTTGCAGTTTAGCTGCAACCTGAAATGCATTTGAATTATTAGCGGAAACCATTTTGGTTCTATCATAATCACATTTTAAATGTTCAATTTCCATCTCAAGAATCCAATTAGTTGGTAATACAAACTGCAATTATGTAATGCAAAGAACTGCAAACAAACTTTTTAAGAGCTAGAAATGATACATTAATTATACATCTCTGACCTTTGAACCCTCCCTTCCTGTCTTGCCCTGTGCACCAGCCTCGCCCTCTTCACCCTTAGAAAAGAGAGAGAGAAAGAATTCAAGTTTCTTTCAGTATTTTCTCTAAGGATATACTGTGAGCTGTTTTGCATTGATCTTTTTAGTTGATTTTACCTGGGCTCCCTTAAGTCCGGGCTGACCTTTGACCCCAGGGAAGCCAGGAGATCCGGCAGGCCCCTGTTCACCCTGGAAACCCTGTATCCCTGGGGCTCCTTGAGAACCCTGGAATGCAAATTAAAACACAGAAACTGTGTGATATGGCATATGATGTCTCACAAATTTCTGTATTTTACCTGTGAAAAATCTGCAGGTTTAAAGTAGAACTTACTTTGTCGCCTTTCGGTCCCACGTCCCCCGTGTCTCCATCTGGTCCTCTCTTACCCTAATAAATCAGTCAGCATTTCAGAAAAAGGCGGTGAGACCAGGCCATCTTGCCATTTTCCTAATAAATTTCCTGACATACGCATTTGTCATCTTTTTGACATTTATGCCATATTACAATTAGCCACACCGAAGATCAGTATTGGAATCTAGTGCAAAGTTAGGAAACACCATTTTCTAAATGTCACACCACCAACTTTTCTAGTAATAAGTCTGTCTTTCCTGTCCTCTAGGACCCAAAGATTGTCCATTTTGCTCTGTCACAGCACACAGAACTTTACCTGTTTGATTAAGACTGGAACAAAGCAAAGTTGGGAAAGTTTGTGTCTCTACCCTTAAGCCTCATGAACAGCAAGAATCTGTATTAAAACTGCTTTAGCTATTAGAACCTGGACTGTAATTTTAGTGATATTAACTTTCACAATGATTGAATTCGACATTAAATATGTGCATCAATATACTCACTCTGTTTCCCGCAAATCCCTTTGGGCCATGTGTTCCTAATGCACCCTTTAACGTAAAACAACACAAAAAGAAATAATGTATCATTGCATTTAGAGGAGCAACTCTACACCCTCAGTACTTAACCTCCAAGACATTATGGAGAAAAAGCAAAGCAATAAAGCTGAAAGATTTGTGTTTAAAACTAGAGATATGCATCAACTACTAGAAATTTTTATAAAAAATCGTTTTTGAACATGACCTGTTCCAAAAAAATTTATCGAATTTAATTGTGATTCTTTCTCTGTCGATTAAAAATCGATTCATGCATTCCAAGAAAATCTTTTCCTAGTTTTCAACTAACGTAATGGCACTAGTTTACTTTTTCCCTGACACGAGTTCAGCTCACCAATCCTATAGATCAGACCTGGGCATTGCCCGGCCCGCAGGCCACATCCAGCCTTTGTCTGTCCCTGGCCGGCCCGCCCGAAGACAGCGTGAAATAACAAATGAAAGATAAAAATCAAACATAAGTAGTGTACTCTATGCACACCATTCAACTGCATTGCTTCTATTTTGAAGGTGAAATGTATACATTTCCATATTGCTTTTGCCGTTAAAAGAATGTATTGTCAAAAATAAAATTACATAAAGATATAATATGCCCTGCTCCGCACATTTATAGCTTAACCGTAGTTAAGCTAGTATTAACAGTATTAACAGTAGAAGCTAATCAAAATTAGACGATTGTCTGTTTTTTAAAATGAAGTTCAGTGGAGCAGAGTTGATTATAGTCTATTGGTTCGGTCAATTCAAATTTGTCTGTGGGCCCCTTGGGAAAATTCATTGTCCACCCCTGCTATAGATGGCACAATGTCGAAATCTGCCCAGACAGACCTCCTTTGCGTGAGCATTAAGGAAAGGCAATCAGTATGCGTACATGTGCATTGCGTTTAGTAAACTACATTTGATGTGATTTTTTTGTTGATCTGCCACAGTCAAACGGGAAAAGTAATTTTAAAAGTTGAACGTGAATCGTTTATGAATCGTGAATCAATTTTGAATCGAGCCCTGAGCCTAAGAATTGGAATCGAATTGAATCGAATTGTGAGATTTTCTGAATCGTGCTCCCCATTGACCTGTGTAGTTAATCAGCCTCGGGACAAAATCCTTTTTTTTTTTTTTTTACATGATGTGCAGACACTCAAGCTGCTTAAATGAAAGTCTCGGCTTATTTGTATGGAAAGGCTCAGCCTTACTCAGTATGAGGACACTGAACAAATCTGTTTCTTGCATTTGTGATAAGACCACAAACATTTCGTTATTGCAGCATTAAATCAATATAATCAATTATTAAAATAGCTGAGAACTAATTTACTAATCAATTATCTATTTACGTCATTATGTTCCTTGCGCCGTCACATCCTTATGTAAATAGATTCTGCCGATATCCAGAATGTAAACTTTCCTAAACCGGAGTGATATGATTTTTACATGACTTATGTGATGTGATTTTACTTCTTCTTCTTTCTCTTTCGGCTTTTCCCTTCAGGGGTCGCCACAGCGAATCATCTGTCTCCATCTAGTCCTATCTTCTGTATCCTCTACCCTCACACCAACTAACTTCATGTCCTCTTTCACCGCATCCATAAATCTCCTTTTTGGTCTTCCTCTCAGCCTCCTGCCTGGTGGCTCCAACCTCAGCATCCTTCTACCTATGTACTCATGGTCTCTCCTCTGGACAGGTCCAAACCATCTCAGTCTGGCCTCTCTGACTTTATCTCCAAAACATCTAACATGAGCTGTCCCTCTGATGTACTCATGTGATGTGATTTTACTAATATTCTAAATTTTTTGTCTGAATCAAGAACGAGAGGTAAAAGTTATTGAAATAGAGTTATCTTGCCGTGGCTTGCTAAACAAGTTGGGATGGAAAAGCAGGCTGTAATGGACCTTCTTGGAGTTACCGTTTGGGCGGCCACCAGCAGCCGCTATTGGGGTGTTTTGACGGGGTTGGTTTATGTTATTGTTTGCTTAGTTTTTCTTCCTTATTTTATCTGAGTATATACACCTGATTTCAGTTAAAACGCACTTATTGGTCGATTGTTTTAGTCCGTGTTTAGTGCTGTATTATTTAGTGTCCAGTCACCGTTATGCTACCTTTTGTTTGTCTGTTTCAGAGTGTTTGAGTTTCATCACCACAGCCAGCTAGGCTTGCGCTACACAACCTGGAAGCATGACTCCTGACAGCTCACTGCACTGAGATGCTGTGGAACTCCGTCTGAGCTGATTGGCGTTTACCTACGCTGTTGCTATATGGACTAGGACTACAAGACACAAGCTGGAGCTCGGGTCATACCGTGTGTTTACATCTGGCCTGCATTGCTTAGTGAACTTTGAGTTAGACACGCAAGCCTAGGCTTGGTGCTGCATGTGATTGCCGTTTTGTTTTGGACTTTTGTCAATAAAAAAGTAATGCTTGAGTCGACTCCTGCATCGGCGTCCTCTCACAAAGAGTTACCCTGAGAACGTGGCACAAGCAGAAAATATACTCTTGTCTCCAAACCTTTCTGTAAATTAATTAATGTTATATGGTCTAACGTGACCGAAATGAATCTCGGTCAATCTATGATTGTCATTGGTTTAGTTTAAAGTTAGTTTAAATCTAATTTCAAAAGATTGTCTCTTTTTGTCAATTTTAAAACAACCAACTGAACGATTAATAATAACATATTTAGCTGTTAAATCAAATCTTCCATAAGCTGTTAAAAACAGAGCTGAAAACTGGGACTGGAAAACTGTGACAGTGTTTATCCGACACTTAGCAACTGCAAACTCGCTCAAAGACAATGACTAACATGTGATTAACTGCTTCTAATGAAATGAGCTGGAATCACAGTAGGTCTTGTTGCTGCTGAATTAGAGACCATCAGACGTCACCACGGATCTGAACAAGATGTTTCTTGTATAAGTATATGGTGTGTGGATTTAAAGAGCATTTAAGACAAACATCAGAGCTCAATGACGGTTAAAGAGCAGGAAGGCTAATCCGCAGTGTCAGCGTTTAAGCACTGCATCACGTCAGCGAGTCCGTCTCGAGATGAAAGCTAGATCGATGTAATCCACATGGGCCAGTTTTCATCTCCTTTAACAGGATCTCTGGATGGGTTTTTCCTACATGACCTTAAAGACTAAGAAAACACCTGGCAACGTCTATATCTCCAAAACCTCACGCAAAGCATCACATTATAGAATGTCAGGTGCTCAAGCATAGGAATGACAACATATGACATCTTCAGTAAATACTGACTGCGGTGCCAAAATATTGTGAAATATATTCCCAACTAAAGGGACCATGCAATCTGCTAGATCTTAAGATAATAATGTGTAAAACCTGCAAAAATGTTCAAGAGAGCGGCTTTGGCATGTGTGACTGAAAACATGGAAGTGAGTCATTTAGACATATTGAAGTGCTTACCATGGGACCCTCAAACCCTGGCTCACCCCGTAGACCTGGGGGTCCGATAAGGCCCTTAAAGGACGGAGAAAGGACAAATAGTAAAAATAGTGTTAAAGTAAAAAGATGAGTCTCTCTAGTATACAGCAAACTAAATTACAAATCAAAACATGAGACATAAATCTCTGATAGTCTAATTAGAGTAAAACAAGGCATTATATCAATTTAAATAGTTTTCCTAACACGACTTAGCAATATAAGACCACTCTAGGGGCAGCTGGTTGCATAACGGTTAGGGCGTTTGCCCCGTGATCGAAAGGTCGCCGGTTCAAATACCAGGACCGGTAAAGGAAGCAACGCTTCTTCACGGATGGATGAAATGACAAGGTTCCAGAGGCCACATTTTGTGTGCGGTGTGTTCACAATGACAAATAACCACTCACTTTCACAATATGACTTCAAATCCATAATCACAATCATTTCAAACTTTTAGCTCATCCACATTTAATGAATAAACAGTTGTCTATTGTTTTATTTTTGTGTGACTAAACACCATTACTTTTTTTTTTTTTTTTAAGAGGACAGTGTATGAACTCATGCATCAGCAAAAAGTATTAATGGAATTATTCAACCTGAACAAGCAGAGGATGCGCTCTAAAATTTTGGATTAATTGCCCAACCCCATTTCTTAATAACTGATACCATGATCAAATCTATATTGCACAGACTCTGGTTCTCCACTGCTGTTATAATATCTGCACAAACTTGATCCGACTTAAATGTTAGTCAGACTTTTAAGAGATACTGTTTTATTAACAGACTGGACATAAAATTTTTATTTCAATTCCAAGACCATAGTTGTAGGTTAATATTGCATCCTAATCGTCTCTCTTTCCACCTCTACTTCTAGTATAAAGTTTACATTTAATACTCCAGTTCTAGTTTAAAATATATATTTTGTATTCTATTTATATATTGTTTATTCCATGTGTCCTATTTGTTCTTTGTTCCCTGTTTCTTGTTGCACTGTGAAAACTCTAGCCACGTCGTCTCGTCTCTCTGTATATCTGTACAATATATAGCAAAGATGACAATAATGTTTACTTTGACTATATAAAAATAAGAATCAACTTATTCCTTTTACACACAATCTTCTTAAAAATTGATAAAAAACACAAGTAGGCTTACAAAATCTCCTTTTGGGCCAGGTAAGCCTTCTCTTCCTGGCAGGCCCTGTAAAAAACAGAGAAATGTGAAGGTTGCTCAGCCGCAGGCGCTTTCTGCATGTGGTAAACTCTCCTTTTCCTTAGCAATATCTTTTAAGCTTCTGCCTTAATCATGATTCAAGCTGTTCAGCTGGAGGGGATGAGCCATGCCCCTCAGACCTCCTGTAATTATCATCACCAAAAAAACGGACCTCCTTTACTAAACTGTCTCTGCTTTCTTCCTGTGTGGGTTACTGAGGCAAACCTTATCACCAGCTCCATTCCTGTCTCCGGGGTTTCTGTCCCTGAAGTTTCTCTCTGATGACCTTGTTGCCTTGCTGCGAACTAAAATCCTCCCTGAGTGCCCAGTCAAGCTAGTTTTATCCGGTCGTTATCCTAAACCGGTCCATAAAGACCCAATTTCCATGTGATCATGCACAAGTAGTTAGTTTGGAGGTATTCACACTAAAAATTTTTTTCATTTTTCTGTCTGTTCTGCTTTTGTTTTTAGTTAAATTATGTTGCTATAGTTTCTATAAGGCTGATTTGGCGTTTTACATAATACATATAATGATATTGACACATTGCTATTATATAGGTCTTCAAATAAGCGAATCTGAGCATTGTGACTCTTCCTGTTCTATATTAGTTATATTGTTTTTTTTTTTTTTAATTGTAGTAAAATAAAATGCAACGCAAAAACAAATATGCTAATATGTTCAGTCAATTAGCATCAGTTTTATTCTTGTACATCCATCCAGTCGTTCCAACTAAAAGTCTTTGGGGAACGCAGGAAAACTTGATGCCAGCTAATTAAATATCTAATCAGCTGTAAATATTTGTAAACTAATATATAATTGAACTTCTCTTACATCAAAAACATCTTGCCACTGCAACTAGTTTGGAAACCAACCAATTTAGCATGATTTATTTATGTGCTACACAATACCATTCATGTTAAACAAAAGTGAAACAAACTTGTCTACAAAAGTAAGTAACTAATGCCTTTATTGGAGATACATACTAATTGATTATACTGCTACATCACAGAAAGAGCAAGGTGATGAAAGTGACTCCAGCGCTTTGTTGTCACTCCAGTACCCTGTTTTAATGTTTTTGGATTACAACAGAAAGGGCAGGTTCTCACCTGTGGGCCCTGAGGCCCTGGAGGTCCAATTTGCCCGTCCAGCCCTTGAGGACCCTGGTGATGACACATCCACGATATGTACGTTAGTCACTGAGCGCTTCTGTTGTCATGCTTTTGAAACGGAGCAGACGAACACACAGTATAAACACACCTGGGGACCCGGAGGGCCGATGGTTCCTGCAGGTCCCAGCTCCCCCTAATAAGAGAAGAGAATGGGGCAGTCACGCTCTGTTACAACCTAGAGACAGTTCAAGATCGATATACTGGACGAGCAGAACAATTTAAAGGATGATTTATTTTTAAGACTCACCCGCGAGCCGTTTACACCCCGAGCTCCGACCATCCCAGTCACACCTGGAGGCCCCTACGCATTTCAAAACATGAAATCATTTCTCAGCTATTGTATCAAGAAAAAAAAGATTTTGAATTACACAAACTGTATGGATGTTATTCAGATCTGACCCAAAATATGGAGAGAATTTCTGTTTATGTGACTTACTGGAGCACCTGGTGGACCAGGCGGGCCATCTAATCCATCATCCCCCTGGAACACAGACCAAAAGGAACAGAAACATAGTAATCAAATCAACACCATACTGTAATTTTCTGCCCACAACATGTGCTAATGAGTTCTGTGCATAGATGTTCAGTTTCACTCACATCTGGCCCTGGAAGCCCCTCTGGGCCCTCAATCCCTCTGATTCCTTGTGGTCCCTGCAGATAAAAACATAATTGTCACTGTGAATAATACTGATACAGTTCTTTTTTATTATTACTGGGGTAATACCACTAAATACAATGGCATAATGTAATCGCAGACTTACTTGAGGGCCAACAGGACCAGGCTGTCCAGGGAGTCCTTTAGAGCCCTAAATGAGGCAAATCATTTGACATGAAATTCAAATTAGCATTCCAAAAGACAGAAAAAGGTTATCCTAGACATTTGTCATCAAACCACTAGATGGCAGTAACTTCAAACCAAACCCCAAAGAAATAACACTCAACAAAATCTGAAAACAACAACTTTTGAGGGCATGGTGTTATTAAAAGAGAATAAATGCTCCTACTTTTTGCCCAGGTTCCCCCATATCTCCCATGGGTCCTTCTTCTCCAATGAGACCCTAAAGGAGAAGACCAATGTTTCTGTTTTTAACAAATGTACATTATGTACATCCCTTTACTGCACTTATCTTAAAATGCTTCTTACCTCATCTCCTTTTTCTCCAGGTAAACCGGATTCTCCTTTATACCCAAGAGGACCCTGGAGTTGGGAAAAGAACAGGTGCACAGTAGAGAAGTGCCTTAACTCAAAAAGCCATTTATGAAGAAACTCAGCTTTATGAGTAATTACCACTCTACCTGTGGGCCAGGTATCCCATTAGGCCCTGGCTGTCCATTCAGGCCATTATCGCCATCTTTTCCAGGACGCCCTGCTTTTCCAGACAAACCCTCCAGGCCGGGGCTACCCTACAATCAACAGAAACACAAACGGCATTTAGTTTATAAAGCTGAGGAGAAAAACGAGTTCATCCTTATCCACTAATTACAAGATTGCAAAATTTAGCTTAAAATAATTTGTGATTAAGCATTAAAAATAACGGCTGTAAATATAAAACAAAATGGGAAAAAACTCACCTTGGTTTAACATTGTACATTTATCACATCATCTTTTAGACGTTGTTCACGCATTCATTCATTTTTTTATCCCAACCTCTTAACCCCCTTCGGGGTCGCAGGGACCAGAGCCTATCCCGGGACTATGGGCCACAGGCAGGGACCAACCCTGGGCAGGCACACACACTCATACAATCACACACTCTCTGTTTACGCCTATTTCGATTCGCCAGTCAACCTACAGGGCATACTTTTGGACTGTGAGAGGAAACTGGAGCACCCGGAGAAAAACCACATTAACATGGGGAGAGCATGCAAACTCCACACAGAAATGCTCTGCGACTGACCCGTGGATTGGACTCAGGATCTTCCTGCTGTGAGGCAGCAGCGCTGACCACTGCACCACTGTGCTGACCCTTTTATAAGTTGTGATTTTTGGATATTAAAACAATAAACAAACACCAACAAACGAATGATAAAATCCACCGTCTTGCAATCCCTCGGTAATCCAGACTGTGTGTGTGTGTAGGCGTGTACTTAAATACTTTCAAAATTACAGATGTAATAATGTATGAACGGTGTTTTGACACTTTAAAAACATTGTCCTTAAACAGGGCACTATGCAAATACCTTTATTAATATTGCACCTGAAAATTACTGCACTCCTCCGCCCGGAAAATACACACAGATTTGACTTTTCCCTTTTCCCTGCCTTTTATATTTACCCAAAACACAGACTACAGACAACGCAGTACAATCCTTTTTAAAACGGGGCTTCCATAAAGTCGACGACCTTTCTTTTACTTCTGCGCCACTGTACTTCTTTAAGAGTGGACCATCAATCCCGGTCCAGCGACAGTTCATCTGAGGTTATGGTGAGCCGCAGAGACTCCAAGTATAACTCCCTCAAAACCATAATGGGGATGTCAGACAGCCCTGCTTGTTTACGTGGTGTGCACTGAGGGCAGTGGAGGGTGGAGTGTCTAATACCTCATTAAAGTTCTCCAGTTTTCAATTAATTGCTCCCAATTTCATGGAAATTTAGGAGAAAAGAAATGTGGCTTCTATTCACATAGGTCTAAAAATATTCATTAAAATAAAAACAATTTTGTGAGTGCATATAAAAAGTATGGCAGAATTACCAAACCGTTTTAAACTGCATGCCTGCCACTTTGGTGCCCTCCTGTGTGGCATGAGAAAAGCCTGACATGGTCACTACAGACCCTTTTAATCTAAGAATGTGACCATAATCAAGGCTCTAGACAGAAGAGTCTTAATAGTAATAGCAGACTTTTACCTTTGGTCAGTCCCCATTCTTTTAATCTATAGCAGTATAAAATGTTCTTTACCATGTCTCCCATGCGTCCTGGTGGTCCCCTGTCTCCAGGATCGCCCGGCGGTCCCTATTTAAGAACATCATTATTATTATTATTATTATTATTATTATTAATAATGGTTTGATCATGGACTGGTTTCTTGAACATGGATTAAGCCTTGTCTTGGACTAAGCTGCAGTGCCAATGGAGATTTACCACTGAAAGTCAAAAGTTAGTCTAGGACTAGGCTTAATCCTCGACTGGGACATTGGCCCCATGAGGAAGAAAGCAGCCCCATAAGTTAGATTAACATAATTAATCCGTTGTATAGTTTAATTGATCTGATCATTGAATCTACTGTGATGTGAAACAACATAAAAGACGATGAAAATGATTAGCTTTTTGGTCATAAACCACAATTTCATTTGCAATAATGAAATCTGAAATGTATTTCACATTTAAGTTTGCTTTTGCATTTGCAGTGATAAAAACGTTTGATAAAAATATTTCCCATGTGAACAATAAGTGGATAATATCTCCAGTTCCACTGTCCATTACTTCTACTCACATTTTACAGCAAGGCATACAAAGATAAATTCATGGGACTTAGCTATTCCTAACTACAACACACCTGATCCATTTGGTTAAACCTTTAACAACAATATACACTCGCGTGTGTACAAGGAAATACCAGACCTGTGCAGAAATGGTACCTGACTTGGGAGGGTTGGTAATGAACACAGCAGAGCAGCATCAGTTCAGACTCACCTGTAAGCCTGGTCTCCCCATCTCTCCCGCCGGCCCAGGTGGACCCTGCACTCTCTACAGGCTCACAGAGAACAGGTCAGGGTCAGAGAAATACAGTCTATATTTCCTGACTGAACACTGGGTTATACACATTTAGGACCTCATGCACCATATTTCATACTTACAGGCCAACCTGCATATAGCAGCTGGTAGAATGAGGTTTGCTGAAAGAGAAAGAAATGAAACAGCTTTATGGAAACATGCTGCATCATTATTCCGTTTTCAAACTAGGCCATAACTGCATAACTATTCCACTTGTTCCTTTTCTCCTGGTTCACATCAGGATCACTTATGTTCCTTTGGTCAACGTCAAAACTTCAAAGCAATATAGGATCTGTAAAGCAGACCACATTGCAGACTGCGCAAAGACACAACAAGCACTTCCCCCAAAACTGTTTTGAGTTAGTGCACTCAGTATCAGCGCAGGGATGCTCCCCGTCCTGCAGAGCATGAGACTGGCAGGACACGGAAGGCTGGATTGATGGGCTTTCACCGACATTATCCTTGATCTGCTCCATCAGAGAAGCGTGAGGTGAATCTCTGGTTTTATTTATGAGTGTGACCTTTGCTCTCTTATAGTCAATTTAGTCTTCCTGGTGTGAATCCATTAGAACCTGTCTGTAAAGGCAAGCCGGTTCAAAGGCAGCGGATAATGAATAACCTGTTATTCCAAAAATGGGAATGAGACGTTCTACCAGACGGCCCATCCAGGAAGGAGCAGCGGGCAACTTTTTGGCAGCGCCTGGGGAGAAGTGCTTGGGGATGCTACCACAGTGGTATCTTTATCGGTATGGGACTTGATGATGGGACGAGGACCTTCAGATCACTGGGCCAACTTCCTAACCGTTACACTACCAACTATCCCATTTAAAAAAATATTTAAGTGAATCAATTAAGAGTCGACCGATTATAGGCTGGGAAGTTTGTCAGGGGTCGATATTAGGCATTTTGCTGATTATCAGTATACGTGTTTTATTTTGACCATCACCAATATTAAGTAATTACAAGGTGCGCTACTGTGGCTCCATTGCCGTCTCTCCTCTCTGTGCCGTTTGCTCTCGACTCGCTGCTTCATTTAATCTCTCGGTTTCTGATTGGCTATATGTCACACGAGTAGTAACCAATCAACGCTGATGCCTTGTTGTCACTCACACCACACTCACACAAGAGCACAGCGTGAAGCTCCAAGAAGCAGAAGAGGAGAGAGGAGTGTATCAGCTGAGCTTGGTGCTTGTAAAATTAAAAATTTTTTGACAGAGTTTCTTTTTTTATCGGTATCGGTTATCGGCCTAGTTAATTCATTATAATCAGTATCGATATCGGCCCTGAAAAACCGATATCGGTCGATATCTAGAAACAAAGTCTGGAAATATTTATGGTTTTGTGCAAAAGTCCATGTCCTTTCTTCATATTTTGCTTCCAAAGATTTGCTTGTTTGTAATGTATTTCTGAGGAATA
Organism: Distichodus sexfasciatus; assembly: GCA_032718565.1. Taxonomy (NCBI): domain Eukaryota; kingdom Metazoa; phylum Chordata; class Actinopteri; order Characiformes; family Distichodontidae; genus Distichodus; species Distichodus sexfasciatus. Next base: position 100,572 of record JAVGVS010000043.1, read on the forward strand.
GAATTTATATGTATTTTTGTACATGTTGCAATAAATCACTGCTGTTTCATTTTCCAAGCAAAATATTTTTTAAAAATGAGTGCTGATCCAAGACCTTTGCACAGTTCTGTACATGAAAAAGGCTTGTGTTGCAAAGTGCTTCACTGAGTAGTGCCATTAAAGACAAGGCTTGTAAAATATTTGAAATAAAATTATATAGCATTTTTCCCATGAGATATATATATATGTACAGGTACACTTGCACAAAGTCAGGAATTTTGTAGGATTATAGTCATTATATTATTTTGTAGGATTATAGGATTATAGATCTGTGGTTAGTTCTCCAAGATGTTTGGAACAACCTACCAGCTGAGTTCCTTCAACAACTGTGTGCAAGTGTACCTAGAAGAATTGATGCTGTTTTGAAGGCAAAGGCTGGTCACACCAAATACTGATTTGATTTAGATTTCTCTTTTGTTCATTCACTGCATTTTGTTGATTGATGAAAATAAAGGATTAACACTTCCATTTTAGAAAGCATTCTTTGTTTACAGCATTTTTTCACACCTGCCTAAAACTTTTGCACAGTACTGTGTATGTATGTGTACAGTGTACAGTATGTATGTGTACTGTGTACAGTCATTCTAGAATGTTTGGTAGGAGAGTCTCTGCACAGAGAATAATACGAAAGAAAAGGAGTGTGAACTGTAATTTTATTAGCTTTATACTTGTATGACTTCATCATACTATATCATTGCTATATCTGCATTTATATTGTTCCAGTTACAGCAATTTGTCTATATCTTTTAAATTACTGCTGCACATCATATCTACTAACCTTGAAATTAAATTCCAGTATACATTCCTCTATATCTACCACTTATAAGTTTCTTATTTACAGCTTATTTGTAAAAGTGAACACCATGATCCTTTTTGTACCCTGTAAACTGTCCCCACGGACAGCATATAACTGCACAGAATAGCAGATATATTGATGAAGACATTAAAAATAACTTTATCAAACAACAAAAAGGTTGTAGAATGACATCGCACATAGTGTGACTATTATGATTGAACGTATCGTGATGGCAATACTGGAAAAATGCACTGTGTAGCCCTAACAAGGACTTACCCTAAAGGTAGTCCACTCCTCATCTGTGTTCCTCCAGAGGTAAAGGGTGGGCAGCCCTGGTGCTCCCGGTGGTCCTGGATCTCCAGGAGGTCCGGGACGGCCCTCTGGACCCAAACTGCCCTAGAAGCATCACAATGTTGTCATGTATTGAAATCAATATATTTGGTTGTTAACAACCGGAATTCAATTAATTAAAAGGTGTCATTAGTTAGAAACTACCTACAATTTCTAGAAGTAACTACAGAATGACAAAATATGTAATATCTTGTAAAAGCTGGACTAGAACAAATAATAGGTACCATATAAAACTGGCAAAACGTATCAGCAGCTGAAATGTGTCTCCACCTATTTCAGATCTGGGCATTAGTTTCACAATGACAAGATGAGATATGAGCAGATCATTAATGTAGGTTCTGATGATTGATATTTTGTGAGATCTGTTATTTTTTAATGTGTCAGTGTTATGCTAAGATTATCAGATTTACCTGACGTGTTGAAAACCGAAATAACTGTTAACAGAATTAACAGTTCCACATTAAGCCATGTAACAATTTGACATTCTTCTAACATGTAGAGGCACGACATTCTAAGTAGCTTGTTAATAAATAGCATAGAGCATGTTGCAAGCTAAGAATTTGAAGAACAGCTGCACCAGCACAGAGACTGACCAGATGATAGTGGTCACTGAAGACCACAAAGGGTCACGAAAGGTCAGTGCAGGCGACCAGAAGCACATGAACTTTCAAGTGAACTTCAGTGATAAAACAGCTTAAGCCCCAGGGTCCGTTTCCCACTAACTCACAGTGACAGCTCGAGGACTCGAAGGCAAAAGCATGAGTCATGCTGACTGTGGCAACTGCTCCTCATACTGCAGTCAGTAAACATTCAGCAGGAGATGCCTGTTGCTCACCTTGTCACCCTTGAACCCTCGATATCCTTGACTGCCAGGGCATCCCTAATGTGGGCAAGACAGGAAAACATTACAACATGATTACACAGTTAGTAGTCAGGCAATGATCCAACTTTTTCAGTCCTAATGCATCATATATATTAATAATAATAACCAGTGGATTATGAATAACCTGCATGTGTCACTGCGTGGAAGTGACTGTTGATCTATACGTATGGTAACATCATGTTTGACCTAAAGTTTGCTTTTGTAAAAACTGCAAAACGAAATGCACCAAATGCAAATCTAAATTTATTTAATACTCTGTTATTAAAATGATACATATGACAAACGCCACTTCTCCAAATTTTAATCAACTCACAAATTATACTAATAAACAGGAATTGACAATACAATCATATACAAATGAGAACAGGTTGATACTTTCTTTTAATTATTTTCACCTCTGCACCATTCACACTCTCATAATGAATCAATATTTGCACTAAACCTCAATAAATAAGTTCCAGAGATATAATGTTACCTTCTAAAGATCCACTAATACAGTAAAATGGGAGGTTAACTGTCTTAATTAGGTGTTGACAGTTTATTCCATGATTAGGTTTTCCCAGTATTTAGAGAACAGTGTTTTACAGTTTTTACAAGGTCAGTCTCCACCAAGTGTAGATGACCTCTGACTTAATAAAAAGAGAGAAAGCTAAAAAGGTCCATAACCCCAGTAATAAATGCACATCCTTAACCTTAGATCCTCCTTTTAAATGACAACTCGTAAAACCCCTCAGTGTCTGAAGCAGCTTTATAGAGAATCTTGTTTATGCAGTTCTTGGAAACGGTGGGATGGCATCATAAATCACCCGGGTGCTCTCTTCAGGCAGGTGAAGGCCTGCTGACATTTACTGGGCTTTAAACCCACAATATGACCTAGTCATTGCCACAGTGCACTGTGAACAGTGGGTTGAGGTGAGGAAGTTAGTCAGGTCGCCTCAGAGGTGATAAGGGAAACACATGCAGTTCTGCTACATTTGGACCCATTCGAAAGCAAACGCAAATCTTTTACTATTAGATCTATTGCATTTAGCAGAGCTCTTATCCAGAGTGACATCCGTTACCTACTTACGTACAGGGAGCAACTTGAGGTTAAGGGATTCGCTCCGGGGTCTAATGGTGGTAGCTCTGGCAATAGGATACAGCTGGATTAAAACCTACAACCTTTTGGTCTGTAGTTGAGTATCCTGCCACTAGATCACCAGCAATCCCCTTTGACTTCCGACTCATTCATTCATTCATTTTCCGAACCATTTAATCCCAACCTGGGTCGCGGGGGGGGGAGGCTATCCCAGGAAGTTACAGGCGCAGGGTGGGGAACAACCCTAGGCAGGCGCCAACACACACACACACAATCACACTCACATTCACACATTACAGGGCCAATTTAAAGTCGCCAATTAGCCTATATTACATGCCTTTGGGCTGTGGGAGGAAACCGGAGCACCCGGAGAAAACCCACACGAACACGGGGAGAGCATGCAAACTCCACACAGACAGGCCCTACGGCCGTCCCTGGGGTTCGAACCCAGGACCTTCTCACTGTGAGACGGCAGCGCAAACCACCGAGCGACCGTGCCGCCCGACTTCTGACTCATAATTCTTTAAATTTTGAACTTCGAAGGACAGGTTCTCACATTAGAAAAATGTCCTCACAAAGCGACAGACATTTGACAATCCTTTTGTTTCGAAGCATCAACCATAAACACAAATACATACATTTTTCTTTACAGAAATCAAAACCTGGCACACACACATGTACATCACCTTTAACTTCTTATAGAACATAGCCAAAAATATAGTATCTGTATGCCTGTCTTTGATGTCTTTTCTGGGCTTCTTGGACATCCAAAACTGTACAGTATTTGAATTCCACTTTAAATTACAGTATTTAAATTCCACTTTTTTATGTTCGATAACACACAAATAAGATACAAATCCGATACAATCTCTGAGTCTTTACAGTAATGAACAATAATGCTTTAAAAATTGTCTGAATACATGACTGAGATTATTCTGTTATGCTTAAGGAAATATTTGATTTAAATTCTGTTCTCCTAACTAAAATAATGTAATAATTACAAACCCATATGTAAATGCTAAATGATTTATTATTAAAATAACAAAAATTATTAGTTTAAACATAGTTCTGTAATTTTGTGACGGTCCCTAATCCTGCACCGAGATTGCGAGCAAAAGCTGGTGTTAAGGAAAGTGAACTGTATCGTCGCGTGATTTGTTTTTGGGGTTGTAGTGTGTTGCGTTGCTGGTTCTGCTCATTGTCATTCCAATATGTATGAATTAGTGTGAATGTCGAACAATAAACCAGCTTTACCACAGTGCCACTTTTCCACGCATAACCATTTGAGCGTGCGCGCATTTACAGGTTGGCTCCATAAATCAGCCAAATGCCACATCCAGTTGTTTGAGTCGTTATCGTTTCGTGGGTTCAAATCCTACCTCCAGGACTACCGCCTCTGACCCCTGAGCAAGGCCTTTAATCCTACATTGCTCCACACAGACTGTCCTTGAAATCAGGAGATGGAAGTCGCTCTGGACAAGAGCGTCTCCTACATGTCGTAAATGGGAGCAATGCTGGGGGACGGCACCTTCCTCATGAGTACCTCAGTGGTTCCTTTACAGGTCCGGGCTTCGAACCCGCGACCTTCTGACCACAGGGCAAACTCCCCAACAGTTACGATAAAAACCATTACGCCTCTAGGATAGTATGTTAATTTTTAAAGCCATTTTTGCAGAGAGACAACTAAAACAATGCATATGTTGAAAATAAGGCTGGGAACATTAATGTGGAAAGGCATGTGATTAATCTGGAAACTAACACATTCATTTGTTTGTGCAGAGAAATTTGCACCAACCAACGTGCACCGGTGTCTCCCATTTATCTGACTGAAGTCTGATTTATATTTGACGCATTTACACCCAGAAGACACCTGCAAACACTTATTATGCAGAAAAAGTTGCCTTTTCACTGCATAGTTTTGGAGTATATATACACACAAGCACACGCTCGTCTGAAATTATAAACCAGACTTGAATGACTAAAAGGTGTAAATAAGATGATGGATGAGGAGAAATTCCCTGATGTACTGAACTGCAAATTTGGTTTTAAAAATGTCCAGATGGAACGTAAGATAAAAAGCAGATGTTACTTTATAAGCATTCTTTTTGTTGTTGTCTGCTAATTAAGTCTGCAGCTAATCATGAATCAGTTATGCAATTGTATTCTGTACTCTGTTCTTGTATATTGTACTTATCGGCAGTGAACCACAACCAATTACAGTTTAGCTAAATAGCAATATATTGGTACACAGTTCTCAAAGACACACATCATCTTTCAAATCAGCAATAAAAACAGATGAACTCATATTTTTGGCACCTCTAATCCGCTTAATCCCCAAATCCCTCATAACTAATCACGCGCATGGTGGAATGCACAAAGCACAACACAAATATCCACATGGCCACACACACGGACACCTCATTAAGCTGTCCAGCACCACCCAGAGCCTCTTGCGATGGCCTGGAGCAGCATCTCCAGCCGTGAGACGGCGATGCAGGAAATGACGGAAGCTGTCTGAGATTCCTAATGACAAACAGGGAGAGCCTCTTTTAATGACTTAATCTCTCCCTGCTGCCTTGGTTGCTATGGAGTGGGACATCTTGCATTCGTGCTCGCAGCAGAGGGGCTGACTAAGAGCTGCGTGAGGAATGGAGGGGGGGTCAATCAGTTCTGTAACTCTGGATTCCGGCCAGGTAGCTGCATATGTTGCTGCATCTGGTCCCGCTTCTCCTTGGCCCCCTTGGCTTTATAAAGCAGCTATACGGCGTACACTCGGAGTGGACGGAGTGTTTAGATCGCTAAGCTGAAAGGAGGCGACAGAGTCGTGCTGACACTCGCTGGTGCATGACTGGAATCATAAAACTGAGATGAACTGGCGAAAAATATTTCTGATATGCTGATGTACTGCCAGCGAAGAATATTGGCCCTTTCTCTTTATTAAGATTGGCAAGTAACTGAGCTGTCGCTGGTGACCACAATTACTACAATGTGTACTCCAAAATGTACTGAATCCTCTCTCTTACTTAAATTGACTCATTTCAGATATTTCCAGGGTCATCAAATCAATTAATTTAATATCATTCTGCTCACCTTGAATCAGAGAGCTTAATCCCGCATAACGGTATTAATGAGAACTGCTTCTCAGCAACTATGCAGTATAGCTGTAAGATTTGGCTCCCTCCGAGTCACTCACTAAACTGATCCGAGTGTGCGAGTCACTTAGCGAGTCAGTATTTCCAAATCGCCAGCTGAATCGTTCATATTCGTGTCATAGAATAAAGCACATGTGGCTTGTGATGAGAATAAACACACTTCCAAATAAATGACAAAGCATCAAGACGAGGCTACCAGAGTGGCAAATATTTATTTTCAAGTGGCACTAGAGGAAGTTAACCGGTGAACTCATTCATGAACGTGTGTGCGCTACTGATTCGACTGACATGAGTCCTGTAGTCTACAAAGACTGTAAGAACATTCAACTGTGTAAGAAGTTCTTAGGATCCCTCTTTTGACTGTGGTGGTGCAAACAAACTAACTTGTGACATTTTTAGCAGCTATACTTGCTACTAAGGCTGTGTTGATCTTGTAATGAGTTTGAAATGATCCTAAGATGTATGTACGTCATGGGGGTTTATATTTTAGTCACTTTGTAATTAGGACTTGATGGATTCGGGTTAATGGAGACCTCAGATAGGTGGATCCGGGTGAGTCATGAATCTCCCAGCTCTACTTTACAGACGCTAAGATGCACAAGCAACAGCGTCAACATCAACTAATTATTGCAGAAAAACTGGACTCTGTTCTGCAGAATCCTGGCTTAATTTAGTATTTTCTTGATGTGTGTATTTCTCAACTATCCTCTTAAAGCATGTTTTCAGTCACATACTTCTGCCCCATCCAACCAAAACCATATAAAACGAAATCATCACCAAGATAAAGATAAACCGAGTCAAATGAAGTCAGTGACCATAATGGCTGTGTACTTTTTCCACTTATCAGACACAGCTCTTACACTGCACCCTGTTTCTGTGCTTCATTTATTTCCCCAAAACAGTTACAGATGTCACTTGTTTTATCATCTTTGACGCAGGACTGGTTAAGTTAATGTAGAGTTAAAGCAGGTAATGACTTCCATTCAGACTGGAACACAGATCGGCTCTCCGGTGCCATACTAGTTCCGGGCTGCTGGAAAAGAAGACATAACACAAGGCCACCACACATAAGGAAAGAGGAGAGGGGTGGAATGATGAAATGGTACTCACCGGCTCCCCAGGGGGCCCTACTGGCCCTGGAGGTCCCCTGCGAATGTGGTACAGCCTCCCGTCTGAGCCTCTCACCAGGTCTCCTTCCCTTCCTGTGAGAACCACAGTGCGTGGAGAGACACTAGGCACCTTCGGGGATATAGTGATTTTATCCTGGCTGGCGCTCTCCTCAGTAGACGAGCTTAATGGAGTCTGGGTCGATGTTCCTTTCTCCTCCCACTCTTCCTGCAGAAGGTTGGACTCGGGGTCTTCTGGGTCAGGTGGGGTCACCGAAGGACCTTCCCCAGCTGTACGGGAATCCCCAGGTGTTCTTTTCGGAACAGTGGGAATCCTAACATCCAGATCGATAATTGTAGTAACTCTCGGTTTCTTTGGAAACGGTTGATCAGGTTTGCTCTTGTCAGTGGTGACGTTCTCGTCCTCGATTTTGGACGTGGAGTCTGACTTGCGCCCCTTGCTGTCTTTGCCATGGGGTGGGCGGGTCTTGTGGGGCAAGCCCCCATTCTTGGACAGGGTGTTGAGGTCAGCGAGGTCGGTGTCCTCGTCAACTTCGAAGACGTCTCCACGGCCCACGGAGCTGGGACGCTTGGAGCCTGTGGGGAGGGTGCCGTCCCCACGAGTGAGCCCTCGTCTCCTCAGACCCTTAAAGAGGAAAGAAAGAGACTAATTAATCTTGATATAGACATATACTGTATGTCCCTTATTGCGGAGAGGTTTAAACAATGTGGAATTTCAAAGAGGGATGGAAGTGAAGATGAGAAAAATCTTCAAAAGTACAAAGTTTGTATTTTCCCACACACATTAAATGCAATCAAGAGGTGAAGATGAGTCTTTGAGGTTTCTAACGATTCTCTATGTACAGGTATATAGTAAACATGACAAAGTTTATTTTTATTTTGACTTTGAATTCTGCAAATCATCAATAACAGCATCTTTCCAAAGTACATTATCATCTGGCACACAACCATTACTGCATTATTTGTGACCCTCCACGGCAAAACTAGTCACTTGTCGCAACGGAGGTTTCCGAGAAAAACGAGCGTTTATGTTGCAGGGAGTAAATTTTTGGATTTTTTGTTTTTAGTGTTTTGAAACAGTGGAATGTCTATACTGTAGTGTTGTGAATAAATTTTGCTGAAAAACTTACCCTTTCCATCCTAAAAACGTGACTTTCTTGAGGTGAGGAATTCAATTCCAGCAGAATGTTAAAAGTTTCTGTTTTGACCGCTCTACTTCAATATTTACGCTAAATCCACTGGTTGACTAGCGTGAAGATATTTCTCCGATATAATCCATCTTCGTCTCCCGAGTTCAGTTAACCTAACGCAGGTAGGCTATCCGTGTGGCTGTGAATGCAGCGTAGGCTACCGTAAATACGAACGTAGCCGCGACCGCACCAAGCGTCTGTGAGTGCTACGTCGATAGTCAACTTCAAAGGCAGATTTCTCCGTTTCTCACTTGGCGTGACAGAAGAAACCCGACTCATTTGAATGTTGATATCTCAGTCATATGTCGTCTGATTCATTGGATATAGGTATCGTTTTGAAGGTTGATTTATGCCCTTTCATGAAAACATAATAACTCAATTTTGAAAATTTGCGACAAGCGACTGGTTTTGCCATGCAGTCACATTTCATGATGTGCTTATACTGTACATACTTTTAGACATGTTAACGATGTCGACTGTCATGTATGTGTGCCTGCATTGTAGTGTTACTGTGTAGCTGTCACAGTCTTAATTTATTAATATTTGGAGACCGCTTACAGTTATACATTGTTTTGGAGAGGAATAAAATGAGGCAGTCACACCGCTTTCCTGCTTATGCCATGTGGAAAAACCACAATAGCTTTCAAATGAGTTGATGTACTCTAGGCCAGCGTTTCTCAATCCCAGTCCTCGCGGCCCACCGCTCTGCACATTTTTGGTATTTCCTGCACTGTCGCACGCTAGTCCTACGTTGCTAATTAGCTAATCAGTAGCATCGGCTGTGCTGTGGGTCGGGAAAGTCGAATCTGTGCAGAGCGGTGGTCCGTGAAGACTGGGTTTGAGAACCGCTGCTCTAGACATTTTATCAAGCCAACTGGGCATGAACTGATGTTCCAATAATGCACCGGGCCAAGAAAAAATAAGCAGCCAACTGTCTAATTACTTTCATCTTTCATTCATTATCTGGACCGCTTAATCCCTATCGGGGTCGTGGGGACCAAAGCCTGTCCCGGGACATTAAGCGTGAGGCCGGGACCAACCCTGGGTGGGCGCCAACACGCCACAAGGCACACCAACTCACACAAACACACTCACCTTCACACCTATGGGACAAATTAGAGTCACCAATCAACCTATAGTGCATGCTTTTGGACTGTGGGTGGAAAACGGAGCGCCTGGAAGAACCACGCGGAGAGCATGCAAATCAGCCGTAGGGACGTTCTCTGTGGAGTTTCCGCCGGGGGCGCCGGTTTCCTCCCACAGTCCAAAGGCATGCAACGTAGGCTAATTGGTGACTCTACATTGGCCCTGTAAGGAGTGACTGAAAGTGTGATTGTGTGTGTCCTGCGATGTGTTGGCGTCTGCCCAGGGTTGATCCCCGCCTTGCGTTCGTAGTTCCACGTGATGCCAGTTGGGTTAAGCGGTTCAAGTAATGAATGAATGAATGTATTGTAATGTGTTGTAACTGCAAGATTTGTTTTGTAGCAACAACATCTCCACATGTGTTTTTCAAGGCAGTGTGCGCATCTGAATTTACATTTGGATTGTATTTCTTGATACTTGACCTGTAACCTTGTGAAAAGAGTGTGAGCTGTGAGACAGATGCTGCAAAACCTGGGCGTTGCACTACAGCTGAGGAAATAAGAACCAGTCCCGTCTCTGCTACAACACATGCACTAGGGTGTCATGGGTGGCGAGTTGCCATGCATCATCAGAGACAACAAGAATCATTCCTTTCATCTTTCTCTGCTGCCATGTGTATTTGCTGTATAAGTGTTAAATTATGGTGTAGACACAATTAGTAAGCGATAAATTTACAGCAGGAAGTGACAAGATGCTGAATCAGAGAGCTTAGAACCAACCAACAGACACTCAAGCTACACAAATCGGTCTGTCGATCACAAAACGACCGACAAGCAACAGCCATTACTGCCCTTATCCATCATCTGGGTGATCACAGACGTTTCTCTAGGCAGGACTCATCAATTCAGCATGGGCTACAGCAGCGCTATCATCAAAAACCTGGTGCTAACAGTGGCTCACTGAGTGTGATAAGATGCTATTTGATCTCCATCTGGCTTTAGAAGACCTTTAGCCAGCTTGTCTGTCACCCAACAGTCCGTTTGAAGTCTCTCTAAAGGCCTGCCAACTAGTGCTGCCACAAGAAGGTAATTAAATTAGCGTTAATAGGATCAGATTATTATTATCTTTTGCGCTTGTTGCTGCTAAATTCCAGCTCCGCTGAAGTTGAAGTTGTTGAGTCTCCGTCTAATTACTTTATTAATCTATTTAAGCACATTTCTTTGCGCGGTAAATGCCGTAAATTCAGTATACCGTTTAAAAGATCATGAGGAAAATGAATAATGTTGATTATTTGACTAAACAAATGTAAACACATGAATTGGTGTCAAAATAGAAAATTCAAAAAACTGTAAAACATTTCAGGACAGCAACAGCCTGTCAATTAGGGTCTGTAATGGCCCACATCACCAGCAGGGGGCAAATCTGCAACAGATTTCTAGCCTTCCACGAGCCTTCAAAACCCACCTGCCTTTAACGACTCATTTTTTCATATTGACATTTACTTTATTCACATCATGTCTGTTGTCATTGTCTTTAGAAACTGAATAAGACACGTAAAGCAGCGTGTGTACGTGACTCCACAAGCTCTTGAGAGAGACACAGAGAGAGAGAGAGAGGGAGACAGAATGATGACATACCTGCAGGCATCACTCTCAGCACGCAAAACATAAAAGCTACAGTTATGCCAGATTTGACCCAGCTATGATTGATTCCAAAATTCGCTGACACAACATAGATCACTCTGATTAGTTAAAAGGCTGGAAGATGGATTTCTGGAAAAAAACAAAGTTACTTAAAGATGCCTGAGGCTCTCTCTGTCTGAGGAGATGTTCATTCACATAGTCGTACATGCCAAGAAGCCACTGCTCAGAAACTGTACTGTATGGGCACAGAAAGCAAAAAAAGAATGTCATAATGGAATATAACCAACGAAGAGATAAGTCTATCTGAGGCACTGTTACACACATAAAGGCAGCTGTAATAAATCCTAGCAGAAAAAGGCATGTATAATAACTTATTATCTTCAGTTTGCAATTTGAGTAATGTAAAAACTAGACATCATTCTTATTTTAATTATGAGGGAGAAAAAAGCTAAATAAGGTACAATGGCAGTAAATTTCTCTGAAGTTTACACTGGTTTAGACAAAGAGGCTTTTGTAAAAACCACTGTTATGACAGCACTAAAACCTGTGGGCTAAAAACAACCCTTGGAGAAACAGCCGAAATTCAAATCACTTGTGGAACAAAACCAGTAAACGTCAAAGTGCACTCATGCGTGGTACAAACACTTGGAGGATTTTTGGGGGCAATTTGGGCTGAAGCTGAGCTGCGGCGATGGCTTCTCTCATAAACCACAGCCATCACAGTTTAGAATCTCTGTCAAAGTTTGCTGTCTGAAACTAAACTACGACCACTATGAGTGGAGTGATGGAGAGAGAGGAAGGGAGAGAGGGAGGGAGGGAGGGAGAAGGGCAGAGAGTGAGATCGAGAGAGGGCAGGGGATTTGGCAATAAAATGTATGGAAGTTGCCAAAGTCAGCTGAAAGTTGAGTGGTCAAATTATGAAAAGAAATAGTTTTTATAAATATGGTATCAAAAATATGAAAATTAAAATGCGTACTCGATATATTTAGGTTTTAAAGGGGAGAGCAAAACAGACCATTGTCTTAACTATGTATCCACCACAGTTAACACGAGTGGGCATACTAACGGCATCCGTACAAGCACCTACTTACTGCTTAACAAAAACAAGCAACGTGAACTTAACATTTGACTAAAACGTTCAGAGGCAAACTGGAACATACCTTTGGAAAGTTAGTCCTCTGACCCCCTAAAGTTGCAAGACCCCGTACCTGTAAGTCCAGCACAATCCATCCCAATAAGTACAGCCAAATCCTCATTGCTACAGACGCACCACCACTATCACTGGAGCTCACACCGGGCAGGGAGTATCAGCAGAACACACAGTGAGAAGTTGAAACAAAAGCACACACTTCCACACCCACTGATATACCATCCTTCCACCCACCTACACACAAACACAACACACAGGCAACATAGCACACACACTGACTGACATGGTACAGTATTACTGTAATAAGCAGTAATATAAAGATGCTGTTTATTATGCAGTAGGTTGTCGGTCAGATATTATCTATGTTAATGCAAAAAGAGTTTCTTTCTTCTTCGTTCTTTGTACACTGTAAAAATGGAGCCGAGTTGTGTCATCTCTCTATATACTTTGACTTTAAAAGTTCCTTTTCAGTTCAAACTTGAAATTAATGGTGTTCATAAATTCTTAGTTTATTGTTGTTCTCATACTGTGAAATAAAAAACTTGCATTATATAAAGGAAAAACATCCTTACTCATATTTCCCCTTGTCGACCTGCCCAAACTTGAACATTCTGGAGTTTTGTGATGTCCTGCCATCAAGGTCCACGCATGGTGAGTGAAACTCTACCCACATCTTTATACTTTACTCTGCCTGAAGCCAGGCGTTCACTTTCGGCGTGTAGGAAATCTGAAACTTACAATTTCAGACTGATATTAACATTAGCATTCCAACTCTTTCCTGTCCATACACAAGAAAACAGAAGAATCCATTTCCAAAACTGTGTCCTTCAGTGTATCTGTTACGAATCAAGGTGAGTTGTAAGTGAAATTCTCTATTTTCAAAAATCCTCCGCACCAACCACACCACTGGGAGTTTCCACAAAACCTCTCCTGTGCGAGTCTCAGAGCGGGGAGAGCTTCAGAGGTCAGAGCGCATCGCACAGGAAGGATTAGCTCACGTCTGCAGTAATGACAGAAACCACCGCTGCACTTCCAGGCCGGTTCTCCCAGGACACAGGGGATTCACGGGCCACAATCCTAGTTAAGGATGTGCAGAAAAAAAGGGGTCCTTTCCAAATTTCCCCGATTTACAGCGCCAAGTCGGCTAATAGCTTCCAGAGAAGGTGCACATCCTTCTCCGTAGGACACAGGTTTACTGGGGCTCAGAGGCTTTTCGGAAACCATAATAAATATCTGATCGTGTTATTTTGTAACGTAACATCATAATGATTGAAAAACAATATAGATATTCCTTAAATTACAATGCCTCCACCGACACTCAGCCATAAGATTGTGGAAGAAAATAGCAACAATTAAAGTGTAAAAAGTTATAACTAAATGACAGAGCACCTCGATGGACCTATGAGTAAAAAAGAAATAATGAAAACCTCTTGTACGTATGAGAAAACTTCAGGTGTCCACGAGATGTTTTCATGTGTGCACAAGAACGCATACAAGATCGTATCAACTGTCCTTGCGGTTTTGCTGTAAACATATATTAAAAACACACTGTGCTTGCAACTAGACATTGGTACACCAGTTCTGAACATCATTTACACAAACAAATTCTGAGCTGTCCAAAAAAAACATCTTGTGCTCCTACCAAAACATTTCATGTTCATACAAAAACATTTTGTGCTCACATGGACATCTTGGGCACCCACAAAACTCCCGTTTTGCCGCGTCGCTGATGCGTTTAGTGCTGTAAAATAGGGCTGGGGAATTTGTTCATATGCTTTGCATGAAATTAACGTGAGGAATATCTACAGCTTGGTGTCAGTTAATTACACCAAGTCAGTGAGCTTTATTTTAGGTCCTCGAAAGTGTCAAATTTATGAGTAATTCCATAAGACTAAGAGAGTGAGAGAGATGGGAAAGAGAGAGACCGAGAGAATGAAAGACATATGAAAGCCCATCGACGCATCTGTACATACCATGTTCCAGTCACTCCGCGCTGACTTTGTGATTTACGCAGCCGGTTTCGTACAGCTGCTATAAATCGCCGTCTCAGAACGGATAATTATAGGTTTTCCAACTTTGGGGTCAGCTCTGACGACACACTTATTACCACCGCTCACACAGAGCACGCAGAGAAGAAGGCAGCCCAAGCGATCTGGACGCCGGCAGTCTTAGGTATGATTACAGCACTTTTAAAAGGGCGCCAGTATAACTTCACTGGTGAACAACACTGTCATTAATAGGTCTGAACTCAACATCACATAACTCTGGTCTCCACTGTATTAACAAAACCACGTCTAACTGAGGAAGTGCATGTTTTCTGCAGGTTTTAAAGCTCAAAAATGTTTCTTACACACCATTCCAAACCCCCCAAAAAAGGCATTCGCACATTTCTGGGCCACAGCAAATTTCTCGGTGAGGGGAGTGTTTGTGTAAACAGGATTCCTCCGAGCTGACTTAAGGCCACATATTTCACCGCGGTGGGCCCAAGTGGCCAGGGTCTCGGCACAAGAACTTCGAGAGAGATGTTAGTGGCTTTTTTTCTCCAAAAAGGAGAAGCGTGCCGGTCGGGAGGGCTCTGCCCAAACTTGCAGATTGCGCTCTGTTATTTGTCAGCTATTTCTCAGTGCCAAGGGTTCTGCCAAAGGCCAAGAGGCAAGAGGAGCTTTGTTTAGAAAAGTGACACTAACGAGGGAGGTGGACTTGGCATCACTCTGACTTTAGTGATATAGGGAGGGAAAGACTAAAATGCAAATTGTCTGAAAAATGCAAAAAGGCTTTGGTGTAATAACCTAAGAATGTACATCTTTATTTAAGGTGAGTGTATGAGCAAGCAGTATCTGAGACATGTAGGGCCCTATGATTTCCGCGATACGGAAAATGCGGACGGAATCGCAGAATTCAACAAATACAATGGAATCGGTTGTAAAATGTGGAATGTCGTATAATCCGCTGATATCGGTGTGTTGGCAAAACAAAGCCATGGTTTCTAATCAATTTTGGCCCCTGCAGCCCCCTTTACGTGTTACCTGTTGAAGCGGGACTCAGCTTTCCACACACACAAAGGCACAGACACAGAGGGGAAAAAGTCAACGGTCAGCTATGGCGAAGAGGCTCGCTGAAACACAGAACACCTCAAAAAAATGACAGAATTCGAGTGTTAGTGCTAAGTTTAGAGCAGAACAATGCCCAAATGATTTTTATGAATCGGGAGAACAACTCTTTTGTAAGTTTTGCAAGCACACGATAGACTGCACCCGCAAGAACACGTGATGACCACTTACAGTCAAAAACTCACATCAGAAACGTTTCGTTTTGCACAAAAAAATGAATGTTTGTTGTTTACAGGTAAATGTTTTCACAAAGCAGTAAATGTTCTGCTGAACCCCAGCACTTTGTTCAAGTTGAATAACAGTCATTTAATGTGATTTTTTTCTATTGCATTGTTCTTTTTTCCATCCACTCCATAATTAGACACTTTTTAGGTGAATAAATATGATTATAACGTAAAACATGGAATTCAGAAGAATAAAAATGGAAAAAACAGAATTCACGAAAAAATAAAATGGAATTTAGGAAAAAACAAAACGGATTTCATAGGGCCCTAGACACGTCTCTTTGGCATTTGAGCCATATATTAACAGCCTGCACCATGCAGCGGGAGGTGGACTTAGATAATAATGTTTAGTGTTGTTGTTCACATATCGGCATTAGACTACACTGATGTTGAGACATAACTGAACTTTGCAACTTGCAAGTGAGTGTTTTGACCTTATCACTATTTCTGTGCATATTTTCCATTTCCAACCTATATAAACGTATGGGATTTAAGCATTTTCGGATGATATGTATTTGTGTAATTAAGGAAAATGTTGCCTAAAGTGAGTAACACCATATGTGACCCTCCACGGCAAAACCAGTCGTTTGTCGCAAGAAAAACAACTGTTTATGTTGCGTGGGGTAAAATTTTGGATTTTTTGTTTTTAGTGTTTTGAAACAGTGGAAGGTCTATACTGTACTGTTGTGAATAAATTTCACTGAAAAACCTACCCTTTCCATCCTAAAAACGTGACTTTCTTGAGTTTCGGTTTTGACCGCTCTACTCCAATATTTACGGTAAATCCACTCGTTGACTAGCGAGTTTCCCGAGTTCAGTTAACCTAACTCAGGCTACCGTAAATACAAACATAGCCGCGACCACACCAAGCGTCTGTGAGTGCTACGGCGATAGTCAACTTCACAAGCGGATTTCTCCGTTTCTCACTTGGTGTGACAGGAGAAACCCGACTCCTTTGAATGTTGATATCTCAGTCATATGTCGTCCGATTCATTCGATATAGGTATCGTTTTGAAGCTTGATTTATGCCCTTTCATGAAAACATAACTCAATTGTGAAAATTTGCTCAGGCAAAATGAGACAAGAAAGAGATTTCACTGTCACTGAAAAGTCAAAAAATTCTCGTGAAATAGCTTAGCTATTGAGGCGTGAACACCCGACAATCAAACGTTTTGTTGCAAAAGGTCAACAGGGTCATAAAATACAAGTGGAGAAGAAAAGATGCAAATTAACTGCAAAAGACTTGAGAAGAATTAAACATGATGCGACCAAAACTCATTCTCCCCCAGTGCTACCAGTGCAACCTACCTGGAGTGTCCAGAAGTACCAGGTGTTCAGTGCTCAGAGACTTGGCTAAGGTAAGCCTAAGGTAAAGAAGGTAATTATGCACACCTTGATATCGGGTGTTACTCACTTTAGGCAGCACCCTCCTTAATTACACAAATACGTATCATCAGTAAAGGTACCACTGAGGTACTCATGAGCAAGGTACCACCCCCAGGCACCACAAGCCCGAATTTCTGTGTTCTTATTCTCAGACGAACACCTAGATGGTTCTAGACTAGCTAAGGGACAGAGAGGGCAGGACAAGGTCAGTTCATGACCTAACCCAAGAGATGCTAGAAGGTGAGTTGGGGTTAGCAGGGGCAAACTTCCCAGAAACTTTGAACTCAGTTTGCCCTCAGTTTTTCCTCGCCCTCTGGATCCCCGTAAAGACCTTTGATCCTTCTTAATGCTGTGGGGCAGAAGCAAGCCTAGAACTCATAGCAACTCGTAAGGCATCATAAACCTTTATGGACTGCAAGCGCTGTAAACCTACAAAGCAGTAAAGAATATTTCAAATGACAAAAAAAAAAACCTCACCTCACACCTCCTAGTAAGACGTCCTATGCTGCATAACGTCCTAACTAGTTAATTTCAACTAGTGACCCTCTTAAACTGGTTCAAGAAAACTGATTACAAGTCTTAGCACCAAATCAGCTTCCTAAACAAGCCTAAACTGCATTTAGGTGAAGGGACAGTTGATAACGTAATGGTTAGGGTGTTCGCCCTGTGAGCGGAAGGTCGCCGGTTCGAATCCAAGGACTGTAAAGTTACCACTGACGTACCAAGGTACCGTCCCCAAGCACCGCTGCCCTTGTTAGCTGCCCACTGCTCCTTCATGGATGGGTCAAAAGCAGAGGTCACATTTGGTTGTGGTGCACTGTGTGGTGTGTTCACAATGACAAATAATCACTCACCTGCATCTTCAGCTTAGGTTTTTTCACCCGATCAGCTTGACGAACAAGCCTGAATTGTTTTCTCTTGAGCTTAAGTTTTAACATCTAAACAGCTTCATAAAGGAGCCTAAACTGTGATTTCAGCTCTTAAGCTTAAATTTTACTACCTTACCAGCCTCACAAAACAGTCTAAACTGCGTTAAACTCTTGAGCTTAAGTTTTAGCACCAAATCAGCTTCACGAATCAGCCTAAACTGCGTTTCCAGCCTTTGAACAACATTTCTAACCAACGTTCAAACAACAATTGAACGCAGTCGGTAATTGGTAGTGTAACTTTTAGGGAGTTGGACTGCCGGTTCAAGTCTCGGAACGGTAAAGGTAGCCCTGAGGTAATCATGAGCAAGGTAGCATCACCAAGCATGGCTCCCCAGATGCCCACTGCACCTTCACGGATGGGTCAAATGTAGAGGTCACATTTAGTTGTGGTGCATTGTGTGCTGTGATGTGTTCACAATGACAAATAATCACTCAAATTGACAAATGTCCAGAGTAAACCATCTTAAACCATCTGTACTTGTTGGAAAAGATTGTTTTCAGGCTTAGGACAAGCCAGACTGACCTCACTTCAACCATTTTGGTGGGCAAGCAAAACAGTACTGGCTTTCACACAAGCACTAATGAACACATTGCATGCCAGTCTCTACCAAGCACATCTCCTACAAACCATGCTCAGAAGAGCCATAACACCAACATGTAGAACGCTCCATGAATTTCAATTAAACACCTGATGCAAAACACATGTGGTGTAATCCTCCCCCCAGAAAAGCTGGTAAGAGGTAAAAAAGAAAGAAGAGCTAATTGGGCATTTACCTTTGACCCGCTCGACTGTGTGAAACAGCACAAGGAATGCCGGCAGGGTGTGATTAATTGGAGCGGTGCGGCTCTGGAGCATTCCCGCTCTGCCGGGAATATGCCGAACGGAAACAGCGCGGCTGTGGGGAAAAGCTGTCAAAGTCAGCCACCACAATAAAAGACCCCGATAATCAAAAGATTATGTCACGAACATACAGAGAGAAGTGTTCAGAAACTAAAGTGGATTTGGAGAAATTCGGGTTATGTGCAGCCTCTCTAAGCCGGCCACACTCTGACTTAATGAAAGCCAGGCGATGGGAGAGAAGTGGAGACAGCCTGGAGTGTAAAAAGCACATACGGGGAGACACTGCAAAGCTTTGTCATCTAAAAAGATGCGCATTCGAGTCTAAATTAAAAGTTGCATCCACTCCATCAATAACGGATGCGTCAGACCGTGGCGAAGGATCAGAGAAAACAGTGATCACACGCTGCTGTGCTTAAATGAAACGCCGCAAAATGCATCATACACTCACACTCAGCACATGTGGAGAAAGCTCTGGTTTTTAAGAAAGAAACAAATAAATATGAATAAAAAAACGATTAAAATGTGCTTTCAATATGTGTATAGGCCCTCGTCAAGCACTTGTGGAATGGAAAACTTGATATTTTTATGAACACTTCATTCCAGGGTACAAGTTAATACTAAACATAATTCATAGATTTTGTGAGAGAAAATAGCTGTCAGTAAATGTAACGTCCTTTATTCCTGGTATTAATAAAGGGTCTGGAACTTTTACTATATTAAATGAGTCAGGTTGTAGTATACTGTAAATGAGATCTCTCAGATACTGCAATGCAAGGACACCGGAGGGCATGTCACTCTGGTTTTAGTATGGGTGTATTCACACCAGGAAAGTCTGTTAGTTCACTTGCTTTGGTCTGGACAAAATAGTCCAGACCACTACACGCCGGCACTACACGCAGTGCATGACGCGCCTTACGGAAGTGCCGGCCATGACACAATCGTGGAGATTTTGCGTGCTCTTCTCCTTGTCCTTATAGCGATATGGTTTATACAGTTACCAAAGTTTACTGAAAACTTTGAGAGTCAAGAGCGTTTGATGCAACGTCAGTTTTACAACATGATGCTAGTAATTTTGCAACACCAAAGACGTGCTGCAAGACGGCTGTGAAGGAGGGCTCTCCTCGGAGCTCCACGTTAACCCACGGCTCATTTCTAGCATTGGCTATACACGTTTGTGTGTGTGGTGTAGTTATCCAAACAGTCATTTCCTGTAATGCGCAACAACGACAGGAGCCTGTTAAATCCCCCCCAAAAAAGTTTGCTTTTTGCAACTGGGTCGGGCTGCTTCCACACCTTAAATGAACCGTACCAGAGTTCGCTTGGAATCGAACCGAGACTACCACTTCAGCTGGGTCTCGGTACGCTTGCAGGTTCCGCACCTGAGTTTGGGTGCTCGTATTCACATCTGCCCAAAAGGTCCAAACCAAGGGAGGAAACAAACTTGGGTTGGTTTTATGCGAACTAAACAAGGCAGGTGTGAATACACCCGCAGACTCTCGCTGCTGAATTAGGAACTCATTTGGGCTTGTTTCTAGACCATATTGGACACCCAGAGATTAAAGTCTTACAGTAACCGAGGTACAAAAGTATGAATGATTTTAAACCAAGCTGATATGTTTGTTTTATAACAGAAAAAACAGAAAACGGAAAAGGACCTAAAATATAACCTTGTGGGACAAATCAGCCTGAATCCTTTCTTAAAGACACAGACGTAAATGATTCTCCTTGATTGACAACTGAAGCATTTCTAATATGAATACCAATGACTGGCAAGAAATCCAGTCCATTTACCTTTGTTACTCATTAGATGGGCTCATTTCCTAATTTCAGGGAAGCAACTTGGGGTTAAGGTCCTGGAGTTAGAATGCAGCTGAGCTTGAACCTTCAATCTCTTGGTCCATAAACAAGTACGTTACAACTAGAGCCCCACCACCCACCAAAAGGGGCAGTTTGTAGCGTAACAGTTAGGGGGTTCGGTAGTTGCCGGTTCGAATCCCAGTCCGGTAAAGGTACTCGTGAGCAAGGTAGCGTCCCCAAGCACTGCTCCCTGGGTCGCTGCCCATGTTAGCTGCCCACTGCTACATCAAATGCAGAGGTCACGTTTCATTGTGGTGCACTGTGTGCTGTGCTGTGGTGTGTTCACAATGACAATCACTCACTTTCACTTTCACCCAAACTAGTACTCTAATACTGGCCACATACCAGTAGTGAGTATTAGTGATTTTGGTCTTTGGTCTTGGTCTTTTCTCACAATTCAATTCCCTGTAAAGAACTAAATGCTGGAACAAGATGCTGCCCTTACATGCTGGTGAGGACTCACGGGGAGAATTTAGCATAAACAAAACTAATTATAGGAACTAGAGCACAAGACATTTATAATTCCATCTCTTTTTTCAGGGACTTTGAAGTATTCTGGCAAGAAGTGCATGAGGCAAATATAAACAAAACGCTACAGGCTTTCTACTCATGGCCACATTCCTCTATATTTCCACATCAAACACCCCGTTCTTTCCGACTGCCGAGCCAATGCAAATAAATTTCAAAAATATTCTGGACAACAATAATAATTCTGTGTGTAATAACAGAGCGGCGTATTAGCGTTACAAGCGACTCCGCAGCGTGAGCGCGAGTCACACCCTCACTTTTAAGACGCTGAAGACAGACAGAAGACTAAGCAAACACCCATCCTGCCAAACTACACAACTGCTTCCAGTTGTAAACCACCAAGTCTTAAGCTAATGAGCCTGCCTTGTCTTCACTGAGATTAACATGGATCCATTTTAGTCTATCCCTTGTGTGTTGGAACTCGTGGATAAGCCATTCACAGAATTTGGCAGGAGACTCCTGCAGGAACACTTTACTGTCAATGTTACATTGACAAAATAGTTCTTCAGGTATCTTCATTCCTTCGCATAAAGAAATTATTGTTGATTATTGTTATATGAACTAATCTATTCACGCTCATTTAGTTGATTAACTCAATTCATTTTCCCAATAAAGTCTTGGAGGTTTTCCATCATACCTGGTGAATCAGTTCTGATCAATATTCTGACTTCAAGTATGATGGAAAACCTCCAGGATACCGGCCTCCCAGAACCAGGAACTGGACACCACTGGCTTACACCTTTAATTACACTGATCACAATTAATCTATTGTATTTATACCACTTATCTTCTTAAAATAATTGGAAAAATTAGAAAAGGTTGAGCCTAATCACTAAATTTAACCTAACAGATAAATGATTGATGGCTTTAAAAACAAGTGTATTCAGCAGCTACAATGACAAAGGTTATTAAACAATATTTATCTTGATGTTTACCTTGATATCAATATTAAACAAAAAACTAATTAACTACTAATAGTCATTTAGGGTTTTTTAGAAGAAGCTGAGGTCAGAAGGTCAGAAACGTAGCCTGGAGACCCTGCAGCTGTGATGGGACAGTGGTGCCTGGAAGACGGGTCACTTCATCAGCTTTCACCTGTCCAACATTGCAAACCCTCAATCCTCACATCACCAGGACACTTACAATCAGTGCTGTGCGGAGAGAGTCTCTCTCTTCGGGCTCTGCGTCCTTCAGCAGGTCTTCCAGGTCGTTTGAGGACAACAGCAGCTCCTGACGTACAACACAGAAAGGTGATAAGACAAAAAAGAAAAACAAATATGTGTATTGTCAGTGGCATAGACTGCTGATGTGAAGACAGCAGACAGTGGTTTGGTTCTAGGTGTCATAACAGTGTAAAAAAGTGCTAAACAGCTGTGAAAGTGTAAGCTTACGTTGGACTAGGGCTGGACAATTAATTGAAAATAAAATCTCTAATCTTGTCAATCATGTCAGTTTTTTTTCTATTATTTTTGAAATTATTATACCTTTTTAAACAATTCTGTTAAAACTTTCCCCAGTGTGTGTGTGTGTTCATGTACTGTCCTCTAAGAAATATAACTACCATGCGTGTTTACGGTTAACCGATTTTCGGCTGGGCCATTGTTGATATTAAGTAGCCACAAGGTGCGCTACTGCGGCTCCACTACCGTCTCTTTTCTCTGTTCCGTTTGTTCTCAACTCACGGCTTCATTTAATGTCACACCCACAACAGTCTCTAATTAGCTATGTCACACAAGTAGTAGCCAATCAAGACTGAAGCCTTGTTGTCACTCACACCACACACACACGAGCGCAGTGTGAAGCTTCGAGAATGACAAGAGTTTCAGCTGAGCTTAGGGTTTGTAAAATTCTAACAAACATTTCTTTTTGCAAATTGGTTCCAAATATCAGTTATTGGCCCCGTTAACTAGCCATAATTGGAATCGATATCGATAACTAATATCAGTCAACCTCTAGTGTGTGTTGTCGTCGTTCAGTCTGTCAGTACATCTTTTCCGTTTCCTTCAATTAAGGATATGCACTCTTTCATTAGAAAAAGTAATAGTAAAGCAAACCTTGTCAGTGAACTATGAAAAAACTAAAAAACAATAAATGTACATTAACCATAATGAGATAATCAGTTAATTGTGCCATCGATTTGAGGTCATATTGCCCACAGTTAGACACAAGTTAAATGAGAGATGAGCTTTAGATGACCGGCTCCCTGCATTGAGGATGTTTTGCCTCACCTCTATTATGTGTGTGCGTGGGGATCGCGGAGGTTTGTGAGCAGCTCCGTCACACTGGGGCACATACACACCACACTGATCTCTGGCTGCGTCCGGCTCTCCCATAAGGAATGTCACCTGTTTCAGATCACCCTAAAGGACACAGCATGTTAAAAACACATGTAAACACCACCGGGCACGCAGACAAAGATGAGGCCACGCAAAGCAAAGTCACTACCATCATAGTTGGATTATTTGTCCTGTCCAGACGCTTAAAACAACTCCACCGTCTGATGCTTGTATTACCGCATTCAGAGTAACACAGTCAATAAATCTCCGTCATTCTTTCTACAGCAGATAAAGAATACTGTATCTGGTGAATTCTGTGTAGGGCTTGTGACTGTCACTATGAAAGGCAAATCTCTGTCACTCTTTCTGTATGTGTCTGTGTGTGGCTTTCTGGCAATGTACTGAATTAAATCATCCTAAGAACTGCTGCCTAGACTTCATGGAATATTAACTTCCTTCATTTAACATGACAAAAACAGTGTGAAACTTTGTTTGATTACGTTCCTAACTTATGTGTACCAATTCAAACTTTCCACTATTACGCTACAGCGGTGAAGTTTCCAAAATAATCCACCAGAAAGTCCAATTCAGTCCCTGCTAATGAGCCTGTGTAGTGTTCCAAAATTAGATGTCTACGAGATACAAAGGCACTATACAAAAATCTCTCCTACTTAAAGGTGGCATGTCACCTAAAGGTGAGACCTCAGAAACTGAGCATGATTACCTGGTACACCTTCTGATCATTCAATCATTTTAACACCAGTTATGAAAGTGATCTGGATCTGTGGATGACTTTTTTTATTGCACTTTATTTTGTTGATGGAACTATAATGGAGTTATTATGTCGTTGTGAAGAATGGAAAACCAAATTAAACTTAAGATGGAGAAACTCGATATCACGCCTTAATATACAGACATCATACATACTGGAATGCCCCTCATCATGCCCAGGCTTGGGCATGTCTACTGGTTATTAAGTGCAAAAGCGCAAGTTAATGTGAGTCGAAGCTTAGGAATAAAAATGCCAAGATTTTGAAATGATATTTAGTGGTTGTATTAAATAAGCTTATGAAATTGTCTCATATCAATCGCTGGCTTCTAAACTGAACTGTACTGAAATTTTATTGTTACAATTAGTATAGTGTGCACAGAAACAACATTTCTTGTATGTATAAGCATAACTGGCAATATTAACCCTTCTGTTATGTTCGTTTCTCAGGAGCACCAATAATGTTCCTGGGTCAGTTTGACTCGGGGCATGTTTAATTATCCAAAAGTGTCAGAAACCATAAAATCCCAATAAACATAGTTTATATCTCATTATTAACTCCATCACTAACGATTTCATCCATATTTGATGTAATGGTGTTATTTACCTCTCACAGATCATGGTTTAATGAGGATAATTTACTCATTTTTCATTTAAAAATGCATTTTAAAACTTTTTTTAATGTACATTGGAAAGACCTACATATAAAACACAATAGTTTTACATGACATTGACTATTTTAAATTCAAATTAACCTGAACAGTATCTATGTAATATAAACATGGTGCACACATATGAAATGAACCATTTTTATTTTATATTTTGATTACCCTTATTAAGCCAAGCACAAAAAGTTTCATTCTGAAAAAAATAATTTAAACTATGATTTAAAGATTTTTAAAATTTTAAATGGATCAATTTTACCTGCAATATAACAGGAGGGTTAATATCTAATTCTGATTTGGGTTTTTCCACTGAGGGTTTACAAGCTTTTGGACTAGGACTAGTAAATCTAGATGGAATAATGAGTGATTCGTAATTTAGCAAATATATAAAACAAGCTTTTTTTAAGATAACTAATCTTTTACATCCGTGTCACCGCACTGCTATGTAAGAAGCAATGGTCTGGGTCAGCATACAAATGCTTACTGTGAAAAAATGTTTGTGTGTCCATTCAGTTGTCCAGTGGGATAATGTAATGGGAAATCCATCTTGCTGATGAATGCAAACACAGCTGTCAGGCTTGTACCTCATGCTTCATGTTTATGTGTATGTTAAAAGATCCACTGCTCATAAATGAGCTGGAGTTTGGGGGCCTACAGAGGAAGGTCTGCGTAAGTCTTCATGCATAATGTTGCAGTCTGGTGAGATGATGAATTATCTGACTGTCTCCATCATTCTAGGCTAAAAGGGGCACGGGGCAGTTGTAAGATTCGCTGGACAGATTTAAAGTACTGGTTTAAAGCAGATCCTGGCCTGCTGTCACTTATTACTTTAAAACATCCTGACCTCTCACCACTACGGAATTTACTGAAATTTGGACTGCTGGGCCTCATTAACCAATCTTAAATTTGTTCTTAAATGTGCCATGCCACACAAAACTGTTTTTACCTGTCACTTTTGGATAATGATAGGTCTGCATTAGTTTTGGGTTATACGGTGCATATAAAAATGTAAATGTAAATGTAAAGTTACCTCTGCTGTCTGCAGTAGCCAATGAAAAGAAACAAGCGGAGAAATCACACCAATCAGAAAAGTCTATCGGTTCTACATCACACTGACAGAACTCATTATTATTTATGATCTCACACAATTTGTCTGGCTCAGTGACAGTTTTCGTATACAGCAAGGATGGTGGAACGACAGCGATGTGCTTTATGCAAAAACAGAACTTGAACAATGCACATGTTGCGCAAGAAAACAGAGTGGACAGACAAATGGCTTCAGTTTATTCTTGGAGCAATACCTCAACATTATAGTCAGTTATTAGTTCTCTGTTCATCGCATTTTGAAGAGAGTGATTTTGCCAACTGTGGTGAATTCAGCAGGGGCTTCGCACCAAAGTTGCTGCTGAAACCTGGAGCAATGCCATCACGGCAGTCGACGACCAGTGCACAGGCCGTAAGTAATATGGTCAACACAAGGAAATGCTATGTTAAACAGTTTCATGTCCATTTGGACAACGCTAGCATGAGGTTAGCACTCGCTAGGCTAGCTAAGTTCACGCCATGAAGCTAAATGTAGATTCTAAAATGTAATATGGATGAGACAGAGGCAAATAACACAACGCAAAGCTTGTATTTATTTTTTTTGCCGAATTACATTAAACAATATGTGATGACGGTCTTCTATACTCTGTTCCCCTGTGACGTGGCAAAGGATGCTGATAGGCAGGTTCTCATTGGCAGCTGTCAGCCAATCAGAGCAAAACTAATTTGCATGTTGAATATTTATGAGAACTGATGCAAATCGAGTCACGTGAAGAATGACATGAAAAAGAGAACCATTCCCCCCGGCCCCCGCGAATGTTAGAGTCCATGGAAGAACATCAGGCATTACCACAAAATTAATGAAACGTGTGGCATAATACGTCCTTGAAAAATGTCTATGTTGGATTTATGATGTAATCAGTATAATAATATTCCACAACAGAACTAATAACCGGATGTTTTGCCCGGGCACACACAGTAAAATTGCATAAAAGTGCTCTTCAGCATTCATCATTTCTGTTCTAATGAAGGTCAGAGTCTTTGCTAAAACTATGTAAGTGGGATTTAAGAACAGTCAGTGAGTGAGATCCACTCTTTTTGTAAGAATAAAATCTAGCTCATCAAACTGTAGTCAATGTGCTTTTTTCTTTGGGATATTTGCAACCTAGTGGTTGGATACTCACTGATCCTGAGCAAGGTCTAAGCTGCTCCAGGGAGACTGTCCTTGACTATGACTTTTAACATGCCTTTGACATTGCTGTTAACTTTTGTTAGGACTCTGCTGTCCATTTTACTGCTTGTAATTTAGATTACCTTCTCCGCTCTTGGTTGTTGACTGTTAAGCCTTGCCTATTTTTGACTGTGCCACCTGTTTGCCTACTGAAACGAAATCTTAATCCGCTAATTTGTTTGACCATGTTGTAAACAACACATGCTGTAGACATTCATAGTCTGATCCCCACAATATAATAGAGTATTACTTGAGTTTTACCTCAAATGGTGTCTCAAAGCCTTCAACGATTCCTCCCACCATCACCAGTCCGTCTGTGGTGATGCCAAGGCCATCGTGGTAGGTCCAGTCCACACTTTCCACCATGGCGCAGTCTACGTACAGTGCTAGCCGCCCCGTGGCCACGCTAACCGCCACCCGATGCCAATTCCCATCAGACAGCACAGCCACGGGAAACCTAAACATATAGGTGCAAATCTATTTTAGAGTGAAATATAACACAAACCAACGCCAAATAAAACCAAATATATGGGTTTCAGGATGACAGATTTGTTAAATAATATTAGATATTATGATATGTAGAACATATTTACAAATGGCAGACTGAGAAAGGAGAGTATTGTATTTTTGGAATATAAAAAACAAAAATGTTCACTTCATGTAACATCAATGTAGAAACATAATTTCTTTTCCAGTCTCGAAGGGTAATTGAGCATAATGTCCAAATATTAGTTCTAAGGCGGCCCGTCGATCATGAGGTAAGATTTTGGCCCAGTTTGCACTCAAGAATCTGAAGTCATTCAATCACACAACACAAACTTTGAGAAGGAACTGTCAGGGGAGCAATGCATAAGATAAGGACCCAGGCAAGATTAATCAATTCCTGAGAAGAAGATTGAGGAGAAAAGGATGGACCTGTTTTCATCATCATGTGGTTGGCCTACATCTCACTTGCAACGTTTATACAGAGCTCTTGAAATAAATATTTTATTAATGCAACATTTATTCATGCAGCTCTTCAACCAAGCAGGTGAAATATTATTGTGAATGGATGTATGAAATATTACTGCCTTTTTGGACGTCTCAAAGCACAAATGTTTGACTGTGACAAAGAGAGTATGTGTGTAGGTGCTCCAATGCATTTCTATATGTGTTGGCACACGTGTGTCTGTGTGGGCTTGTGACGAATGTGCATGTGTGCTTTCATGCACAGTTTTGCGTGTGTGTAAGCGTGAGAGTATGTAAGTGAGAGAGAGAGAGAACTCGAGGGGCACTCAAAAATGGTCCTGTGTGAGTCTTTGTGTATGTACCTGTTTGCATTTGTGATGAAATGTGTATGTATTGTCTTACACACAGCTATTTTTGTGTGTGTATGTGTCATGCACAGGCTCGGACTAACTCATAGTGGCGCTGCTGTGTGCTGATGAAGGTGAAGGTGAAGGCGCTGATGCGAATCTGGAGAAGGATGTGGCCGTCTGGACAGATGAAGGTGAGCAGGCTGCGGTCTTCTGATTGAGAGCTGCGCAACTGCAGCAACAAGCTGAACTCATCCTCAAACCTGTCCACAACAAAATCATAACTCACTTTAGCAGTCACACAGTTCATATTCAGAAGTACTTAATACTTCACATACGCTCTCCACAGTTAAGCACACATTAAAAAGGCCCATGTCACACAGAAATTAAATGTGACCCTGCACAGCAAAACCAGTCGCTTGTCGCAACAGAGGTTTCCGAGAAAAACGACCGTTTATGTTGCGTGGGGTAAAATTTGGGATTTTTTGTTTTTAGTGTTTTGAAACAGTGGAAGGTCTATACTGTACTGTTGTGAATAAATTTCGCTGAAAAATTTAACCTTTCCATCCTAAAAACGTGACTTTCTTGAGGTGAGGAATTCAATTCCAGCAGAATGTTAAAAGTTTCTGTTTTGACCGCTCTACTTCAATATTTACGATAAATCCACTAGTTGACTAGCGTGAAGATATTTCTCTGGAATCCATCTTCGTCTCCCGAGTTCAGTTAACCTAACGCAGGTAGGCTATCCGTGTGACTGTGAATGCAGTGTAGGCTACCGTAAATGCAAACGTAGCCGCAACCGCACCAAGCGTCTGTGAGTGCTACGTCGATAGTCAACTTCAAAGGCAGATTTCTCCGTTTCTCACTTGGCGTGACAGAAGAAACCCGACTCCTTTGAATGTTGATATCTCAGTCATATGTCGTCCGATTCATTCCATATAGGTATCGTTTTGAAGCTTGATTTATGCCCTTTCATGAAAACATAACTCAATTTTGAAAATTTGCAACAAGCGACTGGTTTTGCCGTGGAGGGTCACATATTATATGAACAACAAAGTCATAATTTTAGCATTTTATTCTTTTTCTGGCCCCAGTCATTTAAGAACGTTAAGAATAAGTCATGGTTATTGCAGCATTTTGGCTGTGTATGAAGAGGGCATGTGCGTTAATGCAGTTATCTCCACAAAACAGGTATTTTATTGTAATAAATAACTACTACTTGATTCGAATCCTGGACCAGTAAAGGTACCAGCGAGGTACTCATGAGTAATGTATTGGTTCCAAGCACTGCTGCCCATGTCAGCTGCCCACTGCTCCTTCACAAATGGGTCAAATGCAGTGGTAACATTATGTTGTGGTGCACTGTGAGCTGTGCTGTGTTTACAATGACAGATAATCACTCACTTTCACTAATATAAATCAACATATTATAATAAAAATTTTGATTTATCTGACAACTGAAATAGATATTACTTAAACAATACATGTATGTTCAAAATAATTATTGGATTGCACCATAAAAGTGCAAAAATTGAAAATTTGTTTATTTATAGATAAAGTATGCCTGAGTACAGTATAAAAATATGGATAATTACATTATCTATGTCTATATATTTAGTACATTTATTTGGTTTAAATCTAAAATTAAACTCTAAAATGACCACAACATATTGGGGTTCCCAAAGCCTGACCACTGTTCTAAAGCTTACGCTCTGCTATATTCTCTTATGAATCAGATGAAATCAACCCTTCAAAGTATTTCTTATAATAAAATAAAGTCGTGATATGAGAATTAAGTCTTTACCCGCTACTAAACGTTTGGCGTAAGGGGAGGGCGAGGGTGGAGTACTGTCCTACACGCAGCACCGGGCATCTCTGCCCCTCCAGAGTAACCGAGGCGTTGCTGCTTTTAGCAACCTGCCACAGCTGGTCCAGAAGGTTGATTTCTTCTACATGGAGAGAACAGACAGAAAATGAGATTTCAGAACCTGAATACCGGACAACATGTTTACTCATTAACCCTGAACGTTAAAAGACGTTCCAGAGAGCGATCTGGAAGGTGGAGCACCAGATCAGATCTACCGTTTCTGCAGGACATTTACACAAGGAGATGCAGGACCAGAGCGAGCAGGATCATCAGAGACTCGTCTCACCACAGTAACTGTCTGTTTGACCTGCTGAAATCAGGCAAATGCTTCAGGAGTATTATGGCAAAAGCAGAGAGACGGAGGAGGAGTTTCTACACGGCTCATAAAAGTGTCTTAACATGGATGAATAACCACAACTTTTTGCCGGTTCCTAACAACACAGACTGATTCATGTGAACTCTTTCTGTCACTCACCTGCCATTTATGACCTGCAGGCCCCTATGTCCATTACACAGCAAAAAGCTACACTGCACTTTTACCATACACTGTTATACCACAATATTCACCTGTACCGAATCCGAGTGCATTTCACCCCGTTACACTTTTTTAACAAAGAATCTTCTTAAATCTTCTTCTTCTCAAAACAGGCTTTAATCCCAAGTTAGCACATCTATCACAGTGCGACAGATCCTCACACAGCCTGGCTTGTAGACGAGCTGGTACAGCTACGGCCTATAAAAAGTCAGCACAGAAAATGTGTGTTCTGCTGCACGCCCAGGTACCACTACACTGTTCATTGTCCCCAGGTTCTGATGGGACTCAGGAAATCAGCTCACTAAAGGTCAACTAGGGTCTGCTCGGTGCTCTCATTAAAAGTTTAGTGGAACATAATAAGTGGAGCCATGGTGTTAAAACGCTGCACTTATACCCCATAGTGCCCTCCATTGTGTTCTGCATGCTGAATGCGCTCATTTCCTGGTCGTGCAGATGCTGGTCTTATTTACAAAGAGCACAGTGTGTGTGTGTGTGTGTTTAACTGTGGTTGAGTAGTAAAGGTGATAACTATAAACCATCATGGCCCCCCTCCTGTGGTCATGAATGCCGTATTTAATTAAAGATGGAGAAAGTGACTCAGCATAAATAGCTCGGCATGAAAAGAAAACACACCTGCACTAAGCGGCCAGTCAGACAGACGTGAGCTTTTTCCCCACTACGGAGCACTGCTGCACTCAGGACATGTGACTGGAGTCTAACAGGGATAATACCTTACAACAAGTATTACATATATAACAGCCTATGTATCGACCCAAAGTACGGTATCTGGCTGAAGAAGTTGCATTACTCATCTGGAATAAAACCCCGTTTAAGACTGCTTAGATATGAAGTAGCTTTGCATTAGAGACATTTAATGCTCATCTCTGCTGTAAACTAAATATTAGGGATGCACAATAATATCGGGATCAAATCGGAATCGGCCGATAATATTTTTTTTTTAAGTCATCGCCGTTGGACCGATGCTTAGATTTGGCTGATATTTTCCACCGATATTTTATGAAACATTTAATGTACGTCGGAAATGTAGCGCTTGTGCCAGGCGTGTCCAAAGTCCAAGGTTGGTTTTCAGACAGCCTACGCCTTCTGTCTTCAAATGTATGGTGTTACTTTGTGGCAGAATTATGAGCACGCAGTGGAAAGCTCACGAACAAAATCTTTTGTCTTTACACGTGCAGGTAGACTTGGACACGTAAAGACAAAAGATTTTGCCAAAAATTTCGCTACATTGCGTGTTTGCCTCACTTAGTGAATGTGAGCTTGCATATGGGCTGTGTCCCAAGCTGCATACTACCACACTTAATAGTATGACTGGCAAGGTGCTCTTATCCTTTTTTATGCGGTAGTATGCATCTCAGGAAATAGCCGGGGTTGTAGCTTAACGGCTCTTGACGCACTAGGTAGTGCACATGGAGTGTCACATGCATCTTATTTGACTTGTACAGCACATAGGGCGTGAAGCGACTTTTTCTTAAAATGCTAAAAATATGCCCTAAATGCTCCAATTTTGCGCCGACTTGCTTTCACATTTACTAGACTTGGCATTATGCTAGAAATCTGAGACGCCACGCCCAAATTTTTTTGAGGCCGAGTGAACTCATGCAGCGAAATATCTTGTCTGTATATGCGGCAACTCTGCCCCACTCACTGGCGCTCGACTCTGCTTTCCTCAACATCGGTATCCGTATCAGCAGATGTAAGCATGAAAATATTGGATATCGGCATCGGCCAATAATTCCCTTATCGCGCATCCCTAATATTTATCAGGCGTTTTGGGGAACGGAAGACAATACAATATGAAATTCACCTTGCACAAATTAGACTGACATTTTTGCACAGTTGCCCACCATGGTGGTGAAAGTGAGTGATTATTTGTCATTGTGAACACACCACACCACAACCAAATGTGACCTCTGCATTTAACCCATCTGTGAACGAGCAGTGGGCAGCTAACAAGCGACCAGGGAGCAGTGCTTGGGGACAGTACCTTGCTGATGAGTACCTCAGTGGTAACTTTACCGGCCCTGGATTCGAACCTGCGACCTTCTGATCATGGGGCGAACACCCCACCGTTACACCACCAGCTGCCCCAGTACACAGTATTGTATAGCACAACAACAAAGGCTTCCGGTGCAGGTATGGCTGACTTTTATGAGCTCTAATAAATCTCTTAGCAAGACGGCCTTAGTGCAAGCAGGAAATCACACTGTTCCAGCACCTGGTAAATCAATTAAACCTTGATAACTACTGTCTTGGTTGACAACGTTAACAAGAGAGAGGTGAACTCAGGACTTTAATAGCAGACCCTGCACACAAGGCCCTGGTTTACACACTGTGTAATGAGTCCTAAAACACACATACCAAGCCTGCAAGGGCTTTTCCCCTATAAACACAACTGCTCCTATAGGATTAGAGAAAGCCTCCCCTTTCCCTTTCTTTTTTTAATTATTTTTTTGGAAGGCAGACATTCAGCCCTGCTCAGGAATCCAGTGTCTGGGTGTTGTCAGACGTTACACACTTTACAGCTGTTAGAAAGTCAAACGCAGAAGCGGCTAACAGTAAACAGACAGACCTTTTTCAAACTATTCCAATATATACTTTTTAAATATTTCAGTTTTTATTTCACCAATTTCCTGCATGTACTGTGTGTTGTAAATGCATGTAATTAAACTAGCTAATAAACTCCGTAAGGCACTGCCCTACCAAGATGTTTCTCTACGGTTACTTTAATTACATTTACAGCATTTAGCAGTTGGTGCCGTAACGGTAGGGTGTTCGCCCCGCGATCAGAAGGCCGCAGGTTTGAATCCAGGGCCGGTAAAGTTACCGCAGGTACTCATGAACAAGGTACCATCCCCAAGCACTGCTCCCCCCAGGCGCTTGTTAGCTGCCCACTGCTCCTTCACGGATGGGTCAAACGCAGAGGTCACATTTGGTTGTGGTGCACTGTGTGTTGTGCTGTGTTCACGATGACAAGTAATCACTCACTTTCTTGTCCAGAGCGACTTAGGGATCTTGCTCAAAGGTAGGATTTGAACCCGGAACTAAAACACGTAGACTTAGAAAACGAATGGATTTTTAGAACAAATACCGATTTTGATAAGTGGTGAATTTCTATACCCGATAAAAACTGACCCTGCGATTGGAGGGTCACTGGTTTAAGTCTCGGACCCGCAAAGGGGGTATACTGTACTGTAAACGTGGCTCCAGTTTTCACAGTGCCAACAACAAAGAACAAGGAACAAAGAGGGCACATGGAATATACAATATACAAAGAGAATATGAAATATACACTTTAAACTAGAAGTAGCGGTAGAAAGAGAGACACTGTACCACAGAGCTACTCATGAGCAAGGTACCACCTCCAAACACTGCTCCCCGGACACTACCAAAAAGCTGCCCACTGCTCCTTCTTGGATAGGTCAAATGCAGAGGTCGCATCTCTTCTGTGCTGTGTTCAAATACAAATTCACCTTCCCACAACATTTGTAATGGGACATCGTAACAGCGTAGTTAAACGACAACTTGTTTCTTTTTCATAAATACCACTCTAAACAAGTACAATAAAATATTACGTTGTTTTGCGGGCCAAATAAGCGTTCAAAGAAAGCCCAATAAAATTGTCTTAAAAAACAGGTTTAAAAACACAACTGACGACACTCATAACATGTTCAAAGAATTCATCTTTCACCCATCCATTAACTTGATCATTCATCCTGACAGTAAGTGCTGATATTGATTGATCGGTAATTAATCACATCAGCGCCTATTTTTAATGCGAATCCTTTGAGCGCCAGCGTTCAAAGCACTAAGCGCCTTTAGCGGAAAAAAAAAAACGCCAGTGGAGACGTTTTTTACCGCTGAGAGCGTTTCAAGTTCAAATCCATTAAACTTCTAGAACAGCGCTGGGCTCGTCAATGTCACTTCTCTCTTGCTAGCCAATCAAAATCAATCACAACCCTAACCCTAACAATCCACCCCACCCCGGTCCAAGGGAAGGCACTGCCTTGACTATCCATTTTTCTGCGGGAAACACTGTAAGGGGTTAAAGTCGAATGAACTCTTTATCGAACTGTGGACCCAAACTGACTTTCCTCTGTCTGGGACAAAACACACAAATCTGACAACACAAACAATACAAACCAGATGCCTGAAAACACTTTGTGTGTGTGTGTTTAAAATGCTGTGCTTTAACCTGAGGGCAGGGCATGAGCATCGGGTGGGTTTCCATGAAGCAGGCCACATTCGGAGTCACTTTGTTATGTCTCTAGGGTTCGGAGAATTCAGGGTCATACAGAGCTTAGTGCTTGTGAAAAAGATCTGCAAGACAGTTGTTGACTCTCTATTAACTCTTGCCGTGGTCCAGTGCACCAGTCTGGGGCAGTAGCGAATACCAAGCAGGACATTCCACTTAGCCACATCATGTCTACCAGCAGGCTTACATGCTGCACAAACACACATGCACATCTGAGGACGGTTCACTGATAACCCAACCTTGTACACACACGGGGGCATACACGCATGACCGCACAGATACACACGCTTTGTTTTATCTGGCTATTTCGGAGAGTTATTTCCATTAACCCTCCAGGGTTTCGTGATGTTGCGATCGCAACTATTAACTTAGATTCAGCCAATCCCCGCGACTTCATTACTACCGTACAATTTGGAACAATTACCAACATTTTTGGCCACAACAATCCCAAAAAAGGACTGCTTAATAACAACTTCAGCAAAAGAAATCTTTTATCAAAAGATAAAATCAATGTATCAATGGTATCTATCAGTTAGTTAGTCTTTTGCCTCAGTTCCTTTAAATCACAATCACACTCCACCACTCCACCCAGCATAACCCAATACAACTGTTAAAGAAAACTTGCTTAATTTTCGTGAAAAATTTAATACGGTAGCAAGTCTCAAACTATATATAAATCTGTTCATAACAGCATGAACATGACCCTCCGAAAACCAGACAGTGCGGTCAAACCCTGAACATTTGCCAACCCCTACATAATATCAAGAGCTGCACCATATCAAGAGAACATGCGATATGTGATAATGTTGTTGAATGTCGCAATGATGATGACTTACGATAAATAATTCTAATAAATAATAACAATACATTTTACTTATAAGCACCTTTCAAGACACTCAGGAACAGCTCACAAAACATAATCAACAGGAAATGCATGTAAACTATAAACCTGTACAAATACACACACTACAAACATAAAAATTCCATGAATCAATTAAATCAAAACTACATAAAAAGAAGAGTTATTACAGTGAACAAATGTGACCCTCCACGGCAAAACCAGTCGCTTGTCACAACAGAGGTTTCCGAGAAAAACGACTGTTTATGTTGCGTGGGGTAAAATCTGGGATTTTTTAGTGTTTTGAAACAGTGGAAGGTCTTTACTGTACTGTTGTGAATAAATTTTGCATGAAAAACTTACCCTTTCCATCCTAAAAACGTGACTTTCTTGAGGTGAGGAATTCAATTCCAGCAGAATGTTAAAAGTTTCTGTTTTGATCGCTCTACTTCAATATTTACGCTAAATCCATTGGTTGACTAGCGTGAAGATATTTCTCCGGAATCCATCTCCGTCTCCCGAGTTCAGTTAACCTAACGCAGGTAGGCTATCCGTGTGGCTATGAATGCAGCGTAGGCTACCGTAAATACGAACGTAGCCGCGACCGCACCAAGCGTCTGTGAGTGCTACATCGATAGTCAACTTCAAAGGCAGATTTCTCCGTTTCTCACTTGGCATGACAGGAGAAACCCGACTCCTTTGAATGTTGATATCTCAGTCATATGTCGTCCGATTCATTCAATATAGGTATCGTTTTGAAGGTTGATTTATGCCCTTTCATGAAAACATAACTCAATTTTGAAAATTTGCGACAAGCGTCTGGTTTTGCCGTGGAGCGTCACAAATATAAACAAATATTTAAGAATACAGCGTTAATGTCTTTCTGCTTTGGGCTCACTGCAAACATAGACCTCAGGTAATGAGTAGATTACGCAGACCTTTTTTTTTTCCAAAAAACAGCAGCACTAAAAGGTTTTCAAAACTCTCTCCTGTCATTTCGTTGTTGTCACGGCCCAAGATATGATAAGTTTGCAAGCCATAGTATAATTGGTGTCAGAGTGCAGCGCAGCACATGCCGTGTTCAGTTTGAAATCCAAAGGTGGGAGATGTGGATATTCCAGCAGCTTCCTTATGTATCATATCATTGCTACGTTTGCCTGCCACACAAAACTTCATCAATTTTGTTGTATCGCTATCGTCATCGTAAGATCGAAAAATCCTACGTTGAACCATCGTATCTCGGGGACCATCAGTATGTTTTACAGTATTTTATGTATTAAACTTTGCTTTGTTTTATGATATATTCAGATTGTTATTGGTTATTTACACTTTTATGCGCTTGTTGTAAACAGTGGAAGTGTGAATAAAAACAATGTTTTTTCCTTTATTATTTTAGAATTATCGGCATAACTCTGCAAAAAGACGCATGACGAAATGATGTAATCTGAGATATAGCACATGCAAATATAGCAAGCAGTCTTTGAGATATGTATATTGCTCAAGTTAATATCGTGATTATGATATATTTTTGATATATCGTGCAGCCCTTCAACATAAGTCCTGTTTATTTCTCTACTGATCTGCATATAATGCTAAACAAATAAGGACCACTACAGCGGTTAAAAATCTAATTCTCCCAGAGTAAATTCTGCATCTGTTCGACGTGAGATGGACTGCACTTTCAGTTCCGTTGTTGACAACTGACAAAATGAGTTCACACATCTGGGAGATCATTTATGACTTTTGGCATGTCCTGTTTGTAATTATCAAATTTGATTACTGTGTTTCTTTCTGGATTTGCAGACCTCATCGCACGGCAATGTCATCGAACAAACGATAAGCCGCAAGCGCGTCCCTGGTGAACAGCCACATCATACTAAGCACACGCCCTGAGGCTGAGACCCTGATCACTCACATGTGCCAAAAGCTTCAGAGTTATGCAAGCATGGTCAGACCGCACGTCAGCCGAGACACGACAACGTGGGACTGCCAAATGTGCACGTACAGACCCTTAAAACCGACTTGTGACATTGACTTGCACCGAGAGCAGTAACAAGGAGAGAGGTTCAGAACGCAACCTTAAAGAAACCCCAGGTCAAAAAATATATGAATTTTGAATACATGAACACGGGAGGTGGGGGAGTGAGTGAGAACGGAAAGAAAGGTACACGGAATATCTGTGTATTGTGCTTTCTGCATGCCGTCTCCAAGTCTCCAATCCCTCCTCACTCATAAATTCAATGCCCTGTGATGCCCTGTGATGCAGGAAGAGGATCCATCATCATTCCCCGGTGAGACGGGACATTTCTTGGCCAAGCCATGGAGTCCACAGGACAGCCAACCCCAACCGTTAACGTCATCTCCTTGAGAAGCAGAGCCATAACTCTTTCCGCCATCGACAGCCTAACTAAAGCGGCAACATTCCAAGTTTAAGAGCGGGAGAAACGGCAAAAACTATACAACAGCATCCCCGAATTTGGCAATCATATACGGCAGGATGACAAATTGTGTTCAGAAGGATGCCGAGATGTTCCACGTTTGAACAGTGATGACAGAGTAGCTAAGCTGGAAGTGGACTGCAAAAAAGGTCACAACTAAAGCTCATCAGATCACTTCGTAGTAAGAATCAGGCTCATACCGTCATGTCCAAGTACAGAGCCTAAAATCAGAAGCCAGATGTGTCCAGCCGGTTTCATGGGAAATGTAGTAGAACGTTGGGCGACGCTGGTGTTTCATTGATGGACTGCATATGTGGTTTGCTCAGGCAGAGTGGACACGGCTTTGGCCATTAAGGTGTTTTGATAATGATCACGCGTGCAGGAGGCTCTGTGCTGTACCTCAACACGCATATGTGACTCTGCACGGCAAAACCAGTCGCTTGTCGCATCGGAGGTTTCCGAGAAAAACGACCGTTTATGTTGTGTGGGGTAAAATTTGGGATTTTTTGTTTTTAGTGTTTTGAAACAGTGGAAGGTCTATACTGTAGTGTTGTAAATAAATTTCGCTGAAAAACTTACCCTTTCCATCCTAAAAACGTGACTTTCTTGAGGTGAGGAATTCAATTCCAGCAGAATGTTAAAAGGTTCTGTTTTGACCGCTCTACTTCAATATTTATGGTAAATCCACTCGTTGACTAGCGTGAAGATATTTCTCCGGAATCCATCTTCGTCTCCCGAGTTCAGTTAACTTAACGCAGGTAGGCTATCCGTGTGGCTGTGAATGCAGCGTAGACTACCGTAAATGCAACGTGAGCTGCCACCGCACTAAGCGCCTGTTAGTGCTACGGCGATAGTCAACTCTGGATTTCTCTGTTTCTCACTTGGCATGGCAGGAGAAACCCGACTCCTTTGCATGTTGATATCTCAGTCATATGTTGTCCAATTTGAAGGTTTGAAGGAGTTATGCTCTTTCGTGAAAACTCAATAACTCAATTTTGAAAATTTGCGACAAGCAACTGGTTTTGCCGTGCAGAGTCACATTTGAGAATGTCCAGAATGGCTCCGACTTCACCCAGGCACTGTTAAGGCTGTTCATTCTCACAAAGGTTAGAGCCCCGACATGGTGTTAGACTTTGCAGGTAGACTTTTCCACTGCTTATTCTCATAAAAAGTAGGCCAATCCAAAAAGCTTTTTTATTTTGCCAATTAAATTAAAGTTGATTCAATTCACAAGACCTAATTTCAAAGCAATTCATAAAAACATTAACTGAAAATGTATTTACTGAGTAGACTAATGCCAAAATGAATATTATTGTCACGCGCACTCCGATCACGTGACCGACACGAGGTCTCGGAAGTAGTCGGCGCGTTTCGGGAAGTATAAAAGGAGGCTTTTTCTCGCACCTCGCCACTCAGTCATTGAGTCACCAGCCCACCTCTGATTTCGTGTTGTGTCCAATAGAACACGGTTTTTCTCGTGGGAAATCTTGCTCTTTGTGTGAGAGAGTTCTTAGATCAACTCGCGTGGTTCTCCTACCTTTTCATGCCTCACTCCGCGTTTGGGTTAACCATCCACGCTACACGGGCTAACGGCAAGCATTTCGTCAAATCCTAACCAGATCCCTGACAATTATGTTTAATTTACCCAACAAACTAAATTGCAGACATTAATTTGCCTATTAGTTAATTAGTAAAAATCCAAAAAAACATTATCCTGACATTATCCTGATTTTACATCCAAAAAGAATAAATTCATTACATTTTTTTTTATCTCTAGCAGTTGGAGACAATGCTGGTAGACTGCAGAGATGTAAGCTAAACTAACGCAACCTGGAGGATAAAATTACTCACACTAAAAAGCAGAAATGTTGCAGGGTAACAAAAACAATATGAATCAATATCAAGCATCAGCAAAAGCAGAGTCATTGTTCATTTCAAAACTGATACTTTGGAGCCAAAGCAGATTTACATTCCACCGCCTGTGGCCCTCAAAACACCTGAGCATTATTAACTGTTTTAAGGATGAGGGCAGAGACAGTGTGGTTTGAGCACTGCTTCTCAAGACAAGCTTAGAATCTTAACATTGCAAGCTTGATGGCCTTGAGAAAAATACAATCACTGAGGTGGATGGCCCAAAGTTGAAACGTGATCGTAAGGTCACAGTTCTTTAGAAGGCCCAACGTTCTAAGACATCAAAGACAGAGCCACGCTTTCCCTCTCTTCTTATCCAGATATGTCAGTGTACAGAGAGCTTGAATCTTCCTCAGCCCTGCCAAGATTGATGAGCTGTGATGAAGAGAGATGCAGGTCTCCTCAGCTGCCTCAGTGGAGGTCAAGGGTTAAGGTCTAAAAAAAAAACTGCACTGAGGCTTAAGTTCTGAGAGGCTTGGAAAAGTATGAGGATATTGAACCCATATGCACCTTCACAGAGAAGTCAGGCATGAGCCGGTCACAATCTCAAAACTTTACACACCTCCCTGTCTCGACTCTGCTTTCACGTGGCCTTTATTCTGTCTGTCCTCTAAGATCACGGAATATTGCAGTAGACACAAATCTGGTAGAGATCCAAAGATCATGACAAATCTGGTGCCCAAGCACACAGGCATACTGTACAACTGCAAAGTGGGGCTGGGCTGTTAAGACTCAAAATTCAAATAAGGATATTCTTGGACCAAGAACTGATACGCATCAATACTTTTTCCTGTCCAATTCAACTCAAAAAGAAGCCAAATATTTATACTGTTCTTATATCAAATTATTTGGATCTAATAGCACGGAAACAACTTTATATAATAGACATAAACAAAACTAACACATGGGAGAGAGCACACAAAGTCCCTAGGGCCGACCCGGTGGGGGGGTCAAACCCAGGACCTTCTCGCTGTGAGGCGGCGTCGCTAACCACTGCGCCGCCCCCATATGTTTTTTAAACAGATAAATCATGTTAAGAGCAAGCATCAAGTTTTCTGCAAGAAATACAAGTCTAGTCACTTCATCTGGCTTTACAGATACAGGAGACATGCTTTATTCAGAATGAAGACTGTGTTTAGGTGGCACCACGGTCTGCAGAAATTACACCCTACAAACTGTGTCTGGTGGAAGGTATTAAATTAATATCTCACAACTTTTTTATTTTCAAAGGAGGCGTAAAAATAAATATTGATCTAATCGTGTCACTCAATATCCAGACTTGTAGGTAGGGGTGGGCGATATATCGAATATACTCGATGTGTCTCGGTTTGTTCCCTCTATAACCCTCACGGGGACTCTATGGAGTCGCCTATGGTGGCGTAATGGTAGGGTGTTCGCCCTGTGATCGGAAGGTCGCAAGTTCGAATCCAGGGCCGATAAAGTTACCACTGAGGTACTCATAAGCAAGGTACCGTCCCCAAGCACTGCTCCCCGGTCGCTTGTTAGCTGCCCACTGCTCCCTCATGGATGGGTTAAATGCAGAGGTCACGTTTTGTCGTGGTGCACAATGTTTTGTCTGTGCTGTGTTCACAATGACAATCACATCAGTTTAGTGAAAAGCTACTTCACACATTTAATTCATTTACTCTATATCTTAACAACAAATTTGTATGTTTTTGGGCTCTGAGAACATAAACCATAAAAAACAGACTTGTTTCTACATGATGACAAGACGGAAAGAGGTCTTTACTACAGAATTATGTTCCAGAACATCGTTGAAAATGGACTGTAACAGTTGCAGTCCCTCTGTATTTACCTTTCAATCCTTACATATATAGCTTTTCATGTTCACATATGTGTATAATCATATGTGAACATGGGGACTTTGGAATCTTTGCAATACTGATTTTCTTAATGTTTTGTGCACTTTTGGAACGCAGTGCATGACCTGGCAATTCGAGTTAAGCGGATTCCTTTAAAACGTACACCTATATTATATCTCTTTGGCACTGATCCAGCTGGGAAGCTCGATCCTATCTCTAATAAAAGGATTGCCATAGTATCATACAAAGCCAAAAAGTGCATCTTGCTCAACTGGAACCAACAAACACCTCCTACAATTAATCTGTTTAAAACCATTATGAAAGATACAGTGCAACTAAAACACCGAACTTATTGGCTAAAAGGTAAAGGGCACCTCTTTGTGAAAACATTGGCACGTCGTCTTGTCGTCTGACCTCTCAGTTATCCTAAGTCATATATTCTGGCTTAGCACCATTATTATTATTATTATTATTATTATTATTATTATTATTATCACTTTGAGATTACTAAAATATAAAGTACAATACTAATAAATTTATTATTATTATTATTATTATTATTATTATTTCTCCTTTTTTGGCCTCTATTTTCCTTAAATACGCAGATGAGCCTAAATTATATCACTATTTGCTATTGAAGAATTTGATTTATTTTTATATTTTTTATGTATTTTTCTTTTCTCTCCCTCTCTCAGCTCTGTTCTAAGTGTATGTTTATGTAATGCTGACAATTTAATAATAATGGAATTCCCCCCCCCCAAAAAAAAAAAAAAGTTTTGTGAATGAGGTGTCCACTCCTTCCACAAACCCAAAATTCTAATTTAAAAAGAAATGCCCCAGAACCTGCCGGACTCGGTGTCCTGGCTTCTTTCCAGGACTTTAGCTCTGGAATCAAAAAAAGTGCTGTCTAATCCTCTCAAATTACTTTAATGGATGAATCGTCCAAGTAGTTAACATACCACAGTTCTGAGGCTTGGATCTCATGATGCACCACAGTTACTTCGGATTAATTTAAGTAATTATGATCATAAACTGGACTACGTTTATGGTCACTCATAAAACAAACAAATCAGTCTGGCTATCTTGTTTTGTTTTCAAAGCTCCACTACATTATATGTTGGCAAGATGCTACAATAATTCATTTCCCCTTACATTTTTTCTGAGGTTGAAACGGGTCTTGATGGAATAGACATCAAGCAGAGACATGGTTTGGCAGCACGGAACAGATCTGGCATTTTCTA
The DNA here is from genome assembly GCA_032718565.1 of Distichodus sexfasciatus. Taxonomy (NCBI): domain Eukaryota; kingdom Metazoa; phylum Chordata; class Actinopteri; order Characiformes; family Distichodontidae; genus Distichodus; species Distichodus sexfasciatus. Next base: position 144,145 of record JAVGVS010000043.1, read on the forward strand.
TTTGTTTTAACCGTTGCTCTACTGGAAAACGGTCCACATCTTCAGGGGGCCAGGAAGGAGGAAGGACCAAGGTACCCCTGAACCCACAAGAGGTTAATTAAATGACATGAGAGGGGAAGAACCTTGTAAAAGACAGTATATCACTTCCCTGCCATGGCTAGTCCTCTGTGAGGAACTTCTGATGTCTATGGAAGAGCAATAACAGCATGAATATCAGATCTATAATCCAAGATAAACGAAAGAGGTAGACCTTTAAAGACCTTAAAGGACTAAAACCATGCAGGATCAACGGTCTTGGATTTACTGTTTACAGGTGATGAGAAGTGACTCATATCAGATACTTGAAATTTTCACTACTTATTACACATCGGAATAAATCACCATTCCTGTTGGAAACATGTCAACAACACTTTAACCTTTGCTCAAATCATCCCTCTGCTAGAGCGACCAGACCAAGGTTTGCACACAAAGATGACTGAAGACAGAAGTGAGCCAGTCTACACATGTCTAGGTTAATGAAGCAACTTTACTGGATACTCATCTGAAAAAACAAAGTGAAAAAGATTAGGGGGAAATTTGCTTCAGGTCACAGTTTGTTGGCAAGTCTCAGTAGGGGTAATTACAAGGCCAGGTTGGTATATGGGCAAGGGCAGAGCTCTATCTGAACAGTACATTTGCAGCAGTTGCCTGATGAAATCCGTTCTACTTAAAAAAAAAAAAGATGTTTTTATTTTTGCTACAGGGTAGAGTAATGGCATTTCATTCCTGAACTGGACAGACTATAAAGGTTGATTTTTTTTTTTTTTTCAATCTTATTCCAGGAGGTAATTTGCTGGATATGATGAGTTGACGCTGGGAGTTAAATATAGCTTGAGTAGTGTTAATCTAGCAATATAACAAGTTATAATAAGTTCCAAGGACAAGCAATTAAGATTAAGGCACCCGAGTCTTTACTGAGTTGGTAAGCGTGCATGAACAGTTTTCTCCTTCTGTCCAAACGCTTAGGGTTTAGGTTGATTGGCTACTCTAAATCAGTGATTGCATTTGTGCGCACCCAGGGTTGGTCCCCTGCTTGAGCATGTATTTCCGAGATTAGCTCTAGTGCCATTAAAAGTGGTTCATCAAAGTAATGCATAGAATATGCTTTCCAAAGAACAGGATGCTTGGAAATCCATTTTTATCTATGCTGTTTTTTTTACACTATGGTTTAAAAATAAATAAATAAAAAAAAAGGTCACATCAGTTCTTCCATCAGTGCTGGGGATATCATGTGCATCACGGAACCCCCGGTCATTCCTCCAGCCAGCCACCTAGTGTCACCAGTGTTGAGGTCAGTTTATTCTGTTTCGGGGCAGTGTGGTGGTGTAACGGTAGGGTGTTCGCCCCGTGATCAGAAGGTTGCAGGTTCAAATCCAGGACCGGTAAAGTTACCACGGAGGTACTCATGAGCAAGGTACCGTCCCCAAGCACTGCTGCCCTTGTTAGCTGCTCACTGCTCCTTCACGGATGGGTCAAAAGCAAAGGTCACATTTTGTTGTGGTGCACTGTGTGCTGTGGTGTGTTCACAATGACAAAAATCACTCACTTTCAATTTTCACTTTTGTTAATTGTGACCCTCCACGGCAAAACCAGTCGCTTGTCGCAACGGAGGTTTCCGAGAAAAATGACCGTTTATGTCATGCGGCAAAATTTCCTGGATTTTTGTTTTTAGTGTTTTTGAAACAGTGGAAGGTCGGTACTGTTGTGAATAAATTCTGGCTGAAAAATCCTACCTTTTCCATCCTAAAAACATGACTTTCTTGAGGTGAGGAATTCAATTCCAGCGGAATGTTAAAAGTTTCTGTTTTGATCGCCTACTTCAATATTTACGCTAAATCCACTGGTTGATTAGCTGCGGAAGATATTTCTCCCGAATCCATCTTCGCCTGAGTTCAGCGTTAACCTAATGCAGGTAGGCTATCCGTGTGGCTGTGAATGCAGCGTAGGCAACTGCAGAATGCAAACGTAGCCGCCGGATCGCTATAATCGAGCCGCTCAGAGTGCTACTACCAAAGGCAGATTCGCCACTTGGCGTGACAGAAGAAAACCCGACTTCTTTGAATGTTATATCTGTCATACGTCGTCCGATTCATTCGATATTCTTTCATGAAAACATCTCAATTTTGACAATTTGCGACAAGCGACTGAGTCACATTTGTCTGTTCTATTCCCATTGTTAGACTAGACTGATTAGTTACCAGTTTCATCTCCATTAGTTCAGTTTGCCTATTGGTTTCGTTATTTATTAGTTACTCGTGATCTGATTTAGGTTCTTGTTATTTGTTTATTTATGTCTTTTGGTCTGACTGTTTTATTTAGTACTGTCCTTTATTTATTCCCTGTTTTTTATAGTCCTGCCTTTCCCCTTCCCCCTTGTCTGCCCACCGTCGTGTTTACCCTCGTCTGGTGTGTGTTCTGTTGATATAAAAGATAAAGGAAAAGTCATGAGTTTGTTTTGACCATTATAATTAGTCCATTGCTATAATGTTATCTAAAGTAGTTAGTTACTTTTGCAGCTACTGTGTATTGCAAGTAGGCTAGTAGTTAGCTACTTCCCAACACTGCCTATTATTTTGGTATGTACTCCTACACCACCATCATGGACACATTTCACACAATGCATGTTAAAATCAGCTCCAACAGCAAAATCGCTATCGGACGCAGACACACAAACACACACACATAGAGCTGAAACGATTATTCGAATAATTCTATTACAAAAAATGGTCGAGGCAATTTTTCCAGAATCGAGGCTTCGTTTAACTCATTTCACTCACTAGTAAACACATAAAACCCCAGAAATTACATTTTTGCGATGTAAACACGCGCCTTGTTTGTGAGTGCGCGAGCGCCCGCGATAGCGCCATTACTTGCTAAAACGCTCAGTTTAAGCGTCCCCTTTATTACAGACAAAATGCATATGTAGCTGATAAATAACCACAACAACCAGCGTTCTACTCACAATACAGCCGTTTATTGAGAGTTTCCCATGGATTTTCCATAGTTTATTCTGTAACGCGCGCTCAACACTTTGTGACGCGGCGCCAAAGGGCGCGCAGGGGGTTGTGGGAAATGCAGTTAGCCTTTCTCTTCCAGAAAGGCCAAAAGCAGCTCATTTTATAGGCCAGATTGGTTCAAAATGACCAAAAACTTAAGTATTTCTTCATTTTCAATTACTCAGATTTTTTTTCACTTCAATTTTATGTTATAGTGTAATCAATAGGAAAAAAGAAATATAGAAAATGTATTTATCAAAATTTTTTATTCTCTATCCTAATGGATACCATACGGATAAAGAAATGTTAGAAGCTTAAATTTAATTCTAAAGAAAGACTTTGTTTATTTTTGTTTTCACTATGATGCATCACTGTTTACATTATTATTCATGTTCCAAAGGCAGTAGCCATTTGTTTATGTTCCATTTATGAATAGTATTGTTTGTTTATGGTTTTTGTGTCTTTTTTTTTTTTAAAGAAAAAAAAGACAGCAGTAAATAAAAGGTAAAAACCTCTAAAGAATGTATTATCTACATTGTGAAATAATCGTGATAATCGTGAAACCGTGATTATTTCCCAGACAATAATCGTGCCATCAAAATCTACAATCGTGACATCCCTATTTGAGCCTGAGGCTACACTAGGGATTTTTGCAAAAAAGAGGAACTAATGGCGGAAAATTACACTCCATATCTCTGACCAAAAAATATTCAAACCAAACAAGCGTTAGTATTTTGCCAGATGTGTTTGAGGAAGTTGCATGTGCTGGGTGCAAACGGTGCATTTTACTGAGCACTGGGGCCGGATATGGATACTCCTATCTCAGCAGAAAAGTTGCATGTAATAACTGTATTCAAAACTGGATGAGTTTCATGCTGAAACCTTTGTTAAAAAAATGTTTAAAAAATTGCTAATTGCTAATGTGCTCTTAGTTGTCACACATCCTAACACCACAAATACAAGTAGATTACAAGTAACAGCACTAGCGTCATTTCAGTAGTAGCTTGTGATACATGAAAATGTGACTTACTGTTAGGAAACTCATGTTTACACACTTTATCCAATCAGGACCTAAACAAATCCCTATAATGTTCTTCAAAGAGACTCCAGGCACTGTTGTTTTTTGCGGGGAAGGGAGGGGTGGGTGGATGGGGGATGCAGTTACACTTTGAATTTAAAAAGTTCTGCATTAAAACAGAATGGCACTGTTTCCAATAACCACAGCATGTAAAACAGTAAAACGTAACTATGGTTATGGACCTAAAGAAAAGCGCAAAAACAGAGCATGCAGCATCTGGATGGCCATCACCAACACAAGCCTCATAAAACACTTGCTCGGGCCATTTCCTGATGGAAAACAACCAGCTGAAGAACATTACACTCTTTAATCTTGGACAATCCGAGATGGCATGTGTCAGAAGGTATTTCTCTCTAGAACCAAGCGTGGGTTTAGGGTCTAATGTGAGAATACTGTGAATTTGGTGTATGTGTTTGACCCCTATGTGCCCTTTGAGTCTTGACCCCTGTAATGTCCTGGCTTATATTTCATGTTGGTGTGGGAGGAAGATTCCAGTGTGTTTTCTTGTAATGGATGCTTAGTCAGCACTGGAAGATGAAATAACCATGTGGAGACACAATTATGGCTCATTTATAATTTTCCTTTTTCAAAAACAACTAGTTCATCTCATATACACACCTGGTGTATAAATTCACTTCTGCATAAAAACGTGGTGTGCAGGTCTTGCATTCTAACAGGTTTGCAACAAGCAGATGGCAGAATCCTCCAGGACCTGATGTTGTGTCTGTGTGCGAAAGCAGAAGACGGAGAGCAGCACCGGTCTCCCTGAGAGTGGTGTCTGCTTGTAACAGGACTGGTCTCCCTCAGATGAGAAAACCAGCTTTAGCACTGAGCAGACCTCTGGGACATGAGACGCACGTTATGAAGCGTGCCAGGACACGAGATCGAGGGGATGGGAAGGGGGTCCCAGAATTCACCAGCTGAGACCGTCGGAACAACAGCAACAAACCCTCAAAGCAGAACTGCAAACGAGTGCCGAAATCCACTTTTCATTTGTGGAAATGAGATCAATAAAAGCGCCACAGTGATTTGACAAACGAGACTTGCAGATGCTCCATCAAAGAGCTCGAGCAATTAGTCAACGAGACAATAATCAAAGAGATCCTGCAATCAAAAAAGAATTAGAAGCCTTGGAGAAACTGGATCCGATGGATCCCAGCTGCCCTGTTTTGGCCAGTAAAACGATCTGTTTGTTTAGTGAAGGGTCATATGCCGGAGTCCCAGTTAAAACGCAGAGCAGAGCTCCGCTTTGTTCTCATCCTAAAGGCATCCCCTGCCTTGTGAGGTCATTCTCCTCGTATAAGAAGCCATTCGAGTGGCGCTGCACCGCCAGAACAGCTCCGACATGGCCATTTAAAAGCTTGTAAAAGCACTTGTAAATGTCTTACGAGAAGTCTGTGGCAAGGTGACCCCCCGAGGTTGGACCACAGTGTTACTCTTCGGAGACCTAATACAAGCACGGATAGCTGTAGACGGGTCTATGCCGGGGTAGAGGCTGTCACTCTGTCTGAGACTAGTGATTGAAATTGCACTGGTCAGTAGCTATAACGTGAGGCCATTTACAACCCTCATTTTTCATAAGCCCTCTCTCTAAGGGCTTTACATCATGGCTAAAGCGGTTAGGCTGAGGCAAAGCCAAAGAGAGTGAATGGAATCAGTTAGAGAGAAATGTTTTGCTTGGACTAAGCCGTTAACCGCTGCAATAACATATATCCTCACCTAGTTAAAGTGCCATATATGCTGTAGAAGTTATATTAATTGAATTCGTAGGTTGTTAACGTATCTGACGCTGCATGGCTTAGCGATTTGCATTTAGCACAGACAACTAAAAAGGTGAACAGGGAATCACACCAAACTTTACACTGAACAGACCTGCAGTGAGGACTTTGACAACGTATGTCAATATTTTTTAGATCTTACGCGCATTCAGTGTAAAAGACAACTCTAAATGCTGAAATATACTTGCTGTGATCTACGTATGCGTATCCGAACACAGTTGCGTCGTTAACGTTTGTGCTGACATACTTGCGTCCGTACTGTGCATCGTAATCTGTAGTGTGTACTCCTTACCACCAGGGGTCAGTGTCGAGGCCACAAACCTAATAAATGAATCAATACCTGTATCTTAAAATCGTCATCTGTTATTCCAAACAAACATGTCTTCAGTCGAAGAGGCATTCATCTTCATCGTACTGACGGCACCAGAGAAGAAAACGAAAATCGCAGAGATGGTACGTCCGACCACTTAACAGATCTCGTCAGCAAAACGGGGAATTCTTTTCTTGACTTTTGAGTGCAGATCTCGCAACACTGCCCCCTATAAATTACGCAGGTATTGCATCTCCGTATACAGTACGTTCTAGGGCTGGGTTCAAGGAAAAAAAAAAAAAAAAAAAGATTCACCGATCAATATTGATTCTCGTTCGAAAAATACGATATCAATTCAAAAATTCGCGCATCGATCTTTTCCTGCGGCTATGCACTACTTATCGCAACTGCGCAAGGAGAGCTATAAAAATGTGAGACCGGGGGAAACCGAAACCAAATAGAGCCATGGCTGAAGCTGCTCCGCTCAAATCACCGTCTGGCCTAAGACCGATGTTTGGCAACACTTCGGTTTTAAAACAAGTTATTTTATAACCAAGCAAAACTAGTATTGACACAAAGAAATCTCTAAATAAATCGATATCGAATCGAATAGAGAATTGAATCGGATCATGACCTTGTGAATTGGAATCAAATCGATTCAGGAAATCAGCAACGATACCCAGACCTAGTACGTTCTGTTAATTTTTGAGTACGTGCACAAAAACTGACACAGAAGCAAGAACGCAGGATACAGATCGTGGCTGTACATACGTACGTAGTTAACAGCAAGTATATTTCAGCCTTAAGACCGTAATTGTAAGCTGAATATCGCAGGTCATCTAAATCTCTCTCTTTCTAGTTCTAGTTTAAAATTTACATTTTATATCCTACTTCTAGTTTAAAGTGAATATTTATATTCTATTTATACATTACTTATTCCATGTGCCTTATTTGTTCACTGTTCTTTGTAATGTTAGAACTAGAGCCTTGTCATCTTGTCTCTTGGTGGTTTACTTGGTGGTTCAATGACTGTGTATGTGTCCGGGAAGGTGAGGAGATCATTATCAATCTTAACGTCTTTATATTAAGTTATTTACAGTCATGCAAAAAGATGGAATACAGCAGAGCATCGGGATGTGTATGTGTTTAGCAGACACACTGAACTGAAAAATCCAGCTACAACATGATACAAAATTTGATACGAAAGGAAAACTCGGCTGATTTATAAGACAAGTCTCTTTGATATAATTCACTCTAACTCTGGATTGAATTAAACCCTACTAAGACTCCAGAGTATTTATTTTTCAGCATTTACCATTATTTTTATGTTCGGTTCTGATGCACTTCGCTACAAAACTACCTCTAATTTGGGCCGGTGAACAAGACCATTAGCTGCTCCAGGGAGATTGTCCCCGTCATATGGAAACGCAAGTCACTCTGGAAATGAGTGCCTAATAAATGACGTAGATGTATATGAATTGGATTTTAGGTGTTTTTATTTATTGCTTCAATATGACAATGTCAGTTATGACAATGTAAAATAAATTCTCTGCTGCTAACAGGAAGCCATGGTCCTTGCCGTGTTATCGCCGGTCATGGGTTGCAAAGCTTTGCCGCTCTATTACGGCACCAAAACCAGCATGAAGTTAAAATAAACTTCTTTTATGTGCACCTTTGCTGGGGAAGTTTACGGTCTTCTTTCCAGACATACCACCAGTTCAATAAAGCAACATTAGGATTAGAACGCTAAGCTTTTCTCCAGTGTGGGCTATGTACATATCTTCCATCTGAACGACAGAAAAGACTGCAGGGAAAGTATTTGGTAGAGGATATAACAGTCACAAAAGTCCCGGACAGAAATCTCCTTTAAGCGCTTAACTAGACTAACTAAGAACACCACTGGCAAACCTGAGGCTGCACTGTCGAGGATGTGACAGACAGATCAGAGAAGGGTCTTCGAGGCAAACCCAGCAAAGTAAACAACTGCTTAAGACGGTTAACGTGTCCTGACGGAGACTCTCACCCAAGGAATTTCAAAGGCGGCGTGGGGATCAAGGTCCAAATCCAAGGTAAACGCATGGATGAAAAGGAAGAGAAAACAGAAAACAAAATTTAGGTCTGATCCCCCTGGGGCAAGCTGCCGTCAACTCCGCAGAGCCATTCTTCACAGTCAACTTGGCTTCTGCAGACAGATGACAAGTTTAGCCAACAGAGAATCCACTGTTATTCAAGATCAGACAGGAGAAGAGACAACGATTCAAAAAAAATTTGCCACACAGCAGCTGTAAACGTATGAGTTGTTTAAGCAAACCTCAATGTATTCATGCCCGAATGGATGTTTTGAGCCTATAAGGCCTGTTATATAAGCTTGCTATTAACATATCTTTTTTTGAGGAGGGGTTTATGTGGTCATGCAGTAAATATCTGCTGCAAATCAAGTCCATATGGAATCCGGTTCGACAGTTATGACAAATGTAATGGCAATTCTGCTCAGCCTTTGCCAAGGCAAGTTGAGTTAAGTGCTATCTCATCGTCTTGCGAGCCCACCTACGGCTCCACAAGCTGCAGCTATACTCAAGAGTCTATAAAAAAGCATGTGAATGGCACGTCTGACAACCTCTGGCCGGTTTATTTTCCCAACTGGCTCTCCACGATGTCGTCATCTACGGGCCAATGCTGGCACATGCGCGGGTCAACAGTCCCAAGTGTGTTCCAGAAGAAACAGGTTGCATTGTGAGCTGTGTGTCTAATAACCACAAAATAACATGATGTCATCTGGCATCTATTTTTTTTTCTGCGGAATACAAGCGACAGTGATGCAATCGTTATTCGAGCCACAGCTGTTGCTTTGTGATATTCTTTTAAAGCTGAATTACAGTGTCTTGATAGTTTTAAGGTTTCCCCTGAGGCCAAGAAAAGTCTGAGTGATATTAAGGTATACGTTTGCAGCATGTCTGCCCCTGCAGTTCTGATACACTTATGTTCACCTAAAAGGTGACATTGGCATGACATTGACAAAGGTGATAGACACTGTAGATTATAAGACAACAGATAAGATTTTTTAATGCCGATACTGACTGTGATGACTGGAAGATACAGTAACATGACATTAATAGTATGCCTTATTTCTGAAACATAAAACATAGATTTTCCCTAACATTTTATACTAAATAGACTTTTATAATAAATAGAATTAGAGCACAACTAATTAAAGTGTTGATGTATATGAGTCGATTATATTAAAAAAAGGCAGCAGTAGAGTCACAATGTGCCCTCTGGTGGACAAACTACACAACAACAACACTCATAACGGTTAAAATATCCAACCTTCATTTACATTTGTGACTGCACGGCAGTTCATGGACTTTCATGGAGTTATGTTTCCATGAAAGGGCATAAATCAAGATTCAAAACGATACCTATATCGAATGAATCGGACGACATATGACTGAGATATCAACATTCAGAGGAGTCGGGTTTCTCCCGTCACGCCAAGTGAGAAACAGAGAAATCTGCCTTTGAAGTTGACTATCGACGTAGCACTCACAGACCCTTGGTGCGGTCGCGGCTACGTTTGTATTTACGGTAGCCTACACTGCATTCACAGCCACACGGATAGCCTACCTGCGTTAGGTTAACTCAACTCGGGAGACGGAGATGGATTCCAGAGAAATATCTTCACGCTAGTCAACGAGTGGATTTACCGTAAATATTGGAGTAGAGCGGTCAAAACAGAAACTTTTAACATTCTGCTGGAATTGAATTCCTCACCTCAAGAAAGTCACCTTTTTAGGATGGAAAGTTTTTCAGCGAAATTTATTCACAACAGTACAGTATAGACCTTCCACTGTTTCAAAACAGTTTCAAAAAATCCAAAATTTTACCCCACACAACATAAACGCTCGTTTTTCTCGGAAAAGCGACAAGCGACTGGTTTTGCCGTGGAGGGTCACATATATGATGAATTAAAGTGGGAGACTGTCATTGTGAACACTGCACATTTGACCCATCCATGAAGGAGCGGTGGGCAGTTGATAGGCTGCCCCAGGGAGCAGTGCTTGGGCATGGTACCTTGCTCATGAGTACCTTTAGCGGTATGGGACTCGAACCGGCTACCCTCCGATGACAGGGCCAAGTCCCTAACAGTAATGTGGCATTTAGCAGACACTGTTATCCAGAGCTATTTCTGGACCGTCTTCTTGGAGCAACTTGGGGTTAAGGGTCTTGCTCAGGTGGCCAACGATTCCTGGAATTCAAGTCCCCAATCTTATATTTACCAACACAGCACTTCAGTCAGGTAGACCACTGCACCACAACCACCATCCCACTTTGCATGTTCCACTCCCGTCTTTCTGTTCTTTTTAAATTGAATCCAGCAGGTGATAAAAGAGCAAAGACAGCAACTTACAAATAGTTCATATCACCAATAATATTGGTACAATTACTGACTGGATGGCTAGAGTGTGGTCTCGTATTCAAAATTCATAGATGAGTGAGAGAAAGAGCGGGCAAAAGAGAGAGATGAAGGAAGAAGCAGACGATTTACTGGAGACAGGATAGTACTTAGACATCATAAACACCTTTCTGATGAGATTCAACGATAGGCTCAGTCTGCAGGTGTGTTTTGGTTGACGTATTCACATTTTCAAAAGCACACTGCCATGCCTGCTATTGTAATACTTTGGAATTAACACTCAGCGCTGGAGCCAAAATGAAGCTTCTTGCGTCATTACAGCCAGCTGCAGTGACAATTGTTTACAAGCTGTGCAAGGGCCAAAAACTGCATTTAAGTATCAACAGAAGTTTTCGGGTTTCAGAAAACATTTTATGTAAAACGTTAGACCTAGACAGTGGAGAGCCCCCTGTTGGCCACAAACAAGCTTCAAACAGCAAACCAAACTGTAAACATAATACAGTCTTCTCAAAATGCATTCCAAATTCAAACAGCTGTCCAAAAATACTACGTTGATAAGTCTTTGGCAAGTACCTTTTAGGTGAATCATCAGTAATGATTTTAGGTAATGACAGTATGATCCAGTGGTCCTGGATCATTTCTATCCTTTGCCTAACAGAGAGCACCCAATTTGGATAAACGACTATCATCAGTATCTTGACAAAGAGAAAAACATTTCCAGGTCTCAACCTCAGATTAGGTTCAGCAGTCACACAAAAGACAAGGCACTGCAATCAAGCAGGAGATTATGCGAATGATAACACGATGACCTTCACTGGCCTCAGAGAAGTAGCGTTAATCCCAGTCCTTGCGGCCCACCGCTTTGCACATATTCGGTATTTCCTGCACTGCTGCACGCTGGTCCTATGTTGCTAATTAGCTAATCAGTAGCATCAGCTGTGCTGTGGGTCGAGAAAGTCGAATCTGTGCAGAGCGGTGGTCCGTGAGTGACTGGGATTGAGAACGCTGATTCAGTGCTTACGGCGCCGTGGTGCTATCATCCACTAATGGCATACGCATAAAAACACCAGACTGAACAAAAGCAAAAGGCCTATTAAACTCCATTTAAAATAGAGAAATTACAGGAGAATTACACTGGCACAGTGAGAAACTTTTTTTAAATCTGAAATGAGAACGAACCTGCAATACGATCCAGATTACACAGTCCAGAATGTTTGCATTAAGGGAGCACATGCTCAGGATCTGCAGCCAATTAGATTAATTCTAGTAATGGGATAATATAAAAGTATTTCATAAGATCAGGGCTTGAACTACAGAGAACAGCTTTGAACTAGATCTGAAGCAGGGTTAAACCCAGTGGTCTCACCAAGTGGGAGACGGTCTTTAGTGGGGCAGCTTCATTCAACAGAAAATAAGAGCAGGCATGATGCAAAAAGAATAAAGGGGGTTATTTTTAAAAGAAAAAATTCAAAAATAAATAAATAAAATCACTAAACACCACTAAATAAAAAACCAAAATTGATTAATTAGTAGTAAAATTGCAGAAATGCATAATTGAAAAAAAACCTAAAATAAAGTCATTTATATCAGATTAAATAATGATAATTTATATTGGCTGTATTATTCCTTTGCATATCCGAGTTACATTTCATTTAGGAGCAAAGCAAGAAAGTCATCATGAAATAAAAATATTTTGAAACAACTGGATATTCTTTTTAAGCCAATTATGAAGAGTATTAAAAATACCCTCTCTATATATATATATATATATATATAACAATAAAGCCAGAAAGTAAACACGCTAACCTTCAAATGAAATATGTCTGCAGGAAAAGGGAACAGTATATCCAAATACTATTTCAAATTAGGATCTTTGACATATCAATATTAATATCTCAGAAGTGTGTTTAGAGTAGATTGCCCATTAGGAAATAGATTATGTATTTTAGAAATTAGTCTAGTCAAGAAACTATTGTAATTCAACTCAACTCATCGGTAGCGGTTTTGTTCGTGTTAAAACAGCAAAAAATTGATATACTGTATATCTTTGATATAATCTGCCTTACTTGCCATTATGCATTTTGCACATACAGATTTTATGCTGTATGCCACTAGCCACAGCTAATAACTCTGCTCTGAAAAAACTGATTTATAAAACAACACCAATCCATCTAAATGTAGGACTGCAGAAAGTACTGAAGACAAAAAGTATAACATCATCACAAATGCTTATATATTCTAGCTTACATGTATGCACTGGTGTATCCCAAATGCTTTAATTTTATAACAATAGTTAATATACATAATCTTTTGCCAAACTTTCTGAATACATCTTAAGGCTTTGTGACAGTCCAACATTTCAACTACTGACTACAATTTAAACTATAGCATGGCATCACAGTATCATACATATTACTGTGGCTGTCATATGTGAAGTGTGTGCAGAGCTATGAAAATACCTGTTATTTGCAAGCCATGTAATCCCACAGAATCAAATACAGCACTGTGCTGCATTCCCATTTCATCATCACGTTCCTCTGCATGTTTTCTGTCTAAAAAAACACAACGGACCCTTCAGTGAACATGGCATTTTCCTGTTGAAGAAAAGAGGTAATGAAACCTGAAATACATCTGTGTCCATCTCACTACGACACAAGCCGTGATCCTACACATACCTAGAGGACCAGTGACGTAATGGCACAGGTGAGAACCTGCAGTGATTTAGGAGGGCTTTTCACGCACCATGGACACAGTCTCGAAGACACAAAGGAAAACATCTTGGTGATGTGAACATGATCTGGATTCAATCCACCGCCTGTCATTCAGGACCATAAAAGCGTGCCCATAAAACCCTAGTTCCACCTTTTGCAAGTTAATTAAAAACAAACCAAGGAGAGAAACAGGAGCAGCAATAAAAGAGTCTTATAGAGTTCATTAAAGTGATCGTGCTCTTGTTCCAGATGGTCGGACAAAGTATTTCACCATTTCTGCCTTACATATTCCACAAAAGGACCATAATGAAATACAGTGACATGAGGAATACTATGTGCTGCATGACAGGAACAGACAGCATTTCTCATCACTAAGAACACCTAGAGGCACTTACAATATGAACTGGTAGCCCGTTAACTTTGTGGTAATTTCTAAGACCAGAAGCAAAGCAAAGACTTTTTGTTAACTGTTCCAAGAGACATGCTGCAAAAACTGAAACAAAAAGCAACATGTAGACAGACTCTGGAATTAATAAGACAAACAGACCAGCTATAATCTTTCTGTATAAAAATTCAAGCAGTCCTTCAAATAAAAAAATTTAGAACAAAAAAGGTTTGCACTCCACTAAATGTCGCACTTATGTAGCTACGCATGAGACTAATAAAAGATCTAGCATCTTGAACACAACACTGGAGACACTTAAGGTGGAAAAAAGGTTTTAATGGAGCCTCTTGGTATCACGGTCCATGTGTGTTGAGATGATGGCATAAGAAAATTAGCAAGGATGCTGGCGCAGATTTCCTGTAACATCTGTCTCAGATCTGCCTAAAATGTGTTCCAGGACGCAAACCAGAAGGGAGATGTGCCTGAATGTTCTTCAGGAAGGGAATCTCATCGCTTCTTATGTAGCAGAAGGTGCGCACTTGTTAACCAGAGATCAAAACATGTCCCCAAATAACACAGAGGATACGCAGAGCTAATCATACCAGCAGGTCGGTGCCGAGATAATTGCAGGGGCCATGCACCTGTTCGTACAGAGAAGCGCTAACAACAAGCGCCCCCTTGAGGCCAATTTAAAAACGACGACAAATTAATCAATGGACTTTCTAGTTAAGGAACCGCGAAATGCACATGAAATTACACTTTTAAAAATGAGTCAAGATATCTTCTATTTTGTTTAATATTTTATTTCTTTCTAAACTGAAGTTTCTGTCTATACATTTACAAATGCCTGGCAAAAAAAAGCAACTCATTAATTACAATTTTGCACATAAAAGTATGTAAACAAAGTAACAGTTCAACTGACAAAAGTACAGAAATTGTATTATAATAAATATATGACTTATGTGAATTATCAAATAAAAACCCTCGGAGGCAATTCTATTTTGTGGGGACAAAGGATATTCTTGTTCTGAGCCTTACAATTAACCAAGCATTATTAAACTCTATGTTCCAAGTAAGGCGCACACATTGTTTTACATTCAAGCGGCCACGTAAATTGCTCTAACTCTATTTAAGTAAATAAGTATTAATTCTGTCATATTATATTGTTGCTATATTTGCTCTGACTAAATATAAACGCGCTTTCAATTGCTGTTAGAGAGGATTACTGCTCTTACCTGTCGGCAGCATCCCGGAGCCGAGTTCCGTTTCGGATGAAACTGTGGGTCCAATTGCAGCTGGAGTAGACGGTGATTAAGCAGTGAAAAATAAAAAAGACAATCTTGCGACAATATATTCTTAAATGTCATATTTAGTGCTCCAAAATAAACTAATTTAGAGTCGAGAACCGGCTGCGATCGCGCGCAACAGGCTGAAATGCTACCCGCACGTGCAACGCATCTCTCTTTAGTTGTTAAAATTGTTATTGACTAAATAAAATGTTGCTTAAAAGTTTTAATTTGAGCTTAATGGCTTCAGACGTTTCTTGTATCGAGTGGTATTTGCGTTTGTTGCGGGTCTTCCCTCAGAGAGCCGCTGCTCATTAAGGCCACCCGGCTGCTTCTCAGCAGCGCGCGGGCCTCTTTGACCCCGTCGCAAGAAGCCCCGCCCACCGCCTGCACTCAGACCAATCAGCGGCCGGTCCGCTAGACCATCAGCATCACCGCGGAAACCGCGACGAGTACAAACCGCAGAAGTTTCGAATAAAACGTGACCATGGGCGTAAATCCTGGGGGACGGAGGAGCATGTCCCAAAAAAATATTAAAAAAAAAATCGCACTCTATTGTGAAAATTATATATATGTATACCCAAAATAATTGTGTAAGAGAAAAAAACAAACGCAAAAATGCATTTAGAAACAGTTGAGTTCTCCTCCCCTTCTCACAGTGGTTTGGGCCCACTGCCTGCTCCTCCCAGCTCATCTCACCTACTCTACACACACGAGTCATGTTGAACTCCAGTAAGTAGGGTACTTTATTCACTTTAAATAAAGCGATTCTCTTTAATGTAGTTGATGCCGGCTCATTCATAAATTAGTTGTGTAATGTAATGTGGACTTTTCCGCTTAATCCGCTATATTAGCTTATTAAAATATTACTTATCTAGTTAACTTGTTACTGGCATAATGTTAACTTCTTAACATTAACGGCCAATGATTATATATTAGTTTAGCTGTGCATTTATTTCAAATGACCATCAAAGCATGTCCGAACTTCGTGACCACACTGGAATTTTAAAGACGTGGGCCAAGATGTCGGCAGTCTGTTAGTCTGCATGTGCACAAAGACAAGCTCGATAACCTAACATAAAAATAACATATGCCAAGGCGCCTAGGAGGCCCAGTGATGCCAGGAAAACACATTTGGTACTTTTGTTTAGTGTCCATTCATTAATGTAAGTTTGCTTTAAATTGCAGATGTTTTTTTATTTTTTTTTTTACATAGAGCAGTTACTGTAAATGGATTTTTTTTTTAAATAATTGATTTTGTTACAAACACATTACTTATTTTATATATGCATTCTTTTCACAATAACAGTCATATTTAAATTTTATTGTATGTTGATGGCTTGACTGTAAAACAACATAACAAACAATGCAATAATGGTTTGAAGAAAAATCTGCTTTTGTCATTGAACCTGAGAAAAACTTCTTGGCAACAACTATAATGACACAGTCTCCATGCTACAATAATAATGATAGAAGCAAAGTTTTTCACTGTGGGGACATATCTTTATAAGTACAATTTCACTGTATTATTTAGGTCCCTTCTAAAATTGCTCATGAGAAATTTTAGATTCATTGTCCCCCCCTACTGTTAAATGAAATTCACGCCCATGAATGTGACTACTAGAGCATTTCAGAGAATTGTATTAATTAATTGTAGTGTGTAACCTTTAAAAACAGTCTAAGCATTTTAAAGTAACAAAAACATGCTTTATCAGTACTGTACTCACAAAAGAACGTAGAAATCATGGTCTCTCCTTGTGTGAAAGTGACTGTCTTTGTGAACATACCACAGCACAGCACACCATAACGAAATGTGACAACTGAATCTGACCCATCCGTGAAGGAGCAGTGTGGGCAGCTCACACGTTATATGTACTTTGTGCAATTCATGACACATCTATGTTTTTTATATAAGATGGAAAATTTGTGAGTTTTTAAGAGAGTTGAGGTAAAATGAAATGTCTAAATATTCTTGATTCCATTCCGAATTTATAAGAAAATTCGGCCTGGTGCACTATAACAAATAAACGATTTAAATGTTTATTTTTCATATTATCAGTTTATGGATACAAAATGGCATTGCATGGTAATGAAACGGTGAACAAGGGTGACGACTGACCTTTTCAAAAATGATATTAATTCCATGCTTGCGTGGCCTGAAGATGATAATTATTTTGTTCAACACCTCTATTACAACAGTGTTCTACACTGAAGTTTCTGTCTTTACTTTCTACAAAGTGTCTGGTATTTATTCAAGATGTGCATTCAAAAAACTTCCAAAATTTAACATAAAAGGGAAAATGACATGTATCATCAGAATATGCAACATGATAACACTGGCCAAGTTCAACTGGACAAAGTACAGGAAGAGGGGACAAAGTGGTTTGGCATTAAAATAAAATAAAAATAAAATATTTTCAGAGGTGTTACTTAGCACAATTTTATTACTTTCTCAAAATGAATAATATGCAGTTTGGCTTAGTCAAGAGACAGACTACACTCTGTTGGCACACAATCGTGAAAAAACGAGCCTTTCAATTATTATCCATCAAATATTTCGCTTCATTATAACACCTTATGGACTGTATTAATGGATACAACAAATTCTGATTCAGTTTTGAGGTATGACACCGTTTCTACACCTAACACTCCCATTTCTGTCCTGTAGGATCTGAAGTTGGTCCCACTACTGATAAAAGGCCAAATATTCCAAGTCCAGAGAGTAAAGCTAGTGAAACTGAGGAGCAGTTATAAAGTGTCATCATGTTGCATAGCCCTGCTGTAATTAACCTCCACAGTCTGCTTGTCCCTGGACTTATGGTTCATCTCTGACAATACCACCTATAATCACAAAAAACCTTTGTCTTATTGGACAACAAAAGGAATTTGGAAGCCAGCAAACCCAGAAAACATGGGTGAGTTTAAAATGAAATAAGTAAATCTTCTTTATTAATAAATTGTGTTCCATTTTAGATCAAAATACACCAATGATTTCCCTAATATGTGTTAAGTGAAGTTAGGTATGAAGCCTCACCAAGTTAACGTGATATGATGTAGTTTAAAAACTGGTTTTATTGTGAAAAGTAGTATTTTTAATAAATCTATGTTGCCAATAATTGAGATCCATTGTCACCTGCTAGTGGACAAACTAAACAACAGCATCACTTATAGCATGAATGATCCATAATCCATATTTCTGTTTCCTTTTTAGCTGTTTATTGGCCATTTTAACTGCAGACACTAATTTATCTGCTATTTTGATCCTAAATAGGTCAGGCTCTATACCCAAACAAAAAACACAACAGTATAATGTGTGTGTCTTGCATGATGATAACAGGAAGAGAAGTGGCAAGCACGTAGTTTGTAGTATTCCATCTAATGCATTTCATCTAATACTACAAAGGTGAGAGTTTGCTGCATAAACTTTGAAGTTAAAAGAAAAGGGTAAGGGCCAGTAGTTTTACACCACCACCAAGTTTTTCAGCCATATGACATGCATTCTATTTTACTGGCCTTTAAGTCCTCCATGTCCTACTTTCAGTACTTTTCAAAGCTGTTATATCCCCTGCGCTTCAGTTTAATTTTCCATAATAAATATTCAGCAATATTCACTTATACCTCAAATACTTTCTACGCAGACACCTGATAAACTATTCTGCTAAAAATCTCACATATATTCTCTTTTGTGCAATGTCATAATCTCTTGTCATAATGATGCTATGAAACGAGTATGAACAAACATCAGTGACATCTACCACAGTGTACAGTATCTAGTAGTCGCCTTTCATTGTTTATAATGCATTGTGGTACATCATAACCGTACAGCAGTAAATCTTGAAGGTTAGGCACTTGGTATTTTACCACTTGAGCGAGACAAAAGTAAAAAGAGAGACCTTACAGGATGCCAAGCTACACTCGCCATTTACAAGGTACAAAAAAAAGAAACACTGTGAAAAGACGTTCAGTCTACTGCAGTCTGATATAAAACTAAATTACAATTTGGCCTTTCTTTTTTTTCGTGGAAACAGTTCATCTGCACCACTTGCGAGAGGAAGAGACAGCAAGAAAGAAGCAGCACGACAAAAAGGAAACGTTTAGAAAGAACTCTCCAGACAAAACTCAGTCTTATCCTCCAACAGGGTCTAAGATCTCGGGTCCTAATAACGCCTGCCTGGAGGCAGTTCTCATCGAGTTTCCTGGCTCGCTGCTTTGGATCTTGGTCATATTTAACCAAAAAATGGCTTCCATGGTCATCTCACTGTCCTCTCTGCCCTTATGGAGTGAGTAGCCCTGTTTTAATAAGATTCCACAAGCGTGGAGGGCAGTGTTTGGTAGCTTTGTCATCATAGCTAAAAAATGTTGGTTCTCCAAAGTGTCTTCAGTGGCAGTTAGAGCTCAGTTTGGGTTCAGATCATCAAAAATGCCAAATGTGGCACTTTCACCTTCATAACCTTTGCCATAGATCGATCAGGAATGTTTTTAGAGATTTCAACCCGATTTTATAATTGACAACGGTACAACTTCATTTCATATTTCTCATGAACACACTTTACCTTCACACCAGCACACAGGTATAGACTGTGCACCAGTAAATCATGGCGATGATGACAAAACTCATCCTGAGACACATTTGAGATGGATATTTGCCCCCTTGTTAGCACCAGTCATCTTTCTCCGTCTCTTGATAGTTTGGAGAAACCCTCGAGCCGGAAGCTGGACCTGCGCTCACTCCCAGGGTGAAATGGTAGCCGTTGGGGACTCCACCTCGACTTTGCTGGGTCAAAAGTGAGGAGGTCATTACTCCAGTGGAAGCTGGGAGGGTGGAGGTCATAGTTCTTGGAGAGCGATTTGAGCCGTAGGTGCTTAGGGCATCCTGGAAATCTTCGGCCTCCGAGAGGACGGGGTCTCGCTGAAGAGAGCCCAGACTCGGGTCAGAGCTGATTCGAGTGACAGGCACGGGAGACGGCCGGTGGACCTCACTGCTGAGGAGGGTGTCATGCTCTGATTGGCCGCGGCTAAGCCGGGCAGATGCAGGGCCAGAGTAGCGGGTGGCGCCCGACTGAACCGGGGAGGAGTTGGCAGTCTTATAGGCCACTGCAGGCCTTGGGGTGAGTGGGGTTTGAGGGAGCTGACGCCGCCCGCGACATGGGGTGCTTGTGCCTGGTGCAAAGATGACCGGGCTGACCTTGGTCATGGTAGCACTCTGTAAATACAAGACAAAGAGTGGTACACAGGGAATAAAACATGAAACAGGAAGATGGAGAACTAGTGGTAGAGAAAATTAAAAGCTTGAATTTATTAAAGCTATTGTATCTATATACTCATTCATGTCAGGATTTTCTTTCACTTATTTGGGTAGGTCGATGGACAGATGGGTAGGTAGATGTGCCGTTGGATAGGTAATGAGATGGGTAGGTAGGGAGATGGGTAAATTAGTAGGTAGGTAGTGAGAAGGGTAGGTAGGGAGCTGGGCAGATGAGTAGGTAGGTAGATGGGTAGGTAGTGAGAAGGGTAGGTAGGGAGATGGGTAGATGAGTAGGTAGTGAAAGGGGTAGGTAGGGAGCTGGGTAGATGAGTAGGTAGTGAAAGGGGTAGGTAGGGAGCTGGGTAGATGAGTAGGTAGTGAAAGGGGTAGGTAGGGAGCTGGGTAGATGAGTAGGTAGTGAAAGGGGTAGGTAGGGAGCTGGGTAGATGAGTAGGTAGAAGGGTGGGTGGGGCTGGACGGATGGTGGGTGGAGTGGATGGTTGGGTGGTGGAGGGATTGGGTGGGGGCTGGACGGATGGTGGGTGGTGGTCGTTGGAGTGGTGAGAAGGGTGCAGGTAGGGAGATGGGTGATGAGTGGAGTAGTGAGGAGGAATTCGGTGGGGAGATGGGTAGATGGTGGAGTAGTGAAAGGGGTGGGTAGGGAGCTGGGTTAGATGGTGGGTAGGGTGGGTAAGTTGCTGGGTGAATGAGTAAGTGGGTAGGTGGGTGGAGTGGTGAGGAAGGGGTGGGTGGGGAGATGGGTGGATGGTGGGTGGTGGATGGTTGGAGTGGTGAGAGGGAGTTGGGTGGGGGATGGGTGGATGGTGGGTGGGTGGTGGGGTGGGTGGATGATGGGTGGATGGTGGGTGGATGATGGGTGGATGGTGGGTAGATGGTGGGTGGATGGTGGTGCGTTGGTGAGGAGGGGTTGGGTGGGGATGGGTGGATGGTGCTGGGTGGGTGGATGGTTGGGTGGGAGGATGGGTGGGAGGATGGATGGATGGTGGGTGGGTGGTGGGGAGGGGTTGGGTGGGGATGGATTGGATGGTGGGGTAGGTAGATGGGTAGGTAGTGAGAGGGGTCGGTAGGGAGATGGGTAGATGAGTAAGTAGGTAGATGGGTAGGTAGTGAGAAGGGTAGGTAGGGTGCTGGGTAGATGAGTAAGTAGGTAGATGGGTAGGTAGTGAGAGGGGTCGGTAGGGAGATGGGTAGATGAATAGGTAGGTAGTGAGAAGGGTAGGTAGGGAGATGGGTAGATGAGTAGGTAGGTAGTGAGAAGGGTAGGTAGGGAGATGGGTAGATGAGTAGGTAGGTAGTGAGAAGGGTAGGTAGGGAGATGGGTAGGTAGGTACATGGGTAAGTACGCTGTTAGATGGGTAAGTAGGTAGGTAAAAAGAATGAGTAGGTGGGTGGATAAGTATGTAGGTAAACAGAGAGGCAGATAGTTAGGGAGGAAGACGGGTAGATAGACAGAGGGTAGGTAAATGGGTAGGTAGAGAAGTCGGTAGATAGTGGGTTGGCAGGCAGACGGGTGGGCT
This sequence comes from Distichodus sexfasciatus, assembly GCA_032718565.1. Taxonomy (NCBI): domain Eukaryota; kingdom Metazoa; phylum Chordata; class Actinopteri; order Characiformes; family Distichodontidae; genus Distichodus; species Distichodus sexfasciatus. The sequence continues at coordinate 165,925 of JAVGVS010000043.1, forward strand.
GACAGGCAGAAACGTAGGTAGGTGGGTAGGTAAGTAGGCATGTATATTGATAGGCATATGGTAGGTTGGTAGGTAGGTAGGCAGGGAGGTAGAAAGATGGGAGGATAGGTAGTTAGATGTGTAGGTAAGTAGGTAGGTAGGTAGGTAGATAAATAGACAGACAGATAGACAGACAGACAGGTAGGTAAGTAGACAGGTAAGTTGGTAGGTATGTAGGTAGACAAACAGACAGACAAATAACAGTGGTGCAGAAGCAAGTTGGAAAAGGAGGCAGACCCTGATTAATGCTTTCGAATAACTGACCGGTTTGAGTCTGCTGGGCTCATGTGGGTCCCCAGGGGAAGTGGATCTGCTCGGTGACTGGCTGTGGTACTGATCTCTGTGCCTGTAGCGGTCGCAGGAGTAGTAGCGTTGCTTCCCGTCACAGCTGGAGGATGGCTGCTGCTTTCTCTCATGAGAACGGCTGCGGTCCCTCTCCCGCTCCCTTGCCCGCTCCCTACCCAACGTCTCGCCGCTCGGCTCTGTCGGTGAATCTGAAATCAGATCAGTGAGAAGTGTTGAGTCTGAGGACAGGCAGCATGTGCAGTTCTACAGGACACAACCCTCCTGCTCATCAGGACAAAGGTCTCCATAAATAAAGGATGTGATTCTGTCCACTGTCTAGCAAGCCCTTTTATCTGAGGAATGAAGGTCAAGTGTTGCCCACCAGCACTAATTAATACCACTGACCACCACAACCACGCCATGAGCTAATCTCTTCCCCAGACATAAGCAGTGTGTGAGACACTAGTACGTGGGACAAGTATTGAGGTGAAAATTAATTTGAAAATTGTCAGAACCTCTAATCGACAGAATCTTGCCCATCACAATTATTTCAATTATTTCTTCTGTAATATTTACAAAATAGAATACTTGACCTAGTGTGTGTTCATGCACTATCCCCTTGAAAAAAAGTGTTCTCGCTTGACTCTGCCACATCCAGTCTGCCACGACATCTGTGTGTTTTTCTGTCAAATATTTTATATGCACTCTTTCACTAGAAGAAAAACTCCCAGCTTTAAAAGTTGTGCATATCTACAACACAAGCCATATCTACAGTGGATCTAAAGGTCAAAACACAATGACATTAAAAAAAAAACACACAAAGACATTTGCACGAGGATAATACAACTAGGATGAGGAACTGACTTTGGCAAGTGATGTAAGTGCTATCCAGTCCAAGTGTTGTCCAAGTGTTGTCCTTCCTTTTCCGTTTAGTGATATGTAGTTGTGTTTCCTGATGTGTTTCCTGAAATGTTGTTGTTTCCTAAAATGTTGCTGTGTTTGCTGAAATGTTTTTTTAAATGTGTTTTTTTTCAAATATTGCTGTGTTTTCTGAAATTTTGTTTGCTGAAATGTTGTTGTGTTTTCTGAAATGTTATTGTGTTTCCTTAAAGGTCGTAGTGGGTTTTTTTTGTGAAATGTCATTGTTTTTTGAAATCTTATTGTGTTTTCTGAAACATTGTTGTGTTTTCTGAAACTGTTGTGTTTTGACCTTAAGGGTCACCGTACATGTGAACTATGAGTGCAAAAAGCAAACAAAAATAATTGTTAATTAATCATAAAATGTTCAATTAATCAAGATAGTGATGTCAGGTCGTATTGCCCAGTCAGTGAAATGACTTAACCAAGATAGGAAGCCATGACTCTGTGTGGCAATTAGGGTTTAATAGTAGTCTTGTTAATTCTTTGTGGTTTTGCAATACTGATTTCTCAGTTTTTCCTCTCAGGTGTAATCAGGAGGACATTTGCCAGGATTGGCTGGTTTTAACTTTGTGGGCATATATGCGAGTGTGCACAGGTCTGAAATATTTTTAAGGACCTGATTGCAGGAAGACCTGAGATTAGTAAGATTTGTGTAGCTTTATGAGGAGACAATGGAAAAAATGTGTTTTAAGAAACGTTTTGTTTACCAAGGCTGAGGTTAGGTGTATTATTTTTTAGACCTGGTAATATGGGTGTGAACGAAAACCCCTGACAAAGATCGCAGCTGTGTGTGTGTAGCTAGATTTGGAATCTTTGAGCATCTTTAATGGCACCAAACCAGCAAACTGACCAGACTGGGATGGTGATGGTCATTTAGCCCTTGAGCAAGACTCTAAACCCCAAACAACTCCAAGAAGTCTGTCCCCGTAATTAGAAGAATGAACTCTGGAGAGGAGTGTCTAATAAATTCCATAAATCTAAACTTAAACGGTATGAATGCATTTTTTTTGACAAGTTTAATGTGTCAGGTCAGAGTCAGCAGATCCAGACTCCTGTTAAGCTATATTTAACAGGCCACAAAGAAGATCTTGTCAGACACAGAGAAACACAGAGAAAAACTGAAAAATAGTTACAAACAGAGAGAAAAGAGAAGTTAACCTCATTCAGTCATGGCAGTGACTCAGGCTCACAGACTCTCTTTTCCCAGGCAGACCACAGTGCAGCCAAAGACCAAAAATCAAAAGTCAAATCCAGTGGAAGCTGATTAATTATTTCAGGAGAGTACAAGCCACAGTAAATCCCTCACCAAACCTCTCTGGGATCCGACAGAGTCTCTGCCTCTATAACCCGATCACCATAATCCTGTGCGGAATTTCAATCGCTGGGCTATTCGGGGAAAAAATCAGGCTTTTATGACAAAGTCCAACTATTTATTTAGCTTCTCTGAATAAAGATATGACACACTAAGATATGCATACTAAAATGCAAAGCCCAATTTTTAATGGCTGCATCCAAAAAAAACATTCATCGATTTTTAAATTGCCTATAGTGGCAAGTCTTCCAGACATGTTATATTTCCTCTCCATGCGAACTGCCTCGAGACGTACAGCATTCCACACTCGTGTTTGCACAAGTTATTTTTGAGAAGGTCAAGTGTAACTCAGAGCTGAATTACTGTTACAAAGCCAAGTCCTAGCGTTTACCAGGCTGTGGCTGCTTTCATCACTTTGGCCTGAATATTTCTCCCGGGAATTTTCTCTCACCACGTGTTATGGACATTAGTGTCTCCCGCGGTGGTGTGTATCTGTCTGAACTGCTTTCTGACAACACAAATGTTTGCTAACATTGAAGTAAAGCAACGAGGGCATGGCTGACTAAAACTTGTATGTAAGCATATGTTTATATGCTTATGGTTAAAAATGAATTGAAGACATGCTACTTGCCCCATAAGCCTCTGTTTATAGTTAAGACACATTGGGACTCAGACATTTGTTCTCAAACTCCACTTACACAGATTTCACAAAGATTCTGACATTCACCAGTGTTTTTTTATTTGAATTACTAGAGATGGCACCGATCCGATACGTGGATCAGATATCGGTCCGATAACAAATCAAATTGCCTGATCAGGTATCGGTGGCATTGTGCCGATATGTACAGAACATTCCAGGTTTTTCTTTATCTGTGTATGCGCCCACGCACAATTCGTTATGCATCGGAAGTGGCACTGCAGTAAACTTGTTAATTAAAAGTAAATCTGTGTTCCTGGTGGTTTTAGCGCCGCAGTATTAGGGACCGTCACAAAATTACAGATCGTTTAAGTGAATTATTTTTGTGTATTTTCCCGTAAGTCAAGTATTTCTTTAAGCATAACAGAATAATCTCAGTCTCCTCATCACAGAGAAAAACATATTAATTAAAGAATGGTATCAGATCGGTACTCGGGATCGGCCGATACCCAAAGCCCAAGTATTGACATCGGTATCAGAACCGAAAAAGTTGGATCGGTGCATCCCTAATAATTACTGCATGTGTGTTTGTGCAAAACATCAGGCCATTGGGGTTTAGCTCTGCAATTGCATAATTTTATATATGTTCAATGTGAACATTTTTGCTCATTGTTCTTAATAGTTTATTTGACAAAACATTTTCATTTAAATGAAATAAACACTACAGCTTGATTTAAGCTTTGTTTAGAGTTTTTGGCTCTATCATCTTTATAATTATGTTTAGGCTTTTTTATGTCAAATTCACATTCTAGTTTATGTGTATCGGCATGGACTTGCTGTCTCATGCCCTTTTAGGGGGATTTGGGGCGCATTTACTTGTACTAATTAAGAACAGCTGGCATTTGCTTTCAATAAATGAGGATATAAATGGGAGGGAGAGATTCGTCATTCTTACCCACGGAGCCTTGCTGTTCCTCACTGATAGCTCGATCCAGCGATTTGTGCTTCTTGTCTCTGCGCCGGTGACAGCGGTGATGATGATGGTGGTGATGGTGTGACCTGTCCCTCTCTCTCTCTCTGTCCTGGCCGGGGGTCGTTGCAGGGGCCGGTGGGGGTCTCTCCAGAGCGTACTCCCTCAGGTCCACCTCCGGCCCTCCTCTCTGAGGGGTCAACGAGGAGGCCGAGCGCCGCATTGGGCTCACGTCCGCGATGGGCTTAGTGGTGGAGAGACGGAGACGTCAGTGAGGTGAGAGAGAAAAGACAGACAGACAGAGTGGAGAAAGACACCTCAAAACACTCCAAAAAGAACGTCTAACAGATCGGTCATAAAGACCCATGATTGCACGAGACCAGCCAGACACCAGAAACACACTGCCACTCAGAGAGCGATGCGCAGTCCACGCCCATGACGGAGACACACACGTCTTGAAGAGCGGGAGAGGGACACCGCCATGGGCCGATGCAAACACTCCGCGCTTTGAATGCTGTCATCGAGATGCTTGTCAACATTCACAGATGGACTCCAGGAATAGTTACTATAAGAACTATCCGAACCAAGCACGGGCCAAAGCACATGAAGAATCCTGAGAGGAGGCTTAGACAATGTGCCTCGTTGTTTTATTCCAAAAATAGTGCCTGTGGTGTATAGAGCACATGAGGAATACTTAACTAAGTATTGCACTGGAGTACAGTTACATTTACAGCATTTAGCAGATGCTCTTATTCAGAGCGACTTACATTTCCTAATTTCAGGGACAGTTCCCCTGAGAACAACTTAGGGTCTTGCGCAGGGACCCAATGTCGGTAACGCCAGAGGTCGGATTCAAACCCACAACGTCTTGGTTCAAAGGCGAGTGTTCTACCACTAGGCCACCAACACCCTGAGAGCTGATATCTGATATCAACAGTACTTACTGTAGTATTTAAAGGGGTGTCGCTAGTATTGGAAAATAATTAAAATTACAAATATTCTTGTCTTAATCTTAAACTTTTAAGACTTAAATATGATGCCAGTTCTTATGGACCTAAGAAAATTGTTGCGTTTTCCTATTCCTTTGATTTTAGGCTTATTACAGTGTATGTGTGTATGTGTAGAAGTTAGCCATACATGCTTCATGCTGTTGTGTTCAGGACGTCCTGCACTACTCAGATTTGTTATAGTTTGATGTGTAAATGCTGACAATCTTGAAATCAGCCCATTTCTGATGAAAATTAAAAATGAATTTTCTTTTTTAGCTTTATGTAGTATACAATATAACTGTAGATACATCTACTAGAATTAGCAAGAATAGTGTCTGGAGCTGCGCTTGGAGATGGTATTTTGCTCATGAGTACCTCAGTGGTACCCTTTCCGATCAGACGACCAACTTCTGAAGTACCTTTATTAGCAAAAAATGCAATAAAGCATGACTGATCAATGAGTCTGCTGATGGGAATGAGCTCCCTGATGAAATTGCATGTTGCTGCAGGACGCTGAGGAAGCCTTTCTGATCCTAAATTCCAGCCACTCTGTGTCGATTTAGAATTCGACATTGTTAAAGGGAGGCCTAGAATTTGACTCGTCGCACAGCCAGTCTGTCAGACACTGTTACAGACTCTATGTTATATATTGTCATTTATAGACGATCACTGGGGCAGTTGGTAACATAAGGGTTAGGAAGTTGGTGGGTAAGAGGGTCGCCGGTTCGAATCCTGGACTGGTAAAGATACCACTGAAAGGTACTAAAGGTACTCGTGAGCAAGGTATAGCCCCAAACACTGGTCCCCGGGCGCTGTCCATCGCTCCTTCACGGATGAGTTAAATGCAGAAGTCACATTTCGTTGTAGTGCTCTGTATGCTGTGATGTGTTCAATCACTTTCACTCAGTACAAAGTAAAGTTACTCAAGTACTACAAACCACTGGGCCTAAGAATTTAGTTTTCAATAACAGGCCTGTGACTTCTAAGCTGAAGGACAGTTTTTTTTTTTTAAAATAAAAGTTTGACTCTTCAAGATGCTCTTGGCCAGAGCTTAGCAACAAACAGGAAGTCAATCGCCGGCTCATTTACACAGTCTTAAACAATCAACTCACTACTGCCCCTGTGTGGCACAAGGTTTAAAAACATGAATAAACTTTGACTCCCCTCTTTCCACATCTTTATCCAGCAGATTTTTTTTTGCCTGTGATCACTTGTTATAAACAAAGTGTCACACTGCTGCAGGCTTTTTTTTTTTTTTTTTTTTAAATAACCTATTTATACAGTTTTAACAATATTTTAGGTCTTGTTTGAACTTAAATTTCAAAGTCCAATTGTAACCAACTACTGCAAATGTCATAAACCCTCAAGCAATGTCTGCTTTAAGCAGCTGAAATAATTAAACCTAAAGGTTCACAGAGAGCTGGAGTTGCCCAGGTATTAATGATGTGGGAAAAGAGGAGTGCATCACCCCAACAGAATTCACAAAACACTACTCACACACAGTATACTGCACACGCACACACACACTGTATAGATATGATTCAGAACAACCCACCTCAAAAAAGCAAAAGCTTTTTCCCCCCAAATATTTACAGAAGAAGATGAAACACTATGGACTTGATGATTAATGTATTATTAGTGATTTGAGTTCTGGAACAAAACGATCCAACGTACTGACAGGAGTTTTATTCGATTTTGATAACCTGAGCAGCCCTGTCTGTTTTCACCTCTATTAGTCTATGGGAGAGGTTAATAAAGCATGGATCTGGATGGACAAAGCACACTTAGGCCGACATGGAAATGAGAGGAGTGTTGTGGGTGAGAGAAAGAGAGAAACAGAAAGGAGATTGAGTAGAAAGCAAGATATGGACAGGGAAAGGCCAAGAAAATGCTCCAAGTACACAGTTAGAGAGAAGGAGAGAGACGAGACGAGAGAGAGAGAGACAGAGAGAGTGGGGGGTGGGAGGGAAGGAAAGAGAGGGGGTTGGAACAGTTGTACATACTGCTAGGTACGTCCCGGTGGTGTGGCGTAAGTGGTTCCGCTGTGGGGCAGGAAGAGGACACACAGGTGAGGAGTGCAGGGCAGACACACTCACACATACCACATGGACTCACACAGCCGCAGAGCGAGGGAGCAGACGGGGGAAGTTAAGACACTGCTGACATGACACCAGTAAAAAGCGTAGAGGATGATGGTAGGATTCAGAAAACACAATACACAACACAAAATAAAATGTCTTACATAAATCTTTAGATAGATAGATAGATAGATAGATAGATAGATAGACAGATAGACAGATAGACAGATACTCTGTTATTTAAAATGCATGTATGTAATGTATTAAAAATGCCGTCAGAAGAAAAAACTGCATAAAATGTCGATACGATAAAAATATAATGTAACTGAATGAAGTTCAATTATGGCAATTTAAAAATGACTTCAACAATTTCAACAACCAATTTTTTAAAGCATGCAATTTTAAAATAATTCCCTAAATTTTAGATGCCTCCTGCTAATATAACAATCTTGCAGTGCACGAACAGAAAACAAAGTCAGAAAAGGGTGGTCTATAATAGATAATCTAGGAGAGGGAAAATGAACAGAAGGTGCTGATGACACAAAAAGAAGTTAAAAAGATGAAAAATGGAGGAAGAACAGAGACTGAAAGCAGTACAGAGACTGTAATAATGAGCAGATACAGACACTGAGGTTCAGTGTAAAACAAGAGCAAGACAGATAGAGACGAGGTAAAATGAACAGGCAAAGACAAAAACATCAGACAACAGGGAAGACAATGTGATAGTCCTATGAAAACTATTTAATCTTTAAGACTGACTAAATGAAATGCAAAACTGGAAAAACATTAATAAAAAATATACATGGAATTGACAAAATTACAAGAATAAAATTAATACAAAATACTGTTTGTAAGAGAACTGTCATCAGAACTATAATCTATAAAACACTATAAAAAAACTAAAGAAAAGAAAAAGATTATAAGAAAATACATTAAAAAGGTAGTTCAACATTATAAGGAATTTAAAAAACAAAATATGAAAATGTAAAGGAAAAAGTACAACATAAATCCATAGGTCAAGTCATATCAATATTCATAGCTGAAAATATAATGTTTTAAAAAACATTCACACTTACTATCACGACCCATATCTCAAATCAGAACATGCATGTTTGAGTGTGTGTTGGGAGGTGTTCGAGCCAGACTTATATACAATTATTATGACTGATATTAATTTACACAATATTTTTGAAACATCTACATCGATTAGCCATAACATTATGACCATACACCTAATATGGGGTAGGTCCCCCTTTTGCCAACAAACAGCAACAAACTGTGATGCACTTTGTGTTCTGACACTTTCTATCAGAACCAACATTAACATTTGTACTACAGTAACTCTTGCTGTTAAAAATGACTGTTTTTAAGAGTATTATAGAAATAAATTGTAACCCCCACGGCAAAACCAGTCGCTTGTCGCAACGGAGGTTTCCGAGAAAAATGACCGTTTATGTTGCGTGGGGTAAAATTTTGGATTTTTTGTTTTTAGTGTTTTGAAACAGTGGAAGGTCTATACTGTACTGTTGTGAATAAATTTCGCTGAAAAACTTACCCTTTCCATCCTAAAAACGTGACTTTCTTGAGGTGAGGAATTCAATTCCAGCAGAATGTTAAAAGTTTCTGTTTTGACCGCTCTACTTCAATATTTACGGTACACTGGTTGACTAAGCGTGAAGATATTTCTCCGGAATCCATCGCCGTCTCCGAGTTCGAGATTAACCTGCGCAGAGTAGGCTATCCGTGTGTGGCTGTGAATGCAAGCGTGAAGCTGCAAGCGTATAGCATAGCCGCACCAAGCGTCTGTGAGTGCTACGGCGATAGTCAACTTCAAAGGCAGAGTTCTCCGTTTCTCACTTGGCGTGACAGAAAAAACCCGACTCCTTTGAATGTTGATATCTCAGTCATATGTCGTCCGATTCATTCGATATAGGTATCGTTTTGAAGGTTGATTTATGCCCTTTCATAGCTATGCTCAATTTTGAAAATTGCAACAAAGCGACTAGTTTTTGCCGTGGAAGTCTAATTTAGATTGAATTAAGAAACATTTCCTAATTATCCTTCAGTGGGTTGTCAGCTAATTAGTTCCCCATCACGATAACACTGCCACACAAGATTATCAGTCAGGCTGTAGCATATGCTTGATATTATTGACTGACATGAGAAAGATTATGGTGTCTGCCTAAAATCTTAACCTGCTGTAATCCTCCCATTTATCCCTGCATTAGATCCAGGCTGGTCAGCCATTCTTGTGATATAAAATCTCAATCGCTGGGGCTGGACAATATCACTTCAGATCAGTATCACAACAATTTACCTCAATTAACCATGGGGTTTTTTGTTTGTTTTTGCACTCACTTTTGTATTGTAAATTTGCTGTTAAACTGTTAAATCTGGGATTTTTTTTTTTTCAAATGAAAGAGGATATTTTTTCTCTTTGTGATTTCAAAATAATTGAAGGAAACACAAAAATGTAGTTGCAAACTGGACATGGTGGATTTAAGTGTTGACATGTGCTAGTATGTTTTCAAGGGTAAAGTACACTGTACACACACTGGAGAAAGGGTATTAACAGAATATTTAAAAGTATTGAGAGAATTTCAAATGTAATCAAAATAACTGACATGGGAAGGTTATGTTGATTAGAGGTTCCAAATGTCAGTTTGGTTTAACAGCCTAATTAACTGTCCAGCCCTACTATGTATCCATCCACAATCCAGATCAGCAAATAGCATTTTATGACCTTCTATCAGGCTCTACTTCTGCCTTTTTATTGTGTTTATTGATTACTTTAATACGTGTGCTTGTCAGACCTTGATTGCACTATAAAATGCCTATATAGAGACTCTCACAGCAAAACCAGTAAAGCAGCCATGAGGTTTCAGAAAAACAACGGGTGCGTGGGAGTAGGTGGGATTTTTGTTTTAGTGTTTTGAAACAGTGGAAGGTCTATACTGTACTGTTGTGAATAAATTTAAAACTTTACCCTTTCCATCCTAAAACGTGACTTTTCTTGAGGTGAGAATTCAATTCAGCAGAATGTTAAAAAGTTTCTGTTTTGACATCTACTTCAATATTCACAGTAAATCCACTGGTTGACTAGCGTGAAAGATATTTCTCCAGAATCCCATCTTAGTCTCCCGAGGTCCAGTTAACTTCGCATGAGTAAACTATCCGTGTGTGGCTGTAAGATACAGCGTGAAGCTACCGTAAATGCTTGTGGCATGACCGCGTCTGCTGGAGTGCTCGTCGATGAGTCAACTTCAAAAGCAATTCTCATGGTGTGACAGATTGATTTCAAGTCACATGTGCAAACTCAGTAGCACCTGCTGGACAGAGGAGAGGGAGGTGGGGAGGGAGGAGAAGCATGGAGGAGAGAAAGAGCAAGACTGGGGAGCAGTCTTACCTGGAAGCCTGCACTAAGTCTGGGCATTGATGCTGCCCTGCCATGACCCTCCAGAGTGGAGAAAGCCCCCACATCAGAATCATTCTCCATGTCCGCCATCTCTACTAATTCCTGCAGGGCCAACACAGCGCACACAAACGCACAGGTACACAGATTACGACACACAATACAGAATATTCACGCCAGGGTTGACACCATGAAAAGACATAAATGGGACGAGTGTAGTGTTCAGAACATACTGCTTCATATCATACTTGTATATAAGGAAGTTTTACAATATCTCAATGTTTATATTAAGACATAAAATTTGTCTTAATATATAAACATTTCATATAATGTAATGTTTATATTTGAAACAACATATAGTATATTGGCACATTATATATTAGTACATTGTAGAGAGCACTGATGAGATGTAACAAGAACATTTAATTGCTTTATGTGTGTGATTTTCAATGATTCATTTAGTTGGATTTATTTGTATATTTTATAATTACAGCTTCATCTAGTGCTTCTTCACTACATGACAGTGAATATCGATGATCCTTTTTAAAAACTAAACTGGACCTAAGGAAAGAATTAAAAAAATTAAAAGGCAACATATCAGCAACTCTGCAAAAAAAAGTCAGGTAAAAGGCTTCAATGCCACTCCTAATATTACACCCAGTGTTGTGCCAGTTCACACTGAAAAAGAACTAGTTCAAAGTTCAGTTCGTTCAAATAAAAATGAACTAGTTCACGTTCATAGTTAATTTTAACTTTGGTACAGACAAGTTCTGGCTCAAAATGAACTAGTTCACGTTCATAGTTAATTTTTTAACATTTTGAACCAGGTTCACAGCTCAAAAAATGAACTAGTTCACGTTCGTTTGATAGTTTTTGGGTTGTTTTTACATTTTTCAATGCGTCCTTCTATCTGAACCTCCTTCCAGTCTTCTTCTATCCTTCATACCACTGAACAATCACAGACATAAGTTACATTAAGAAACCAGTTCTGAGGTTATTTAAATAGATCTTACCATAAGCAACGCATCATGTTATATTGACAGTGGAAAAAAACTGTATATGAATTTATTCAGACAAGTAACACAAAATAAGCGTGTCACCTAAAATGCTGACGTCCAGACTTGTTTTTTCAAACCAGGTGGGCATAATTTGCACAAAAACGTGCGGTTTTTCCCATCTAAATCTACACCGATTTCTTCGAAAAACTGACTCAAATGTTTAAACAAACTGCCTTCTGCAGAAGTCAGACTCAAAAGCACCAGCCATGCTAACCTGTAATCAGCAAACTTTAAAACTGTAAGTAAAAACTGTCACTCACGTTCATGTAAACTGATTCGTTCAGTTCAGTGTTCACGAAAAATAGGAACGCAACACTAATTATATTATGTATACTAAATATATTGTGTATATATATATATATATATATATATATATATATATATATATATATATATATATAATTTTTAATTAATTTTTAAGGTTATTATTTTTTAAGGTTAAATTTATTAAAATTCTGGTTAGAATATCTTTAAAAAATGTTTTACATAAAGTCATTTTGTGTGATTTTTAATATTTCAATACAATATTACGTAAAGTATGTGTTAGACTACTACATTGAATTTGACTTGTATATTTAATCTCTGGACTTTTCGAAAGTATCTTTGATTTGATACAAATCTGTCTAATGACCAACTTTGCCAGACTATGAGTAGGGGCTCTTTCTGTGTCTGTGTTATTTGTGGCGTAATTGTTGCAAACGGAGGGAGGTGAGAGACACCACACACATCTGACTGGAGGAGAACTATAGTACCTGAGGTTTGGTTGCACTTGACACATCATCTGAATGGCCACGTTGGACAACACTCCTGCCCTTCTGCTGCACTCCTTCCTGAACTGTCTCCTCCGAGTGAAGGCCTTTCATGGCACTGTTGCTGTGATCACACACACACACACACACACACACACACGTCATCTTACCCATCAACACCTAACATCATGCGTGACCACATCTGTTGTTTCTCATTTGAACCACTCACGCTGGCTCCCCGTTGGTCAGGAGAGAGGTGGTGGGTGGGACTTCAGGTTTGGGCTGGGCATCGGAATGAGAAGTGGGAGGAGATTTGGAGCTTTTGACTGGCGGCTGCTGTTCGTGCAGGTGGGTAAGGGGCAGCATGGGCTTGAAGAGAGCCCCTATTTTACTCTGCACAATAAGGAAGGACACAAAAAAGGATGGTTTTAACATCTTTCATTAAAAAAAAGTTCTTAAAATTGCACACACCATTTGCTTCCTTACTTGTCTTGGACAATATTACTATTTGTTGGACAATATTAATATTATTATTAAGATGAGAGATCAAGAGAGCGAGACAGCGAGGGGCAAGAGAGAGGGAGGGAGCATGAGAGAGAGAATGAGAGAGGAAAAGGAAGTGAAGAAGGGTGGAAGAGAGAGACAGAGTGAAAGATGGAGAGAGAGAGAGAGAGAGAGAGAGAGAGGGAGAGAGAGAAAGAGTGACAAGGAAGGAGAGGTGGGGACTGAGAGACACAGAAAGAGTGAAAGAGGGAAAGTGAGTGAAAGCTATTAAGTCCTACATCCATAAATATACCATGTGGTCCGAGCAAAATTTATTTATTATTTATTTTGTATTTCCTTGACATGCTTAAGACTTAAGCAAGATACAGCAACATGTTTAGTATCTGCTGGCTATTCTTCTTGTATTAAGTTCATTAAAATTAATGACTTCATACACATTTAGTTATTGCATCCTCCTCTGCGTATTTTACAGACCTCATCTTTCCTTAAAATGGATTAAAAGTAACAATACGTGTATCATTATTAAATAAAGTTTGCAATTTTATTATTCCAGGTTTTATATAGCTGGATATAAATCATACAGTCATAAAACCTGGATAGCCATCACACCTACTCGACATAACATTCTGACAGTTTGTTGCATTTCATAACACTTTCAGCACATCAGCAGTGCTCCGCTAATCGCTGTATTCTTACAATCATTAGGCACTTGATTTTGCATGAAAGATGCTATAACAGTGCTTCAGTGTTATTACTATTTGTTTAAATGTACAGCTATATTGAGAAACAAGACGTAAGTTAAAGTGATGGTCAGGGCCAGTTTTGTCCTCATATCTGGGTTTCTGAGACGCTTTCGTACCTGTGGACCTGACGTGGAATGCTGTTGCTGAAGCCTCTTGGCTCGGTTCTGCTTGTAGTAGTCAAAGATCATCAATGCAGCATACACCTTCCCCACCGTCAATTCATTATCTAGCGCACACACACACACACACACACACACAGGAGTGTTGAAATGGCCTATTTGCCTTCTGGTGGAAGTAAAAGTTGACATGGAGGAAGATGATGTCAGCACATTTTACAGTTTACAAGACCCTGTAAATAAGGGTGTTTTCACATATAGTCCTCTTTAAAGGAACCGAACTGTCCTCTAGAAGTGGTCCAAAAAGTGGACCAACAGAAAGGGAACTCGGTTCTTTTGATGCTCACACTGTGAGTTCGTTTGAAAGGGGACTCGGTTCTCTTTCTGGTCCACTTCAGCTCAGATGGGGCCTCAGTCCTTCTTCTGTTCATACTTCATTCTTATGGAGCTCTCAGACCTTTACTGCTTTGCATTCTGCCTAGTTTGTTTTTTTTTTTTACTTCGAACAAAAACTGTCGAAGCGAACCGGGAGCAGTTTGCGTTCAGAAGGCGCGAATTAAACAAACCGCGCCACGGACTTAAAGCGATCCGGACTGAGACCACCTCCCGATGTGGTCTCAGTTCGGTTTGTTTCAGAGGGGTCTGAGTTTGTTTGGTGTGTTCACATATACATACAAAATGCTGACTAATCGATCTGAGTTCGCTTTGAGGGTTGAAACGGACCAAGTGTGAAAACGCCCTAAGAATATGCCTGAATACACTAATCTACGGATCATTATTTAAGCACCACCGAAGGATCTGACTAATCGATAGGAAGCCGTTTTCTTCCCTGCAGGAACAATTAACCCACTACACCACCCCAAACAAAAATACCTATTATTCCTCCAGTTTAAATATTAAAGTCACATTCACTCTGTCCCAAATAGAGTAAAATAAAGGGGTTAACAGTGCAAACAGGAACAAAATACAAAACATTTTATCACCGCCTGTGCAGTGCTACCTTTTTTGTTCTATCACCAGTGTTTCTGAGCACAGCACACTGTAACGTAATAAGTAGGTTTTGGTCTCCTCTTTTACACTTTCTCTACCTACTTGCTCACTCACTCACTTCCCTGACTTCTTCCTTCCTTTCTTACTTATTCACTTAAATACTTACTCGACTTAAAACTTAAAACTCATTTGTTAAATATCCTGGAATTGCCCCCAATCTTTTATCTCAACTACAAAATAATATCTCGAAGAGCCAAACTAGTGTATTATATTTGTGAGTATGGCCGGCACGGGGGTGCTGTGGTTAGAAAGTCCTGGGTCGTTCCCCGGGTCAGCCATAGGGCCTTTCTGTGTGGAGTTTGCATGCTCTCCACCGTGTTTGCATGGGTTTCCTCCCGGGGCTCCGGTTTCCTCCCACAGTCCAAAAGCATGCACTGTAGGTTAATTGGCGACTCCAAATTGGCCCCGTAAGTTGTGAATGAGTGCGTGTAAGCTGTGCGAGTGTGTGTGCCCTGCAGTATGCTGGCACTTGCCCAGGATTGGTCCCCGCCTTGTGCCCGTAGTTCCCAGGATATCCCCAGTTGGGATTAAGCGGTTCGGATAATGAATGAATGAATGAATGAATGAATGAATATTTGTGAGTTTATCTTCGGTGAATGTAATGCACTTCCATAGTTTGCAGCTTCATACACAAAAATGCAAGCAAATGAGGCAAAAAGCAAATAGCCACTAGATGGCAGCAAAGACACATGGAAGGTCAACACAAACGACCGAATTACTGCAGCAGCAAATTGCCACAATCATGTTGCTGATTCGAGATTGTAATCTATCAGTAATGACCATTATCATGGTTATAGATTTATATGTAATATTTAGGATCTGAACATCATCAGAGAATGTCTCCCTCCTACAATGCAACAGCTTACGTTTATGAGGGGTCACCAGCAGGTCAACGGTGCTTGCTGACAGATTGGGCCACACTTTGTTGATCTCTCTCCTCAAGTCAATATCGCAGAGCCGCTGGGCCAGAACCCCTTGCAAAGGAAAGAAAAAAAATTGCATTTACATTTTTACTGCATACTGAGAGCTTAGGGTAACCTAGATTTGCTAACACTGTGAATGATTAGCAATAAATCAGTAAATGAAACCACTACTTAACACTTTGTGTGTGTGTGGGTAAAGGTTAGCAGTGTGTGACTCTGTAACTGCTAGACCAAAATCAAAGTTACTGTGAAGCAAAATCAACATCTGGTTCGGTGTTACAGATGAAACACTCTTTTACTGCTGAACACTTGGTTTCAAGTCAAGTAAGTATTTAAGTGAATAAGTAAGAAAGGAAGGAAGGAAAAGTAAGGAGTGAGTGTGTGAGCAAGTAAGTAAGTAAGCAAGGCAAGAAGGAAGAAAGAAAGGAAGGAAAGACAGAAGGGAGTAACTAAATAAGGAAGGAAGGAAGTGAGTAAGCAAGTAAAGTGTAAGGAGGAAGTGTAAAAGTAAGGAGTGAATGAGTGAGTGAGTAAATAAGGAAAGAAGAGAAGAAAGAAGGAAGGAAAGATGGAAGGGAGTAACTAAATAAGGAAGGAAGGAGGGAGGAAAATAAGTTAGTGAGTGGAGGGAAGGAGTAAAGTGAGTGAGAAAATAAGGAAAGAGGGAAGCAAGTAAGTAAGTAAGTGAGCAAGTAAAGGAAGTGAAGAAGTATGTGAGTGAATGAGTAAGTGAATGAGTAAATAAAGTAAGGAAAGAAGGAAGAAGGGAAGGAAAGAAGAAAGAAGGGAAGAAACTGAGTGAGTAAGTACTGTAAATAAAGAAGGAAGGAGAGAAGTGAGTAAGTAATGAAGTAAGGAAGAAGAGTAAGTAAAAAGTGAGTAAATGAGTAGAGAAAGAAGAAAGAATTAGAAAGAAGGAGAAGGGAAAGAAGGAAAGAAGGAAGCTGGGAAGTCAATAATTAAGTGAGTGAGTAAGGAAGGCATTAGGGGAAGGAAGTAAGGAAGAAGGGGGGAAAACAGAGTGAGTAAGTGAGGAAACAACGTAGGACTAAGTGTGTGAGTAAGTAAGTGAGTAAATAAGTAGGTAGGGAAGGAAGGATAGAAAAGAAGGAAAAAGGGAAGAAAGGAAAAAGGAATAGAAGGAATGAAGGAAGCAGAGAAGTCAGTTATTAAGGGAGTGAGGAAGCAAGTAAGGAAGGAAAGAGGGAAGCGAGTAAGTGAAGAAGTAAGTGAGTAAGTTAATGAGTAAGGAAGGAGGAAAGAAAGGAAAAGTGGAAAGAAGGAAGGAAGTGTGGTAAGTAAATGAGCAAGTAAAGAAAGAAGGAAGGGAGTAAGAAAGTCAAAAGGGAAGGAAGGAAAGAGGGAATGAGGAATATAAGTAAGTGAGTAAGGAAGGAAGGAAGGGAGGAGGGAAGTGAGCAAGTAAATAAGTAAGTAAGTCAGGAGGAAAGTGAGTGAGTTAGTGACTAAAAACATACATGAGGAAGGAAGGAGGAAAGAAAGGAAAAGTGGAAAGAAGGAAAGAGGTTTATAGTAAGTAAATGAGTAAGTAATGAAAGAAGGAAGGGAGTAAGGAAGGAAAAGGGAAGAAAGAAAAGAGGGAATGAAGAAACTGAGTAAGTGAGTAAGTAAGTAACTCAGGAAGGAAGTGAGTGAGTTAGTGACTAAATAAAGATGTGAGGAAGGAATGTGGAAAGAAACAGAGAAAGAAGGAAGGAAGGTAAAAAGGAAGGAGGGGAGTCAGGAATTACGAAGAAAGAAAGAAAGAAAGAAAGAAAGAAGGGAAGGAAGAAATTGAGTAAGTAAGTGGTATAGGTAAAGAAGGAAGGAAGGAAATGAATTAAGGAAGGAAGGAAGGAAGGTGAGAAGCGAGTCAGTAAAGGAAGTAAGAAAGTGAGCGAGCAAGCGAGTGAGTGAATAAGGAAGGATAGAAGAAAAGAAGGAAGAGTTTATTGGAAAAGTAATTCTCACAAAATGTAGTGTTTTAGTAGAACATTGCACAACTAAACTACATAAAACAAAAGTCTGCTAAAGATGTGCGGTGGCTGGTGGCGTGGGTGAAGCGGGCATGAAGCGGGCACCCAGCGAACACGCACCTGATGCCAGTTTGATATCCAGGGCCGTGCGTATGAGGGCCATCAGCGTTGACGTGAAGTGCACCGTGTTGTCCTCTGCGATCGGCATGTTCATCCTCACCAGTCGCTGCGGAGGGTTTCACACGTGAGCACACGCACAGTAACGCACACAGACGTCCTGGAGACTCACATGGTGCTGCGTGTGAGCGGTCAGGCCCAACTTAGGGAGGACGAGGCACTGCGGGCTCTTAACACTGTACCTACTTATATGAAGCCATTTTATGGGAATTTAGGACCGCTCACTCCAGCACAGAACAGAGTCTCCAGGAGAGAGAGAGAGAGAGAGAGAGCGGGAGAGAGAGTGAGAGAAAGAGAGAGAGGGAGAGAGAGAGAGGGGATAGATAGAAAGAGAGAGAGAGAGAGAGAGAGAGAGAGAGAGAGAGAGAGAGAGAGGGGATAGATAGAAAGAGAAAGAGAGAGAGAGAGAGAGAGAGAGAGAGAGGAGGATAAAGAGGTGGAAGGAAAGTGAGAGACAATGAGAAAGCGAGGAAAGATGTCAAGTGAGTAAGAGCAAGACAGTGAAAGAGAGCAAAAAGAGCAAGAAGGAAAAAGAGAGACATATGGAGGGAGGGAGAGAGAAGAAGAGAAGGAGAGGGAAAGAGAGAGGAAGAACAAGACCGGGAAAAGGGAAGTGAGGGAGAGAGAAAGAAAGGGGAAAGGACATATAGAGGGAGAAAGAAAGAAAGACATGGGGTGAAGAAAGAGAGAGAGAACCACAGAGAAAGGCAGAGGGAAAGTGAAGGAGAGAGAGAGAGAAATGGAAAAAGACATATAGAGAAAGAGGGAACGAATGTAAAGGATAGAAATATAAAGAAAGAGAGACATGAAGGGAAAGTGAGAGATATGGTGAAAGAGAAGAAAAGGGGAAAGTGAGTAAAAGCAAAACAAAGTGAAAGCCCGGAAAATGAGTGAGAAAGATGGAGAGAGAGAGAGGCGTAGTGAGGGAGGGAGCAAGAGGAGAGAGAATGAAATAGAATGGCAGAAAGAGAGAAAGAAAAGCTAAACAGAGAGAGAAAGAGTGAGAGACATAGAGACAGAAAGAGCGGGAGCGAGAGCAAGCGAGAGAGCGAGCGAGAGAGAGAGAGAGAGAGATAACATTTATATAATTCATATCAGTCATAACTCATGCAGATGATGCAGATGCTGGGAATGAGACAGAGCTGGGAGGGTGGAAGAGATGGAGAGGAGCGGAAGGGTGTGTGTGTGTGTGTGTGCGTGAGACATGGACCTGGTCTTCTCCTGCAACACGTGTGCAACTCTTCATACTAAAAATGATCTATTTTTAATGAGCCTCAAATGGCCAAACGGCTGGAAATCAGTCAGTAAGTGTGGATTTAAGGCTCTTTCACAAGTAGAGCACTAGGTCTGGCTCTGTTCAAACACAGCTGCACACTCAGACTCCCGTCCATGTGCATCACACACACACACACACACGCACGGAGCTGCTTAGTGCTGAATCACACATCTGAATGCATGCTGAAGGAGGAGGGGGAGCATAATGACTGCGCGTCTCTCTCATCTTTCACAAAGCCGGGAGAGAGAGAGAGAGAGAGAGAGAGAGAGAGAGGGAGTGAGGGGAGGAAGGAGAGTGGAGCTTCCCTGCGGGAGGATAGAGCGCGCACCCGCCGTATCCACGAAGACCTCATCACACGCACACGCACATACACACCTCAGTCACTCTGTAAAGTCAAGTTTTCACAAATAGAGTAGAAGGGGACCAGAAGGCAGTGAAAAAGAGGATGAGAGGGAGGAAGACGAGAAGAGAGAAAGACAGACACAGAAATGTAGAAAGCATGAAAAAAGGGGGAGAGAAAGAACAACATAGATAGATAGATAGATAGATAGATAGATAGATAGATAGATAGATAGATAGATAGATAGTGGTAAGAAAAAGACATGAGGTACAAAAAAAGAGATAAAAAGAAGGAGGGGCAAGAGAAACGCATGGTGTATAAAAAAAGAGAGATACAGAAATAGAGGTTAGAGGAAGACATGGAGTATAGAGAGAGAGAGGGAAAGTGAGGGACAGAGAAGAGGATAGAGAGGTGGAAGGAAAGTGAGAGACAATGAGAAAGCGAGGGAAAAGATGTCAAGTGAGTAAAAGCAAAACATAGTGAAAGAGAGGAAAAAAAGCAAGAAGGAAAAAGAGTGACATATGGAGGGAGAGGGAAAGAGAGATGAAGAACAAGACAGGAAAAAGAAAAGTCAGGGAGAGAGAAAGAAAGGGAAAAGGACATATATATATATATAGAGAGAGAGAGAGAGAGAGAGAGACATGGAGGGAAAGTGAGACATAAGGTGAAAGAAAGGAAAAAGGGAAAAACAAAGTGAAAGACAGGAAAATGAGTGAGAAAGATGAAGAGAAAGACATGGGGTAAAGTGAGAAGGTGAGGGGGGGGGCAGGGGGATGTAGAAATAAAGAGAGAGAACAGACACAACAGGCAGAGCAGCGCTGCTTTCATTAGAGTGGGCCTGCCTGGGAAGACGTATTTCCACAACAACAAACAGGAAGAAAAGGAAAGAAAATGAGAGGGACAGAGAGCGATGGAGGGAATGTAGGGTGAAGATCTCGCTCCACTGGACGTACATCTACAGCAGTCTTTCTCTTCTGTCCTACCAATCGATTCACTGCTCTAAAGAAAGTGCGGGGGGCTTCTATTTGGAGCACATTGTACAACAGCACATCTACGTCTCTCTCTCTCTCTCACACACACACACGCACGCACACACACACATACACGCACACATACAGAGCTCAGCCTTGGAGAGCTGGCTGGTAGACAGACGCTGGTGTGCCTGCCCTCTTCCACTCGATCCATTCAGACAGCTGGAAGAGGGCGAGGAAACTCAATGACTCAAGGCCAGTCTCAGAGGGACAGAGCTGTTGAATGTGGAGCGGAACACCGGCACCGACGCAGCCATACGGCGCAGCTGGACACCAGCGTGGCCTCCCTCTGCTCTCTCTGCTATCACAATGTAATGCCCGTTAGGGCTGGGTATCATCACATTCGATTCGATTATCTTGCTAGGGCTGTGTGCTGTCACAATTTTAGATTCGATTCCGATTCCACATCCAATCATTTAGTTCAGGGGTCTCCTGGGGGTCGGGTTTCCTGGAGGACTTCCATCCTACTGGGCGAGTGAATTCGGGGGAGCTTCTACCTGAGACAAGGTGTCAGTGTTCTGAACTCAAGTATGATGGTACACCTCCAGAAGAGTGGACACCCCTTAAGTAGTTTGTCATGTCATGGTTTTGAATGAGGGCAATTGGCACTCATGACATCACAGTGCACTCATGGCAGCTGCACCATGGAGTCGGAGGATGGAGTCTACTATGGCAAAGACGGACGGTAATGTTACACGTTACATAACAAAATAGGAATCAACAATGTAGGGGCAGTGACTGACTAAAAGTAACTTCTAATTAGGGGTGTTGAAATGAATCACATAATCGATGCATCGCAATGCAGATGTGGACGATTCTGTATTGATGCAGCGGCAGAACATAAGTATATCAGGGGTTTTCAACCGGCAGGCCACTGTCCCCTGGTGGTCCGTGGCGGCATTGCAGGTGGCCCATGACATGCAATCCAGTTTCACCACAGAAACCACTTTTTTATCAATTATTTCATTTTATTTATTTTTCTAAACATTTCCAGATGATTTGGCCATCCTCATGAATAATGAATTTAATTCAAATATCTAAAAAATAATAGAAAAACACAGACACAGAGTGGACAGCCACAAACTACTGCTTAGTCCAGGTGGTGGTCCTTGCGACAGAACCAGTTGAAAACCCCTGGATTATAACATAATGACACTGCTTGGTGACTTTCTGGCTACCGTATAAAAATCCAAGTTTAATTGAACATCCCGTTAGTAACTATGGCTGTCCGATCTGCATACAACATGAAGTAATGAAGAAAAATTGATGGGATGCATTGAGATATCATATCGAATCAAATTGTTGACTTGATAATCGTAATCGAATCGTGAGACAGCGATGGTTCACACCTCTACTTCTAACGTAACTACTTTTTCAGGAGATTATCAGTTGGGAATCTACTTTAAAATGTTGTAGATTTTCCGGTAAATGTCTATTTTTTGGTGTGGCAAAAGACACGTGTGCATCATTACAAAAAAATCGATTATTTTTCTTTCTTTACAACAGCAGGAATTTTCAACCACCAGTGGTTTCTGACTAGGGTTGAAATGGCCATAATGGCATCACCGTACACTTTTGGCAGCTGCACCATGGAGTTGGAGGATGGAGTACATTATAGCGAAGATGGAAGCAAGAATTTGTGACAGTATTTGTCAAAATGTATAACTGAAAGACGAAATGGATGGAACTTACATATGAGTGGAAAATCAAAACACTCTACCTTCAAAACGTCATTGTTCATACACTGTTCATTTACTGTATATTTACAGCATTTGTCAGATTCGTCAGATCCACATAGACTCACAGGGACAGTTTCCTGGAACAACTTTAAGGGCCTTGCTCAGGGACCCAGTGGTGGTAGTGCCAGAGGTAGGACTGGAACCCACAACCTCTTGTGCACTTCCACGCTCGTATGTATATGTGAAAATGACAGCATCAAGCTTGGTTTCAAGACTCTGTATCACATCACTAATATCGGAATAATTTCTGAATACTGAGCCCAGCCCTAACAGCCATTAAGAAAAAATGTACAGGATCAACAGTCCTCTAGTGTGTTTCAACACTTACACGGTCACAGAAAGGCGGGAAAGCGAAAGACAAAGCAGCAGCGACACAAAACTGAAAAACACCAGACACCACCACAGCACAGGACGACCAACTTGGAAGCTGCCCAACAAGAAAAGAGCAGGCACACAAAGAAGCTGGGCACAGGCTTGCGTTGGCGGAAGCGATTTTGGTTAAGCAATGAGGAGGGTGGCTCTACCTTATAGGCAACTCGCGACGGACATTTCTTTCCCAAGCCTAGCGGAGGGGACATGTGGCGGAGCATTTCGTACATATCGAGGTAGGATATGTGCCCGCTTCAGGGAGGTCACCCCCGACCAGTCACAGAAAGGAGGAAAACAATGGGGGGGGGGATGAGAAAGAAAAATCAAAAGAATGAGAGAAACAAAGACAAAGTACCAGTCATCATTAGAGTCAGTGTTACTCAGAGCTTTTTGGGAGGAAGGAAGCTGTGGATTTTGAGATGCCATCTTGCCCGCTCCGAGCCACAGATGGATCCAGAATGCGGGAGGATGGAGCCCTGAAAAATGGAGTGCCAGGCTCGAACGGCGATTGCGTTTCAGTCTCATCCGTTCCGTTTATGCACGGCATGCTCGGATCACGAAGACTTACCAGCCTGACCGGCGGAAACAAAGCTCACGCAACAATCACTCTTGTGGTTTGTTTGCTTTAAAATGACCAAATGGGTGGAAATTTGGAGATTAACTTCCGATGAAAAGCTCAGCTGGCAAATGCGGCTTTGTTTCCTGCAGTTTTCAGCGGTTATTCATTTTTGGATTAGTAAGGGGAGGGTGGGGTGGATGTTTGGGTGTAACCCAGATGGTCAGTAGCATAACCAGGCAAATAAACGAGCATTAATTAGTGCTACAGCACCACCCATTGCAGGGGAAGTGTGTAGGTTTTCAAACCTTGTATGCCACCCTATTAGGGCAGTTCTTTCCTAAGCCGAGCGGGGGCGAAATAACACGTAACAAATTGTACATGTCCATATAGTTTATCCTTGCGCTGCAGAAAAACAGAAATGGTTTAGAGCACACATTTAACACAGTGACTTTTTTATGGCAAAATAACATTTTTTTTTGTTTTATTTTTACATGCAATGTGGTTTATCCTTCAGCACATCTGGATTAGGGCCGTTTTTCACATATAGTCCTCTTTGAAGAAACCAAACTCAGTCCAGTATATGAATCTGAATCTCCTTTGTGACTCAGTCCTGAATTCATTTGAAAGCAGACCTCTTTCTGCTCCACTGCAGCTCAAATTCTATTTCTGGAGTTCTCAGAACTTGCTTTGGATTATGGGTAGCTTTCACTTAGACCAAGGTGGCTACTGCTGTACTTACAGTACTGTGCAAAAGTTTTAGGCAGGTGTGAAAAAATGCTGTAAACAAAGAATGCTTTCAGAAATATAAATAACGATTGTTTATGTTTATCAATTTACAAAATGCAAAGTGAGCGAACAAAAGAAAAATCTAAATCAAATCAATATTTGGTGTTACTACCTTTTGCCTTCAAACCAGCATCAATTCTTATAGGTACACTTGCACAAAGTCAGGGATTTTGTAGGATTATAGTCATTATATTATTTTGTAGCATTATAGTCATTATATTATTTTGTAGGATTATAGGATTATAGATTTGTGGTTAGTTCTCCAAGATGTTTGGAACAACCTACCAGCCGAGTTCCTTCAAAAACTGTGTGCAAGTGTACCTAGAAGAATTGATGCTGTTTTGCAGGCAAAGGGTGGTCACACCAAATATTGATTTGATTTAGATTTCTCTTTTGTTCATTCACTGCATTTTGTTGATTGATGAAAGTAAATGATTAACACTTCCATTTTTGAAAGCATTCTTTGTTTACAGCATTTTTTCACACCTGCCTAAAACTTTTGCACAGTACATTTACATTATTTGAAGAAAGTGAGTGATCAGAACAGCACACAGTGCACCACAACGAAATGTGACCTCTGCATTTAACCCATCCGAGAAGGAGCTAACAAGCGCCCGGGGAGCAGTGCTTGGGGACAGTACCTTGCTCATGAGTACCTCAGTGGTAACTTTATCAGCCCTGGATTCGAACCTGCGACCTTCCGATCACGGGGCGAACACCCTACCGTTACGCCACCACCTGCCCCAAAGACGCTCTTATCCAGAGAGAGACATGCAACAGTGCTATATAACAGTTACCAGAGTAAGCACTAGCTCCTGAAATTGGGATCCTGTACACAGAAATTAGAAATTTGCATCAGTTTGCAGAGGCATTTTCATTTACATTAATGGCATTTAGCAGACGCTCTTGTCCAGAGCAACTTCCACTTTTCAGCTCCTCTGAGAGCAACTTAGGTCACTCTGCTTTATAACTGTGAGCCACCCATGTTTACAAAAATTAAATATTTGCAAAGCAGGAGCACTTTGTATTCAAAATAACATAAATGGAGCAAACCAGACGAAGAGATGGTCTCGGATGTTCAGAGTTTGTTTAAGGTGTGCACATTTAGTTAAAGAATACTAATTAATCAATCTGAGTTTGTTTTAATGGCTGAAGGGGACCAAGTGTGAAAACACCTTAAGCCCTTCTCAAAATCGAATAAGAATGGAAGCTGCGAAGAGTCCTGTTGTCATGTGGAATGTCACATTTTCAATACGTCAGCACAGGCAAGGTCTCAAGAGTCTTACTCCGGTGCCACGGAGAGACAGGAAGATGGGATTGCGGCCCACATGTGTCAGTGTCAAAGTCAGAGCTGAATTCTGCCGCGATTACCTCTGTCTAAAGCTGTCAGGACTGGTTAAGAGAAGACTACGCGTCAGTAGCGTTTTCGAGGTGTTGTGACACGTACCAGGCGACAGGGTCGTACTCCGCCCAGATGCGGATGAACTCGTCCAGGTGGTGAGGGCCGAGGATGGAGGCGTCACGCGTCAGGTACTCAAAGTTGTCCATGATGACGGCCACAAAGAGATTCAGCATCTGGAAGAGAGTGAAGAGAGCAGGACTGAATGATGTCGGTACTACAGGGTATCGGTTTACGTCAAATCAAACAATGCCAAATTTCGGCACATTCACGCGCTCGTCAGCGGCGGGCTGCACGAGACATATGGAACTGGGTGAAAGGTTTAAATTAATCAACAGTTATCTCAGCGTTTCAATGCAATTTACATTTACAGCAGCAATCGGACAGAAACATGTACATATTACTTGTGTGAATGGGAGTGTGATTGTGTGTTGTCTGCTCAGGGTTGGTCCCTGCCTTGCGCCCGTGGTTCCTGGGATGGGCTCCGGTCCCCCCACGATCCCAGTTGGGATTGAGCGGATCGGATAATGAATGAATGAATGAAAGAATCCCCAAAATTGCTTTTATGCACAATGTGGCTTTAAAACAGAAACAGTTCCCTGAGAGAAAAACCTAAAACTTGCACATTTGGTCAAATTGGACCCCTAGCACCAGTTTAGAAACCCCTGACTTAAAGATACTTGGATTTGACATGTGTGAGTGTGTATTGAACAATTGGGCTGAAGGTGCTTTGTTGGTTTCTCCTTTTCTTCTAGTTCTCATTTTAAAGTGAGAAGGCAGACACCTAAGGAGGTCCATTTTTTAGTATTCTGGAGGGGAACTGTCCGCCATTTTTTGGAGTCTGTGTTTCAACGGTGGAGAACAGTACACTGGTGATGCTGCAATAATGAGTAAACTGAAAATAAGTTAAGAAATCTTTGTTACACTGTCTGTGGAACCTTGCTCTCTCTACTGCCTGGAGCCATGACCGCTCGTCCACACTAACACAGTTATTGTACGTGTAGTTGTGTGTGTGTGTGCGTGTAAATGTGCTTCCACAAACCAGAAAAGAGCAGAGGAAGATGAAGGAGACGAAGTAGAAATAAGCAAAATCGCTGCCACATTCGTTGCCTTTGACGGTGGGGTCATCGCCACCATCGCACGGCTTGCCACTCAAACACGCCAACATGATCTCATGCCACGCCTCACCGGTAGCACTCCTAATGTATAGACACACACAATGCACGCATACACATCCAGAAACGTGTTCATTTGCTTCCTCTCACATCACATCTTTATTGTGTAGAATTATAACACGTTTCCTTTCTTCCTTCATTCACTTTTATTAAGACTCCCACACACAGATTAACACCCTGGACTTCATCTTTCTTCTAATGATGATACTCCTCATGAGTCCATTTAGTCAGGGCTCGATGCTATAGCATATCAGCTACTGCAGTATCAAGAGGGCCGGTCAAAAATATTAAATACAATAAAATATTATCACTACAATATGCAATATCAATATTATCCTAAGTTATTATTTTTTTTTATGTTGACTTATCTCAGTGTTCATCTCGATAAAGAATTTCAGACTCCTGCTGCAGTTCACACTGACCATCGATGTAACTAATTTGCAAGGTGTAAATAAGGACGTTGATTATAGCTTAAATATTTTTCCTTATCAATTAGTAAATTGGTATAAAACAATATGTAAAAACTTCTGTCTTTTGATATTTGAACCACTTCTTTTGATGATGCATCTTTTCTGATATTATCTGGACCTCAGCGGTTAGCACATTTCCCTCCACATTTACTCATATGCCGCTCCAAGTTGGAAGCTTTTTGAAAAATTTACGTGAGGGTCTTGGCAATTATCTGTAAACTGCATATGTTCTAGAGCAGGGGTGTCAAACTCAAATAAACAGTGGGCCAAAATTAAAAACTTGGACAAAGTCGTGGGCCAGCCTTGATATTTATTGAAAAAATGTCTACAATCGAGGAAGTTTTTCCTTCTCTTCACATATAATGATGAACCTTTTCATACGGGAACAAATGTACGTTTTGCTTAAACACTGAATTTGGAACAAGCAAAGGTTAATACTATAAACACAAGTGAAATCCAATGTCAAATAAAAGACATCTGTGGCATTCATTTCTTAAATAAAATTAAAAGAAAAAAATGTAACATTTGTGAACAGATATTCTGCCTCCCACGTGTCTTGAAAGCTCCTGTTTTCCAGCTTTCATTTGGCCATTTTTGGGAGGGATAGCTCGATGCGACTGGCAGCATGAGGTTGCTTGAATGTCAACAGAGGAGGTGGTGCTTGTGGGTCGTGATTGACGCGCCAACGCACCAGCAGAGCATTCTGGGATTTGTAGTAATAGCGGTGCATGCGCTGTCTACTGGCAGGCCAGCTCTAGTAGATATTTGGTATTATCTCGCGGGCCAAATATAATTACACCGCGGGCCTGAATTTGACATCTATGTTCTAGAGGATTACACAGCAGAAATGATCATAGTGGTGCCGTTCCTCACTCCCAAATCGCTTCGTTAACGTTAATGAAGGTGGACAGGAATTGCAACATGCAATGTTGTTTGTCTGTGGTTCCAACGTTATGCCTACTTGTGTGATGTACATGTTAACCATTTCATTTTCATCTTATAAAACTTTAAGCCGTATCGTCTCCATAAGAAAAATGACTTTCTCAAAAATTTTCAATCTGATTTAATCACTGAGCACTGCCCTTATCAAGCTGCTAAACAAAGACTGCCTCTTAGGAATTAGGAAACATAAGCATCTCTGAATCAGACGAATGCAGAGAATGTAAAGGTAGAACAAACACAAACTTCCATCAGAAAGTTGCTTCATTAATATTATATCTCCTAGTTTGGCCAATTTTGGTCTATAGAAATTCCTATAGAAACCTGCTATGAAAACCTAAATTTTACACGTTAGCATGATGGCAGAAATTAACATGAGCTAGCGGAAAAGAGTTGACTAATGAGAGAAGTTTGTTCTAAAAGTGTTTTGAAAAATAAAATGAAAAAACTGACACTGTAGCATGGTAGAAGATATGCTATACCCTCCAGTCCCTAACCTTCATGTAAAGTGAATTACTGCAAGAATGACACTTTTTTCCTTACCTGAAAAGTAGCATGAGGGCCTGGAAAAAGGTGCGGAAGTTATTGTGACGGTTGATGGATGTTTCATCATCATCTTTATTTATTTTGATGTTCCCAAATACCTTGTAGAAAGACAGGACGGAGTTAGGACTTGGACTGAGAAACAGAAAGTGTTCCTGCACGGGCCTGCGGGGAGTCTGTCAATAATTCAAACTGCCGGGAGCACAGAATGTTTTTCTTTAGCTAAAAACTCAAACACAAACAACAGTTTGTCATTACACAGAAGTCTAGATATACTGGCGGCTTATTGTTTTGCAATCTCACAATTTACAATCTGTACCTCCTCTGGGCACAATTCATATTACGTCACAAATTATTATGAATGTCTGTCAGTCAGGACTGACATTTTGTCAAACATTTTTGACAATCATACCTGATGTAATTAGCTACTTTTTCTCAGTAGCTTGCAGTGTAGCTAACTACTATATTAAAATGGTTGCTTGGCTGTAGCTAAGCTAGTTTTAATCATAAGTAGCTTGTAGCTTGAAAAGCTTCTCAAACTTTGTTTGAACCAAAGACTAGAAATTATCACTTTGCCAAACATTTTGACAATCACAATAACTTGCGATGGAGTACAGTCTATTAAGAGGTTTTGCTATTTTGTGAACATTTTCTTCAGAATGATAAAACTACAGCTAGCGAAAGCTATTTAGCTAATCATCACTAAAATACTGGATCATTTTCCTATTAGCCATTGTCAACATTAGATAGTAGCTAACTAAGATTACCAACAGTACCAACACGACTACTTTTTTATAAATAGCTGACTGCTATTTTCAGTAGCGAAGCTGAATTTATTCAGAACTGTTTTGTGATGCACATGCTGCGACATGAACAATCTCTGTACAGTAGTACTCACGTAAATTGCTGCTAATCTGGTGAACATTTAATGCATTATTGTACTTCATGATTGTAATTGTATAATTGAAATTGTGATTATAGTTCTCCGGACATGACTGCTGTTAGAATATTTGCACTTGTCATTGAAACATTTTTTTTAATATTACTGTTTGTAGTTTTCTCCATTTGACTGCTGTTACACATATTCACACATATTATTGACCTCTCACATAGTTCGCTTATTCTTTATAAAGATACTGTTATTTTGTAATAGATTGTCTGTTTGCAATTTTCATATTGTATATAAGAAACAGTTATTTATTTTATCTTTATTCCCTTAGCTCCCTTTCAAGTTTATATTGTAATTTTTTTACATTTCCCTAAATTGCACAGTAAGAAGCGGATCTGGATACATTTCACTGCATGTTGTACCTGTATAATTTGCATGTGACAAATAAAGAATCTTGAATCTTCAATATTGAACTGTTGCAGATCTTATGCACATTCAATGCAGTTCCAGGACTACAACTTTAGTTTGAACACCACCTGTAATTAAATTGCACAGTCTCTTTTTCTACATCTACTTTAGAGTTTTTATATTTTATAGTCTATATATTGCTTATTCTTTGCGTCTTCTTTGTTCATTGTACTATAAAAAAAACTGGCGCCACATCGTCTTGTCTCTCTATATACCTATTTATAGCAGAGATGACAATACAGTTTACTTTGACTTTGACTTGAACTCACTTGCATCCCAATGATTGCATAGATGAAGAAAAGCATCGCGATGAGGAGACAGACATACGGCAGAGCCTAGCAGACAAAAGCACATATTTAGTTGAGCAACTAACAACGGAACATCAGAAGCAGAAATGACCATAATCTTATTATACATTGATAGTTTGAACATTTTATGTAATTTCAGTGCTATTTACTCATGACATATACAATAAATATAATGTAAAAAATAAATAAATCAATGAATAGGAAATAATGAAGTAAAAATATTAAAAAGTGACACACCTATCTATAAGTAAGAAAATAAGTTTAATAAAATATTAATTGTGTTAAAGACATTCAACTTTTAGAGTATTAGAAATGCATTATTTAAACCACTCAAATGTCTGTTCGCTTTACTATATCTCATACTGTGTCTAAGCATTAAAAAGTAAACAACATGACTCACCTACTAACAATACAAAAGTCATGAATAATTACCAAATAATGCTGAGCTTTAATAATAAATGAGATTATCTCAAGCTTAATTATAACTT
The DNA here is from genome assembly GCA_032718565.1 of Distichodus sexfasciatus. Taxonomy (NCBI): domain Eukaryota; kingdom Metazoa; phylum Chordata; class Actinopteri; order Characiformes; family Distichodontidae; genus Distichodus; species Distichodus sexfasciatus. The sequence continues at coordinate 196,643 of JAVGVS010000043.1, forward strand.
GTAAAGAAGAACAAAAAGACATGTTGGATCTATATTGCACTACTATCATTTATCAACATGTTTTATTCAAAATCGTACATGAAAGTCACATATCAGCTCATATCCATTCTAAAAAAGGATGTTGGCCTAGAGGCACGTAATGACTTCTATTCATCAAAACAGATGGTACTCAGCGCCCGGCTCACGATTCGGCAGAAACAGTAATCTCATGTTGTGCAAACTGCATATGTGGTTTGTGAAGACAAAGGTCCTGACCTTAAAAGACTGAACAAAAGTCCAGAGTAGGATGCGGATCGTGTAGCCTTGTCTCAGGAGTTTGATGAGGCGAGCGGCACGGAAAAGACGCAGGAAACTCAGGTTTAAACTCCGTTTGTCCTGCTGGAAAAGACAAAAGCGGTCCGAGATGAACAACACATACTTTGCGCTCAGATTCCACTCAAGAGTCAGTGTGTGAGAATAACGTGGCTCATTGAGCATTTCAGCAAAACATTCAGAGTATTGAAATCATGGGATTTCAACTTCATTTCTTGTGGGGAAATGATTTCAGCTGGCCATTTTCATGCAGTTTTTAGTTACACTGGTTATTATTTTTTAAAAAGTCCTCAAAGAAGCTTAAGTTGGAACCATGCAGCTGTGCTTAATAACAATAGCTTCTAAATCCATATCAAGAATGTTAACCAAAATTAGTTCATCCCCACAACCGTGCAATGAGAATCAAGTATCGGGGGTCAACATGTTAAAACCCAAATTATGAAAAAAAAATAAAAATAGCTCAGCCGGTTAAACACACAGCCTTCTAGACAGAAAAATATGCATATTTCCACGTATAAGTAGACATGTAGGACAGAGGGAGAAGGCGGCCTGGACAGATGGCCAGAAACAGAGCAGGACAAATAAAGCCACTTACCGTCTGCAGAGAGTCCATTTGGGACAGAAGGGACAGGTGCCAACAGAGATTTAGCATGGGAACAGAGCGACAGTGATATCATTAGGCGGGTGTGACACTAAGCTGGCACATTTACTTGGGACTTCGACACACTGTGATCCAAACTTCAACTGTTAAATGAACAATGTCTAATGAAAATAAATGAACAATGTCTAATGAAAAGTGGAGTGCAGCACTCGAGCAACCTGAACTAGTATAATTTTGGTGGTTTGTTTTTACATAAGGGTGGTGGCAATCTAGTAGTCAGACCCTTGCCATGAACAAAGAGACTGCAGGTTCAAATTCAGCTCTATTTTACCACTATTTTACCAGCGTAAAAACAATGGACCTTATTTACCAGTATCTTCTGAAGATTTTTCTTAAATTTGTTCCAAAGAAGGTTCCTAAGAAAAGATGTTCTTAAACTGCCAAATTGTGAACAAGTTTGTTCTTATGATGACAAGTCATATTTTGAAAGCGCATACCACTTGTCCTTATTAAGCATAGGTAAAAACACCACAAATTGCCATGAAAGGGAATAAGACTGCAGAACTGTGGCTACAAACACAAATTGGAACATGAAGTCGACAGAAAATGTCTAAATGTAAGTGTAAAAGTGGTAGCGCATAGCATTTAAAAAGATAAATGAAGTGTTGTAGTTTTTTTTTATTTATTGAAACTAATTAAACTTAAATATTTATGTACAACAATAAAAAAGTTACCTTTAAATAGCATAATATTATACAAATGCAGCCTTTAAGAAATACCTAATGTTTTACACACACATTTCTAATGTTATTTTGAACATTTTGAAATAAAATTTGCGTAATCAGCAAATATAGAGTCTGTTGCCACACATCAGAATCGTGGTAAAATCAGTGTAAGTGGGTTTTAAGAACCATTTTTCCTTAAGAGCGGTTGGTGAATAAAGTTGTGTGTGACTGGTAAGTCTTTACTCTTTACTAAATTACAAAAACATTTTACTCCTACGTATATTTAAAAAAAATTTTTTCTATATTTATCTTTTTTGCCACCTCAGATTGGCAATTCATCCTAATTTGTGGTTTAAACCAACAAATGGAAGTGCTGTGTGTCATATTTAGAATCCTATCATAACAAAACGATCCCACCAGCTGTGGAATAAGAAAGACAAAGTTGCAGACACACAAACACACAGGTAGAGACAACAGTAAAAGCCCATAGATAAAGACGACTTCGTTTTCCAGAGCATCATTTCTGGCATGACCATGTCCATCTTTCCTGCTTACCTTGATCTCAGTGAACAGAATGTCAGTGATGCTGCCCAGCACGGTCACAAGATCAAAGACGTTCCAGGCATCCTTCAGGTAGTTCTGGACACATTGTGGGAAGGAAGGAGAGATGGGGAGAAGGAGGTAAAACAGGGAGGAGCTGTATTGAAACATATAGCATTTGAAACTGAAATAAACAGACTGAACATCAATATCAGTTTCTGTCAGTGTCTCAAAAACACAGTGGATCCCCCATGACAGGCCAATCTGTCCTGAGGATGGTTCACATCTTCATGCCTTTCGCAAATGCCACAGTGATTTGTCGAGCAGTGGCTCGGAATGAGATTGGCAGCGAGGCCGTCCAATCATGTCACTGTTCATGCTCTTTTACCAAAAAGTTTGTTCCTGTCTCTCACTTCCCTTTCCTCTCTTTAATGCTCCACTCTGCTCTACTTTCCCACAGATCTAGTTTAATATCAGAAACCTCTTCTACCTTTTTATTGACACGAAAACCCCAAAAAAGTCAACTTTTTAACAGCATTTTTAAGCCTCTAATACGCTGGCTTGCCTAAAAGCTATATGCCAAGGGCAGCTAAGGTTATTAAGTATGCATTACTTAATTAATTAGTTAATCAATCATATGCTAAATGTATTAATGGACTTTGAAAAAGCTTAATGCTTGTTGAAATGGCTGTATTCTACAGTATGGACCAGTGAACTACAGAAAAATAGTGGTTTAAAGGTTTTATTTAACAAACTAAATCCGAAGGAAGTATTGATATGTAGGATTATATACAATTACTTGATAAATATGCACAATTAAAACTTGAGATTTTTTGTGGCAGTTGATAGCGTAACGGATTGGGAGTTCGCCCCGTGATTGGAAGGTTCCCAGTTTGTATCCCGTACTGGTAAAGGTACATATGAGGTACTCATGAGCGAGGTACTGTCCCCAAGCACTGCTCCCTAGGCGCTGCCCATGTCAGCTTCCCACTGCTCCTTTACGGTTGGGTCGAATGTAGAGGTCACATTTCATCGTAGTGCACTGTGCGCTGTGCTCACAATGACAAATAATCACTTACTGTAAATTAGTACGGGGAACTGGCCATCACACTAATAATTGCAAACATCATAGTGTACAGTACATCTAACGATCCAAAAATTTCTGGAGCTTATTACTAGCAACAATTTGATGTGGATTGTAAATGTTGAGAATGGTGAAAAGCCTGCTTAGTTTGGTTTGGTTAAGTTCCTTACCAAGAAGCCGAAGGCAATGACCTTCAGGATACACTCCAGGGCAAACAGTGAAGTGAAGATGATGTTCAGCCACTTCAGCATGTCCTCGTAGGGCTGTGGGGCTTTATAGAACTGCATACAAAAACAGTGAAGGTGGAATTAGAAATGAGACCACATTTACAGAACTCTTCAGCTGCAAAAAGGGATTCACAAATCCTGAGGACGGCACATTTAGATCATTATTAAGTATCATTTTACACGTATAGATGAGACAAATACACAAGATAACATTTAATTCTCATATATTTTAATATAATCTTTCTTATAATCTTTTTGGGGGTTTTGCTCAGGAGCGTACATGTACAAACCTAACCGTCTGGAAAAAATCACCTTCTTGCAATTTCCTATTGAATAAATAGCAGCGAATTACATCAGTGCAGCTCACCAGCTAACATGCTTGAGAAAAAAGAAATCAATACTTGGATTTCATCCACTCCTTCCTCTATCTTTTTATTAGGAGTAGGAGTGGACAAAGCCAGTTAGGGAAGGTTCCAATTCATTTTAAACTACATTGTCAATAATGAATGAAAGCACTAGGCAACAGGCCAAAGCTGGTAGGAAAAGACAGACGGGTGAGCAAAAGGTTACCGACAAATGCTGGGCAGGAAAGGAAGCTGGACACAACAATTAAAAAATCTGGAATTTAATGGAAGTTTCACTAGGTTTTTTGATTTTAATATATATAATTGCACATAATTTACATATGCATACTACAGCCTGTGCCAATTTTACTGGCCAATAACGAGTAAACCAATAATGACCAATCAATAACAAACAAAAGACAGAAGAAAGATCCTTTAACCATGTTATGAGTGTGGCCATTACATAATTTGTACATTAGAGGGTGCACTGCACCTCCTCTAATGAGGTGCCGTTACATAGCTGACTTATTTATCAAAATGAACGCATTTTATAGATACAAACATCTAGAATCTTTCTTTTTTATGTTTCTGTGAACGGAGAAGGAATTTGGTGTGATATATATATACATATACAGTATATATTTATTCTCCAATAGGACGCCGTCATCTTTTACCTTCATCATTAGAACCACTGTATTGACGGCGATCATGGCCAGGATGCTGTACTCGAAGGGTGTAGAGACCACAAGCTTCCACATCTTGTACTGGTAGGACTGCTTGTCCTGGGGCATGTAGCGAGTTAGGGGCTTAGCGTTGATGGCAAAGTCAATACAAGCCCGCTGTGGGAGAGAGAGAGAGACAGAGAGAGAGAGAGGGAGAGAGAGAGAGAGAGAGAGAGAGAGAGAGAGAGAGGGGGGCAGAAAGATAGAGACACACACAACCTTAATCTTCTCACGACACAGTCATAAAGGTGCTTGCGTAAGCCTCTATGCTAAATGGCAGATTGGGGACTTCGCTACAGCTTGGCGTCGTCCTCGGCGCTCCGTTTTGATCTAATAAGGTTTAATGACCAGAGAAGTGACTCATCGTCGCCCAGCTTCCAGAATCAAACTAATCAAAGCGCTAGAGCCGGAAAGCAGTAATTATACAAGTTTCGGCGCCCAATAAATAGGCCTGGCGGAGATGTTTTATGTCAAAATCACACGCAAGCCAAACATGCTAGTGGAGAGCAAGTCAGTAGTTCTTGTCTCTAAAGAAACAGCTATATGAGAAACAGAATGCAACAAAGATGATGAGAAAATAGACAAACTAAATAAGAAATAGATGGACTGTAAAGATGGCCTTGGCTGACCTCTTTCGGAGGTTGATTTCCATGGTTGCTATGTGTAGGTGTGTGTGTGTGTGTGTCCATGAGAGTCAGTGATCAAGTGGAAGGGATACAATTGGACAGGTGTGTTGGTTGTGCACTCACTAGTGCGAGAAACCCTCTAAAGAGCTCATCCCACCCTGGGGAAATCTCACAGCAAATCTGAACACACAGCAGACAGACACTGCCATCACAAACACACACTCACAAACCTTGCTATCTTCATGAGGTCCACGGACACCCATTTTGCTGTATCTAAGTAAAATGATACCTATATCTAACCCTAACCTCAGCACCCAAATCCTGTTGCTCTTTTAGTACACTTCTTCTAAACTTTTCATTTGTATGTTCAAGCATATCTTCCAAGAATGCTTTATGTCATGAGTATACTACGTACTACTAGGATGAAACACCAGAAATATATCTATTAATGTTCTCTTTCAATATAAAATCTCATCAAATCACAGTAAATCTCATGACAAAACATCAAGCACAGTTAAGGGACATTATAGGCATACAAGCAATACCTACATCTAAACTTAGTAGTAAATGTTAGAGTAAACTACACCTATGATGTTAAGTTTACTTTAAAAATTGAATTAAAAAAGTGAATGTCAGATTTACTTCTCTTACATTAAGTGTTTTTTTATAAAATAAAAACTGGCCCAATTTAGTCCCAAGGAGTATAAAAATAGTACATTGCAAGTATACTACTAGTACTTTAGTATTACCATACTCACTACATAAAATATATTTGAAATATACTTATGTTTGCTTAATGAAATATACTTCACGCAAACATTTTGAAAATGGAAAACATGGATATTATCAACACTTCACCTCACAAACAAGCATGTCCTCACAATCCCGCAAACTGTTAGGGAGTTCACCCTGAGATCGGAAGGTCAGTAGTTCAAATCCCGGAATGGTAAAAGTGCCACTGAGTTACACATGAGCATGTTACCCTCCCCAAGCACTGCTCCCTGGGCGCTGCACATGTCAGCTGCCCACTGCCCCTTCACAGATGAGTGAAGCGCAAATAGTGCACTGTGTGCTGTGCTGTGGTGTGTTCATAATGACAAAAAAATCAGTCTCTTTCACTAAAAAAATCTCAGGTTCCCCCATAATTTAGGTAACAGTTTGGTTCTTACAAATATCTAAATACCTTGTCTACAAAAACATTTTTCTCTTGAAGACTAGTCTTTAAAAACACAAATGTTCTCAAAAAAGGTCACAAAAAACTGGCCAAATGACCTTTTCCCGATTTTTAGTACTCAGAGGTACACATTGAGATGCCCATGGATACAAACAGAGAACAAATGTACAAATACTAAATACTAAATAATCTAAACATTAAAAACAATCCAACCAATCAAGATTAAAATCACTATACATGTAAAAGTGATGTACTATGACATTTTTATGGTCTGGCTCTCTCTACCTTACATCAGAAACAGAAACCAAATACAGCCTACTATAAAAAGTAAACTATCAAGCCTATATTACATGCAACATTGGCCCAACATACCTCATTTTTCTCTAAGCTGCACTCGGACATGGCTTTGTCCCCTTGTTCCTGGAATGTGATGATGATCAAAGCCACAAAGATGTTGACGAAGAAGAAGGGAAAAACAACGAAGTAGACCACATAGAAGATGGAGGTCTCCATGCGATAGCCTGGACTGGGCCCCTGCTCCTCATAGGTGGCGTCCACCGAGTGTTTCAGTACCCTTTCAGAACACACACATATACACACAAAGTTAGTAATACTAAAAGTGGAGACATGAATGAGAACATCACATCAGTTTTCTGGACTTCCCTTCACTAGGAATGAACATGACCGTGAGCTACGAGGTACAACAGTAAAACAGTTAGATCACAAACTGGCATAAAGCCTGGACGTATAGCTTAGGTTGTTAGGATGATAAGCTTTAACCATCTCGAAAGTAATGAAATTAAATAATTGCTCATTCTGTTCATGCAGTGGATCAGGAGAAGTCTTTTTGTTTGATAGAGCAATGAAAAAAATATGACTTCAGTTGTAAAATCGTGTAGCATTGGTTTAAAATTTAGCATTAATTCTGCCCTGTATTTTGACCAGAGACCATTTTTGCTAAACATATGTAGTTCTTTTCTCTAATAATGTCCACAACCACCACATGACCGTACAGCGACAACCCCAAGATCACTTCTCCATATAATCTTAGTGGTGTAAAGCAAAAGTATGACATCAAACATATTGTAGCGGGTAGACATGGGAGTGGCATTGGTCTTAACCAATCAGCACTCAGTGGCCACTGGCAGTAAAATTCTCTGGGAAGTTTTTGTGAACTGTTATCATATGAAATTACCGAAATTATCTGTTTGGATGTTGTAGCGAGACCGTCATAAAAATGCTGTGTTCAGCCACCTTGCAACCCAAGACTAAAGGAGCTAAAGTGAGTTTCAGCTTTGTCGTGTGGTTCCTTTCCTCATGCCACGTACTGCAGCGTTAAGGCTCCTACTGCGGCTGTCGGATAACCCGGTGCTTGGTATTACTTTGACAGTGTTGGAAAGTAACAGAACACATGTACCAACGTTACATATTTAGATTACAAATTATGAGTAACTGTATTCCGTTACATTTACTGTTTAAATAGATGGAAATTGGAATACAGTTACATTGTTAACCCTTCTGTTATGTTCGTTTCTCAGGAACACCAATGATGTTCCTGGGTTGGTTTGAAACGGGGCATGTTTAATTATCCAAAAGTGTCAGAAACCAAAGAATCCCAATAAACATTATTTATATCTCATTTCTAACACCATTACTAACCATTTCAATCAATATTTGGTGTAATGGTGTTATTTTCACAGATCATAGTTTAATGAGGATAAGTCACTCATTTTTCATAAAAAAGGCATTTTAAAACTTTTTAAATGTACATTGGAAAGACCTACATATAGAATACAATAGCTTAACATGACATTGACAGTATCTATGTAATATAAACATATTTTTTTAGATTTATTAAATTTGAAATGGGTCAATTTGACCCGCAACATAACAGGAGGGTTAAAAATAATGGATTACATGACAGTATTTTTCTGTCTCACATCATTATCCTCTCTCTAATAAATTACGGCAATTCCATTCATTACCTGAAGCCCTTCAGAACACACAACTAAAGATTCTAATGTAAATGTCCATTTAACGCAAGTTGCCACAGTCACACAATGGAGGAGTCAAAGCTGGAGCCAGCAGCACAGAACACATTGGAAATTCAGCCAACATTTCACATTAAAAGACGAAAGTGGGCGGAATTTGAAGGATGTCATTTCCACATTCATACAGTTGTAAAAAGCAAGACAATGTGGAAATAATCCAAGGTATTCAGAATAAGTTACTCACATTGAGTAATCTAACGGAATACGTTACAAATGACAGTTTAGGGAATGTGTTCTGTATTCTGTAGTGGAATACATTTTAAAAGTAACCTTCCCAACATCCTTCTCTGAACACTAATTAAAGTGAAGAGGAACACGCGATAAAATCAAATCACAAAATGCAACGCAAGATATTTAAATGAAAAACAACCTTCTATTGTAATATGATGTTACAATATGATGTCTGATTGATCGGTTCATTTTTGATTGGTTCTATGGGTTTGTTGATCACTGTAATGATGTGGATTTCTGTATTGTTACACCCCTATAAAATGCATCTCTCCACCCAATCTTAAGTGTCCATTTTCATTGTGTATTTATGATGTATTTAACTCTGAAACAATGAAACCATTGAAATTATTGAAAACCTCTAATCAACAAAACAATTTCCCAAAAATATAACTCATCTTACAATAGCTTTAGCAAATTTGCAAAAGACTGGAGACGGGTTAGAAAACCTTGATGATTAACTGATGCGAGAAGTGTGTGACAAGGTGATGGCAAATCATCTTCTACAGCTGCAAGATAGAGTCAGAAAGATGTAATGGAAGACAAAAATGGAGATGGACGAGATCAGATCTTCAATTTTGGATCTGTTACTTAAATTTAATGTCAGCTCATGTAATTTCGATATTTTTTTTTAAGACAGATTGACAACTGATTGCAAAATATGTGTTCACTCACAAAATTGTCCACACATGCTTGTATGAACCACGCATCCAGAACAGAAAAAGCCACACAAAGCCTCGAGGTGTAATGAGCTCCTCAGCAGAGTTAATCTCTGGGTCAGGATGATTAATGCTGGTTAATGTAAGGCCACAAGGTTTTGAGCGAGTAACCGGGACGTGGGGGAGCCAGTAGCACTTTCTCTAATCGGCTGAGCTGTTGGGTGTAGGACTGCAGAGTGGTACTCACATGGGCCAGCCCTCGCCCGTCGACACGGTGAAGAGTGTGAGGAAGGCCCACAGCACGTTGTCGTAGTGAAAGTCGTACTTCCTCCACTCGCGTGGCTTGGCAGAAACCTCGTTCCCGTCGTAATCCAGGAACTGTCCCCTGACACCAAAGGAGACACAGATAAAGAGATGCTTTAGCCTTTCTAAGAAAAGACAAAAGGTAAGGATCTGGTAAATGTTAATACATGCAAAGGTTAAGTGTCAGAATACAGTGCAAAAAAACCTACATATTAGCAAGCAAAACTATGTTACATTTTGAGAATGTAAGATTTTTCTCCTTGTGATTTCCTTGTGGCTTTTCACACAAATACAATCCATGATCACATCATACGCAGAATCATATCTTACAAATCTTGCACAAAATAAACGTACATTTACACCATCTTGTCACTGGGGTAGTATACTTAAAGGACTCTTTTTGTACATTAAGTCATAGTAACAAATTTGAAATGAACATTCAAATTTCACTCAATGAAGCTACTGTGTTGTATTTAAAAGTGCAATATTTACTGTGGAATCCACATACATGTTACTGGGTCAGAACAGCAGAACATGAAAAAAAATCATGTTTGCCAATGTAATCGGAGTCTTGGCTTTCATATGATAGACAGTATGCATGGTTAGCCATAGTAGTAAGAATCACCTTCCATTCAATGTTTTTTCTTTATTTTTCATTACTATTTACATTGTAACATTACATTGTAGATTCTCACTAAAGGCATCAAAACTATGAATGAACTGTGTAAAGGCTATATGGCCCAGCAGGAGAGTGATGGAGTGCTGCGGCAGATGGCCTGGCCTCCACGGTCACCTGACCAAACCCAATCGAGATGGTTTGGGATGAGATGGACCGCAGCGTGAAGGCAAAAGAGCCAACAAGTGCTCAGCATCTCTGGGAACTCCTTCAAGACTGTTGGAAAACCATTTCAGGCGACTACCTCATGAAGCTCATCGAGAGAATGCCAAGAGTGTGCAAAGCAGTGATCAAAGAATCTAAAATATAGAACATGTTCTGGGCGATTTCACAATTTTTGTTTACTACATAATTCCATATGTGTTCATTCATAGTGGCTTCAGTGAGAATCTACAATGTAAATAGTCATGATAATAAAGAATAAAACATTGAATGGGAAGGTGTGTGCAAACTTGACTGGTAGTGTAGACCTAGGAAGTGTTTTTGTTCTTTGTTTATTTATGTGTTTGGTGCTGGAATTGTGTTGTTTAGGTGGAATTTGCTTGAGATTTTTAGACAAGATTCTATTGGTGATGTTGATGTGCCGCATACATATGTTTGTTTACGTTTACCAACTATTTAAAGCCTTCCCGTTCTGCCCCCTGTACAGGGGGCGATCGGGCTCAAGCCGTTAATGAACAGGTTTAAGCCTTTGGGGGCAAGAAATTTGCACATATATATTTACAACATTTACCCTTTGACAGAGGAAGCCCACAAATAATCTTATTTAAAACCCTGCTCCCTCTTGATGAGTGCCAGATGAGAAATTAATTGTTAGTTAGTTTTAAGGGCATATCCTAAATTATAGTGAAATGTAGTCTAGAAATACTAGGAAAATCCCTTAATTCAAGATTTGTAAAGTTTAAATTTAAATGCAAGTTGTTTTATGTGGACATAAGTTAAGCATAGCAAATTTAGTTGCAGAAAATATTCTCAAAATAGTTTGTTATAATACATATACACAATAATACGCACATATATACAATTATTATATATCTTATTTATTGTTACTCTGTTTTCATGGGGTAAGGGACATGATGCTGTACCTGCAGTCTCTCTCCAGGGTTTTGGACTCATCTGTGCAGTAGAAGAACTTTCCCTTAAAGAGCTGCACTGCAATAACAGCGAAGATGAACATGAAGAGCACGTAGACGATGAGGATGTTGAGCACATTCTTCAGAGAGTTCACCACACAGTCAAACACAGCCTGAGGAAGGAGCACACAAGCACACCCACAAACATACGCACACACACACACACACACACACACACACACACACACACTTTAACAGCAACACATTGATTTGTGCCAGACTACAATGTGTCAAATGTGCTACCGTAAAAGCCTTTGTGAAAAAAATGATCACACCCCCACTGAAAAGTAGACCTTTTTGTGACAATTTTCTTCCCATTCACCAGAGATCTTGCTTTCATTCCACCACGCATATTCACCCTAAATCCAGATATCTTGGAATCTCTCCATGCTTGCAAAAATGGCTTTTTCAGATCAATTAATCACCAGCCTAATTTTCAAGTGCAGAGTCTAAGATTCAGAATCTGATCAAAGCGCAATTACACATTGTTAGCACAAACAATATCTCTAGGTAAATCTTCTTACTTCACCACACCATATGCCTCTAAGTGATGACAGACCATTAAAGTGAGCTCTAAATCTTTAGAATCTTCCACTTGTAGCGATTAGATTAGCGTCCCGTCGATTGCAGCATGCTGTTGATAGACAGGTGAGGAGATAGGTGAGGCAGCAAAAGAGGAGCCATAGGGGATGGAGTAGGGCAGGAAAAGGCATGGAATCCCTTTTTTAAAGAACATTTTCCTTGGAGGAACTGATAAGGAACTGTAGCTAGCCCTTTTTGTCCTTTAGTGAAAATATCTGGACTGGTGTATTATGGTGTGATGGATGCTGGGACTTTGGGGCCGAGTTACGATTTACAGAAGGATTTGCAGTGGGAGTAAAACAGCAGTTGGGGTAAATTAGAGAATTTAGTCTTGTAAACTTGATGATGGAAAACTAGACAAGAAACTGTGTGATTTCTGTGAAAGCAGAGAGGATTTCTGCTAATTATGTTTAACCTAGCTGTTAAATATTTAATTTATGTGCAATTTTTTTTGCACTGCTTTTAACCTCCTGCACGCCCAGTGTAAAAGTGTAAAAGTCAATTTCCACATTGTAGGTAATACTGCATCCAAACTGTCTCTCTATCTACCTCTATTTCTAATTCTAGTTCTAGTTTAAAGTTATATTTAATATTCCATGTCTAGCTTAAAATGTATATTTTGTACTTTATTTATTTATTGTTTATTCCATGTGTCCTAATTGTTCTTTGTTCCCTTTTTCCTACTGCACTGTTAAAACTGGAGCCACGTCGTCTCTTCTCTCTGTATATCTGTACAGTATATAGCAGAGATGACAAAGTTTACTTTGACTTTGACTTGAAATCATAAGCTGTTGAACTGAAGGGCCAGTGCTAATGTAATGGTTAGGTAGTTAACCCTGTGAACGGAAGGTCGCTGGTTTGAATTCCGGGCAGGTACCCATGAGTAAAGTACCGTCCCCAAGCACTGCACTCTGGGTACTGCCTGTCAGCCACCCACTACTCACTGTAGTGCACTGTGTGCTGTGTTGTGTTCACAATGACAAATAATCCCTCACTTAAATTCACCTTAATTCACTTTAATTTATGTTAGGCTCATGCCATGGACGGGGTAACCACATCAAAAGTAATAGCACTGTGTGTTGTGCTGTGTTTACATTGACAAATAATCATTCACTTCAATTTACTTTAATTAATGTTAGGCCAATGTTGGGAACAGACTAACTACAAGAAAAGTAATAGCACATAATAGCAATGGTCTCTCAATGGTGGCGCCACCGTTTGGTCAAAATAGGGAAAAACAAGCTTAATGGAGGTAACACATTATGGCTAAAATAGGGACTCAAAAAAGAACAGGGAAGTAGGCTTGCAGTTGGGCAATTAACAAGAAGCGCAACAGCCCAGGTCTCCTCAATGAGCTGAAGATTTTAAGCCATGAATGGTGCTTTACGAATGTTTGCACATACACTGAAACATTGTACACATAAATAGCCGAATATAGTATCTGTCATATTATAACCTTCTACCTCCTGCACATCCAATGTAAAATGTCAATTTGCACCTGTTTAAATGTTTGCATATTTGCACACATACTGAACATTGTATTTGGAAATAGTCCGGATATAGTATCTGTCTATTATAACTCTACCTCTTGCACACTCAGTGTAAATGTCAATTTCAACCTGTTAAGAATACTGCATCCTGACTTGACAAACATGTTTAGCTCTATGTCTGTCTTCCCTGTCTAGTCTAAAATGTATATTGTATGTTGTCTGGTTTTAAAATGTATATTGTTTAATGTATATTTTAGTATTTTTTACTTATTTATTGTTTATTCCATGTGCCTAGTCGTGCCACTGCCTATTTATTCTCTGTTCTACTGTTCTTTGTTTGTTTGCACTGAAAATAACCTGGAGCCACGTCGTCTCGTCTCTCTATGTATCTGTACAGTATATAGCAGAGATGACAATAAAGTTGACTTTGACTTTGACTTTTCTACGACCAAAAGCATTTAAAGGCACAAAAAGTGAGAGAAAGAAAAATAATGAAGAGAACAATAACAAAGAGGACTGACCACGTTAGAGGAAATGATTACTCGATATAAAGATGTCTGGAAATTGTTTGGTCAGTTGGTCTTAGAACCACTTCCTTTGTAGTTTGGTTTTTGATGAATAAAGAGATTCGTTGTGCTAACACAATGAAGCTGTAACTGTTTGGATTAGCAATGCTGGTGCGTAGTTACCTTGAGTTTCGGCAGGCGTTTGATAGTCTTTAGAGGCCTCAGCACTCGCAGCACCCTAAGGGACTTGATGGTGTTGATGTCCTTGCCTTTGGACCCTCTGCAGGATAAAAAAAAATCAATCACACAAGCATCCAAGAGTTAGATAACACAGCAGGGAAATTCCAGCCCATCGCACAGACTTAAAAACTTTCTATCTGATCCTTATATGAGCGTAAATTCCAGAGTATAATTGGTTAATACATGCATATGAGTTATTCGACAAAAACATACCTACCACTGGACATAAATATACCATAGGTGGATACATAATGTTAATATTCCTTTTGGCTAGAAAAAGCTACAAAGAAACATCCTGAGAAACAGGGATAGTCTCTTTGTTAAAACCACTGCTGGCTATTTAAACATAATTGATTTGAAATAAAACTGATGAGGAAATTTAAGAAAATAATCCAAAAGAGACAACTACACTGTCAAATAAGACTCTTCCTCTGGGTGTGAAACTGGCCAGAAATACTGCAATGTAAAACTAGCTACTCGCAAGTGTTTGAGTGATAGGTAAACAGAATGCAGCCAAGAAAGCCATTTGGAAAAGTGAAATTGCATTTTGCTCTGGCAAAAATCGGGTTTGATTTCATGGACTCGACCGTAAATCAGTCGTTTAGAAGTTGCAGGGGAGGGAAAGGGAAATTGTAACAGCTTTAAAACCTTCAAAGTGAAACAAAATCTGTTTGTGTGTGACAGAGAAAGAGAAGATTTTGACTCCAGGCATTGGAATAGATGTGCCAACAGCGGCAGGCAATATCTCAATATATTTCTATCTAAAAAAAATGAGTCAATATCAGAAAATGGGGAAAATAAAAATGACACCTAAATTAAAGCACTAAGGCTGTGGCACTATATATCACACTATCCTTAGTGTAAGTCCTGTGTGATTAGAGATAGCACAGCCCAGCTCCCTGGTTGGTTTGATCACTTTTTCTCTCCCATGAGGAGTTAATATCTGTACTCCATGCAGCACCCATGCTCCTATAACACACTGATCACTCCGACACACTCCAGCTGTAGTCTGAGTGTGGCCGATCAGCCCCTATTAATCCCACTGCCTCCACAGGTACCGCCCATCACCAGAATAACATCATCAACGACTGTTGTTGTGAAGATTTAATTCAGTTTATTCACTTAATTCGATTTTGTTTGGGAGCATCTTACTCTTCATTCCATGTCATCTCAAGACAGTTGCTCCTAACACAACTCCAACCCCAAATTGAAGAATGCAAAGTGCAATTTTTGAAAACCAAAGTTCAGAATTTAATTAACAGAATTTAAAATCATTTTGTGCTGAGAGGTCATTTTGAGAAAATATGTCAAAATCAACAAATGATGTCACAGTAAAATTCTGAGATACAAGCTGCCACCTTTAATAATAATAATTAGTAATAAAGGTGATTTACTAAATAGAAGTTGCAGTTTTAGACTCTATGAATTACAACGTTTAAAATAAATTCCAGTTGAATTTAGAAGAAAAAGACATGCATGTGTCATGTGCATTGGAGGTAGTGATAGACTTTTGAGGCTAAAATAGTCATATAACTCATTTGTGTAAAAAAGCGCAATCGTTTCCAGATGAATTGTGTGTTAACATTCCCATATTTTCCTAAAATTGCTTCTCTGCACAAAAATGGCTTTAAAACTTAATCCACTTGCTCGCCACTTTAGGAGCCACAGCTTTACGCTGATGGTAAGTGTTAGGCCAGAAAAAGCAAGAAAGGAACATTTTTATATCAGTACTTTACATGCTTGTTGAAAATAACAGGAAGCTGGGCCATAATGGCTTTAGCTGGTTTGCTGTTGGTCAATAGATCAAAACTCAGTTAAAATTTGTGTATCAAATGAAAAGGACCAAAACCCAGTCAGAGATCCTGGTCATGGATTAAAGAAGTTTTATGATCCTGCTAAACCATCCTGCAGGGCTAAAATGGCTTTAGTAAGGTTATTTTGTACTAAAAACATCTAGATTTCAACCAAATAACAAAGTTCTTACACTTCTTAGTATTGGCATTTGTTTTTGTTTTGTTTTTTAACCAAGAAATAGCTACACAAATGTTAGTAAATGAACCATAATCCTTATTCATAAGGAACAATCATCTAAGAAGTGATGGGTTTCCCTTGAAGGCAATGGCAGTAATAGTATTACTAGTTCTGGAGTTTTTGAACCCTTGAAGGGTCAAAGTGGGATTCCTGAGGGAGGGGAAGAGAGGGACCATCCTCTACTCTGTAGGATGGGGAGAGGGGTGGAGGGGAAAACGTGTCCGGAAAGGTCATGGGGCGAACGGTTAACTATAAAGATTGAGACTGTCCCCACCTGGTCACACTTTGTTGCGATCTGATGAAGGAAAGAATATGATAAAGAAACATGCATATACAAAAACAGACAAACACAGAAATACACAGACATAAGAAGCTTCACAAATTAATAAGAAACATCAGCAGAAGGCACAGCTTATGATAAAAAAAAGACAGGATTTACACTTTTTATCATACTGTAAATAAGTGGGATCAAATAAGTGGGATCAGTAATTCAATAAAAACACAAATGAACCAGTGACACATTAAGCAAACAAAAATGCACACCGTAGAGAGATTCATTCAATTATAAATAAGCAGATGATCTATGAAAAACAAAAGATTTTCTTGGCGAAGCATATCACACACACACACGCTCATGTATAATCATGTAAAAGTAAACACACACTCATATACTCTCACATTCATTCAATTCTTTGCACGCAACTATTCATCATGGCTTTTGTCTGATTTACATGAAATTTTGGGAAAAAATAAAGAACATGATGACTCACGGTGACGCAAAAATCTCACACAACCAGTTACGGATTTTATTTAATTCACACTGACAGACCAAAGACAAACGGACCATGTTAAGAATGACATTTCACCAGAGACAGACTGTGTTAAATGATAGTGCAGTGGAAAGATGACAGCATGCAGCTTGATGCCCACACACACAATTACAGCAAGAGCGTGAGACAGAGACAGACAGAAAGAGAGAGGGAGAGAGAGGAGAGCCAGTAACATTTGCATACCCCATGAAGCTCCTGAAAGCAGCGCAAGTAGGAAAGAGAAAGCAAAGAGTAAAGCCGGAGACAGAAATGAAGACCAGCAGGGAGAGACAGAGTCTGCAGAATCTAGACCGACTGCACATTAAAACCCAGAAGAAAGCACAAATAGAATGAATAACAGGAAAGATCAGGAAGAGCAACAAGTCTCACACTTGAAGCGGCAGTGTGCAGACAGTGAAAGGTGTTAAGGGAAATGATCTTATCAACCTCCTTCAAAGGTTCACTTAAGGATAACAACAGACTTCTAATCAATAAAAAGACCATTAGGTGCGATATCAAAGTCTCTCGGGTTCACAGTTCCAGACAGACTCAAGGTGTAAGCGCCAACACTGTCTGTCTTTCACTTTTAAATCACTTTGCTCATAGTCTGCCGGCCATGGAGAGAGAGTTGATTAAAACTGACTAAACATTTTCTATTAAGGACTCAGGTGTGTATTTGAAGCCTGCAGTCATTAAACAAAGAATTTTTTTTTACTCGATAGGGTGCAGGTGTTTCGGTGATTGTGAGTACTTAATTTTCCCTAATGAGCAGTAAATCCTGAGTTTTGGCAGAAAACCTGTGGTTACATGACGATACTTATGATAAAAATGCTGCTCCAGCATCTACTGAAAAAACTGAGTCCAAACAAGTAACTATATTTCTTAAAGCATAATATAATATAATATAATATAATATAATATAATATAATATAATATAATATAATATAATATAATATAATATAATATAATATAATATAGACAGATATAATAGTTTACACATTAAAGACTTCAGAAACTCAGAAACCTCTGAATTCAGTTTTACGACTGAACAGTCGAACAGTTTTTCACAGCTTTTCACAGGTGGGACTAAAATGCGGCCTGCATTATAGTGCAGGTGATTAGTGACAACTGTTTCTTTGATATGAGAAACATTATTTTGAGCTTACCGGGTCTTTAAATGAGGCTAACATTACCTTTAAATATGAGGGTTTGGTTTTCGGCATAGTTATAACGTACATTATAATAATGCATGATAACTAGGGCTGGGCACCTAATGAAATTGACATTTGAATGCTCTCATGGGCTTGGTTAATACTTTTCCCAAAGTGTACTTTTCATGAACTGTCCTTAAAAAAATACTCATGCTGCGATTTAGTCATTTGTCACTGCATCATCTAAATAAAGAAACCCATAAAACCTCTTGTACCTTCATTTATCATCTATATAATACAAACTTTTGTTGTACGAATGCATACAAACTGATCAGCAATAACATTATGACCAATGACAGTGGTGTGTGAATAACACCAATTAAAATATTGCTGTAATGGCACCCATTAGTGAGTGGGATTCAATAGACAGCATACGAACGCTTTGTCCTAGGAATTGATGTTAGAAGTATAAAAACCAGCGAATGCTCTAAACGTTAAACCTGGTTCATACTGAAATGTGTCAGAACACACAGTGCATCACAGTCTGTTGCACAGCTGTAAATAGGTAGGTGGTCATAATGTTATGGCTGATCAATGTATATGCATGCTCTGAATGTATGAGCTCAACCAACACAGTTTTTTCTTGCCACTGTTACCAAAACATTTGCTCATTATGAACCTGCATAACATGTTAAGCTTGTTGATCAGTCGTAATGGATGGAAAAGTTCACCTCAATCAAAACATCCACTGCCCAGCCCTAGAAATTCCGCATGTACCCCACAAAGTTTGTAATACGTGACTGTGTATATGTACACTCACACACACGGCACTAAGGGAGCTATTTGAAACTCATTTGAGTAATTAACCGTTGACTCTGGAGCTGTGGTGAGAATTCGAGCCAAACTTATGGGAATCGTTGCGGCTCAGGTGGAGGAAAAGCGTCTTCATAACGCTGCTGCTGCTGCTGCTGCTGAGAGACTGGCTACAGACTCTCCTGAGGCAGGCAGGAATAGATACGACTGCAGAGCTCGCACAGGTGAGAACACTCCTGATAATCCCCTTATGATTCCAACAGGAGAAACACATTTAACACTCCATCATTCCACAAGAAACACACACACACACACACACAAGCACCCACCTCGATCTCACACCAAACTCCAGAGAGGTGGCAGTCAATTCTCATTCTCCTCATTCTCACCCCACTGGTTTTGCTGAATTTAAGCTGACAGTTTGCATCTCCTCCTGCTCCTCATCCTCACTGCCCTGACAAGTCTGGAAGGGAGCGTGTACTTACGAGCAGGTGAAGGCCACCAGCGCACCGCTGACCACGATGAAGTCGAGAATGTTCCACAGGTCTCTGAAGTAGGAGCCAGGATGGAGCAACAGCCCCAGGTCAATCATCTAACACAGCGAAAGAGAGGCAAACAATGACTGAGCCATACTGCTGGACTGCCTTAACACTCCCTTTTAGAACTGATATACGAGTTTTATTGCAATACACCAACATTTAATACGTTGAAATGGTACAATATAGGACAACTCTGCAATAAAATATGAGTAAAAGTGCTTGTCAGCAGCTGTAGATTCTATTCTTACTAAGAAACGAATCTTAAGTAAAACATTGGTGAATGTCAGAATCTTCAAGAAACCTGCATAAATGGGGTTTTTAAGAACAAATAAGGGAAGAAAATAAGACACCACATCACTTTTTCTGTTCACCGACTTAACCATATGTGGCTGTGAGTGTAAAATGTACTAGTTGCTACGAGTTTATGAGCTATTGCAGTAGCAGGTTTGTGAAAAACAAGAAAGCAGTCCATATTTTAATTCTGCAGGTCAGTTTTTACAGCAGCTATTCCATGTGTTATATTCCAACACCTATACACCTGATTCAATTTGCTGACCAGAGGAAACCAACCTCAGCAAACCAGGATATTGTGGACTTGTCGACCATATTATTTCAATGACGTATTTGTAAAATAATATACACTGCCCTCCAAAAGTTTGGAAACGCCCTAGAAAGGTGGGGTTTTGGACAGTGTTGCCATGAATCCTTTTTAATTTGTGATAATGTTGCACTGATAAGGGACAATACAAACTACGAAAACATATTTTATTACATAAACAGTTTATTAAACAGTTAAATTACTTAAATTTTGGATTCATCAAAATATCCATCATTAGCAGCTATTACAGCTCTGCATAATCTGGGCATGCAAGCTGTCAGTTTATTCAAACATTGACTTGATATATTATTCCAAGCCGCCTGAAGGATTGCCCAAAGACGATTCACACTGGTTGGACACTTCTTACGGACACCACGGTCCAGTTCCTCCCATAGTCCCATAGTCAATTGGGTTGAGCTACATTATTATGTAATCAAAATAAAAATGATTATTGCTGGTATCCAAAGATAATGTCAAGTTACTTTAATGTATATGCACCAAAAAATGATGAGGATTTATGCTGATATTGTCCAAAACCCCACTTTGCCAGGGGCGTTTCCAAACTTTTGGATGGCAGTGTATGTGTAGTTTACTTCTAGGTTAGATTAAGATCATTTTCTGTAAAATTACAAGAAAAATGTCAGAAATTCTGAGATTAATGTCATATATTTGCGCGAAAAAACTCGGATATCCTCTGATATTGTAAAGTCATAAATTTGCGACAATAAAGTCCAAATTTTCAAGATTAAAGACGTAAATTTACGAGAAAAAACTCAGATATTCTCTGATATTGTAAAGTCATAAATTTGCGACAATAAAGTCCAAATTTTCAAGATTAAAGACATAAATTTACGAGAAAGAAAACTCTGAAATCCTCTGAGATATAAGTAGTCAATTTTAGAGAAGAAAAAGTCGGATATTCTCTGAGTTTAAAGTGGTAAATATACGAGAAAAACACAAATTTATGAGAAAAAAAATCATATTCGTTGAGATCAGAAAGTCGCACATTTGTGAGAAAATATTAGATATTCTCTGAGATTTTAAAGTCACAAAAAAGGAGGAAATCACGGAACCACAACAAACTTCGCCACTGGATGCTTCACACGGAGGCACCCGCTCGCGGCGAAGAGGTGGAACATGGCTGAATCAGGTAAGTTTACCTGTGCTGAAATAAGATGTGTTTACCTCCCTCCCCAACCCCGTTTTATTTTTTTTAAAAATATACAATGGCCCTAATACGCTGTCGTAGATAAGAGATCAGATCATTTACTCCAAAAATGTTTGGAATTTTAAAATAAGCATGGTAAAGTATAAAAAGTATAAAAGAACATTGATTGTATATTATACACAGAGACACAGCCACAAATAGTAAAATCAATGAATCAGAAATAAAGTGATGTGGTCTCTTATTTTTTTCCAGAGCTGTATCTACATTATGTGTGATGCTAATAAAGTTAAGATCATGTTTATAGTGTTCTGTAATTAATTGTTACATGCTTTTAGCAGGGGTTGTGAATTGGTTCCTGTTACAAGGCGCTAACAAAAATTAAAATCTAATCAGAATTAGGAATACTTTAGGAACAGACACTTGCATTCCTCCTAGAGTTGCTTTCTGAAAAGCGTGTAACGTTAGATTGTGATATGTGATACTCACTGTAATTAGATTAGGGACAATAAACTTATATGACATGATCATACTACAAATGTGTCAAAATGAATCTCTTTATAACATTAATATACAAAAAAATCTCAAGGGCATGTGTGTATAACTTATTATACTTTGTGTGTAGTAATGTAAGAAATAAATATTCTAAATCTTACAGAAAAAATTAGAAAAATACCTTTATCACCATCTCAAATGTGAACACCCCAGTGAAGACGTAATCTAAGTATTTCAACACCTGAAGGAAACAGGGGAATGAACATGACAGTTTAGCATTTACATTCATGGCATTTTGCAGATGCTCTCATCTAGAAAGACTTATTACAGCAATCCCCCTTGAGAAACTTGGCCTTAAGGGCCTTGCTCAACGGCTTAAAGGTGTTGGACTTCAGGTAGCATAGACCCAGACTTGAACTTAGTTTTTAGCTTTAGGCCACGTTTATACATAGTCGGGCATTTACAGAAATAATATCAATAATATCCTTGTTCACACCTGATCGTTTTCCAAAAAGTATTTATTTACACAAATCTGTGTAAACACGCCGTCAAGAGCTATTATGAGCGTGCCAAATCTATGGGCAGCAGTGTAACGAGAAGCAAGAAGTCATACTAGGCAATCAGAATCCTAAAAAAACCAAAAACAAATCTCCACTTTGGCCAGAGGTTTCAGAAATCATCATTTTCAGTTAAATTAATCTCCGTTTTCATGTAAATGAAAGCAAAAACGCATGGGATAACTCACTGTTTTCCCAGATACGCAGAAATGTCTAAACGGGGTCTTAGTATCCTACCACTTGACCACCACAATCCCTGCAGCACATACTGTTAGTTTGGCCTTTGTACATGTTAGTGCAAGTGAGTTTGACCAAAACATTAAAGCTGCAGTTTTAGTGTCTTTGTCCGACCGCACACACCATCAATATATTTTTGGCCTGCGCGGCAATAAAAGTTAGTGGGATAATGAAAAGCCATCGTCCATTTTAAAGGTTTAATAAACTGGCCAGTCATTCGTAAATAATGGTCGACCTGTTCAGACTTAAAAGCCAGGATTAAAAGCCACCTCTTTCTCCCTGATTAGCCTCTAATTGCATTCATTAATTGTGGTGTGATGATGTCACAGTGTTACCAAATGGCCAGTGGCTGGCTGAGTTTGGATCCAGTCTTTCCCTAAGGAAACACAGAAGCAAAGGGGTTCTGACAGTCGAGATGAGATCTGTCATCCTGGCCTGGGGGGATATCCATTATGAAACAGGCAAGAACTTCAAACAGGGTTATCCCAGATGTCTAGTGAATTTAAAAGAGCCCCTTAAAAAGAGCTGGGCCATATCTGAATGACATAATGATCACTCAGTGGTCTACATTATGACGTGCGTGTGATGGTCTCACATGGTTGCGAAAAGCGTTGGTCTGCACGGGATCCTCAGCGGCCAACGCAATGCTGCTCATGGTGATAACCACGAGGATGCACATCTCGAAGTAACGCAGATTCACCACATAGTGACACAGCCTCCGTACACTGCAAAAGCACACACAACACGGGACGGTGATGGTTTTAATCAAGTTTTGTTCCTCTGTAGTACACAAGGTTAGTCAGAACCAGGAGACAATTCAATTCTTAAATGCTGCATTGGCTCACTTCCATTTCACAAGACCATTCTGAAAAGTTTAGTTCACTTTGTTTAGTATTGAATATCTTTGTTCTATGTATTAAGTTATCTAGTCAGTTTATTCTATTTGTTATAATGAATTTTTCATGAAGATAAGTGTCTTTGAGCACCATATTAGACTTCACTTCCAAAAAAAATTAGGCTTCAGGCAAACAGTTGCCGTTAACCAATTGCCAGCAAGGTCATATTTTCACACGCAAATTAGGTTTGTGGCAAACTTGCGCTGGACTTCTAATCTTATGCTCCTGGCAACTTTGTCACCAGAAGTTTACTATTTGCCAGTTTGTCATTGTTGTAAACGTCTTCTGAAAAAACTCCACTGTTTGGCACAAATTAACCACAAGTCTGCCATAAACCTGCGTTCTTGTACGAAGTTAGTTTTTGTACGAGTTCACATTCTTTGAATTTGCATTCTACTCATAATTGTCATTTTCACAACTATTCACAATTGGAATATATGTACACACAATAATTGTAGTTCTCTTCTCCTGACCACTGCTACAATATTTGCACAACTATTAAACATTGGTTGTACATATCAATAATTGTAGTTTCTCACTGACTGATATCTGCACAAATTATAGAAAGTATTGCACAGATTGTAATTCTCCACTGCTGTTATAATATTTGCACGCACTAGATCTGACTTGGTTAGCTCAGACTTTATCAAATATACTGTTTGTATCTATTTTGTACAAAGACTGTTTGTAGAAGATTTCTCATATTGAACCTGTTACAGATTCAGTGTAAAAGACAACTCTAAGACCATAATTGTAGGTTGAACACTGCATCCTTATTGTCTCTTTCTACTTTTAGTTTAAAGTTGATATTTTTAGATTCTGTTTATATATTGTTTATTCTATGTGCCTTATTTACTCTTCGTTCCTTGTTCTCTGCACTGTTAAAACTGGAGCCACGTCATCTTGTATCTCCGTATACTTGTGCAGTATATAACAGAGACGACAATGTTTACTTTGACTTGACTTTGAATAATAAAACTACAAATATCCACCATGGTTAGAAATAAGATCGGTAAAAGTTGAGAGAAAACACTTTTACTAAATATCACTATATATTTTTTCTTTGCACTAGAGTCTCACTTCACTGCAATCAGCGGTGACAGACTCCAGTCCTGGAGAGTTACAGCAAGGCAGAGTTTAGTCTTGTCTAATTTAACACACCTGATTCATCTCATCCGCTAATCAGCACGGCCTTCAAAAGCTGAATTCGGCATGTTTCGAGGAGTGCAGGTCTAAATTGCAAGGCTTTTTAAACTGCAATTTGACTCTTCTGATTGGAAGGAAAAACACTTTCTTCATCAGGAAAGTCTTAGGCCATGTCCACAAGTACACGGGTATTTCTGAAAACGGAGATTTTCCGTTTCCTTAAAAAAAATATATAAAAAAAGGCGTCCACACGTGCACGTTTTCAAAAATATCTCTGTCCACACGCAATCGCAAAAAACGTTGTCAAAAGCATGTCTTGCATTGTAGATGAAAACCTAATGTAGACACGGCGCATACTGTGACGTCATATGAGTGGTGCACAGTGTGACGCGAAACGGTCCGTTTTTCAAAATCTTCGTTTTTCTTGTCCACACCTAAACGCAGAAACAGTTATCAAAAACCTCCGTTTTCACTGACCCAAAACGGTGTTTACGTGTGGAGCCAAAGCGCATAGAAACGCATAGAAAAACCTCCGTTTTCAGAAATACCCGTTTACGTGTGGACAAGGCCTTAGACTGTACTGAAGAGGCTGTACTCACGGGTTGGACTGGCCAAACACAAACATGGAGCTGTAAGGTAGGATGTGTTTCGGAGGTGCCTGGTTCAGTTCATCCAGATCCTTCTTCTCCTCGTTCAGAAGCAGACTTTCCCCGTCTATATTGTTCACTGCCAAGACAAGGACAGACAAGATTGCACTCATTATGGTCCGTCATCTAAAAAACCTCAAAATCATCAGTCAGAAACATCAATACTTAAATACTCTTGTACATCCCAGAGTCTTCACCTACACTGTCCTTTGTAGACATACTCAGCATCAGGTGGGGGCCTAATAAAAGGCTTCATTTTGTACAAAGACTATTGTACGGACTCACGTCTGGATCACCTGAGTCTTAACTAGCCACGTCTCTGTCTTTTCAGTATAAATAACTCCCAGTTTCCCATGGTTCCTTGCAAGGTATTGTTATATCTCTGACTGCATACCGAGCGTTCCCTTGTTTTGGCTTTCCGTGCACCGACCACTGCTTTGTGTTTTGGGATTTGGATTGGTTTGCTCTGCGGACTGCCTTAACTGTATTCGACCTGTGCCTGTTCCTCGACGCCGGATTTTGCAAAGCCTGACTACGAATAAAGTCTGAGGTAAAAGTACTTAGCGTTTGGGTCCTCCTGGTGAACGTTATATCTATAAATGTTGTACATTGACATACTGCAGGGAAAGATCCACCAAATTAGTTCCTGATACATGTCTCGTTATAGGACTTAAGTATTTTATGACAACATTTGAAGCAGAATAAATCGTTAAAAAGTCTAATTAAAATCACAGTGTGTACCCTTCATGAGATTTGGTTACGTCCACTTATTGCACCATCACAGCTTGGATGAAAATATACTGTATATTCCATTAAAATGCAGCTTTTATTCACATTAATTACAAACAATAATGTTAAACAAAATATGATCAAAACACATTTATGGCATTAAATGCAGTTGGTACTGTAACGTTTAGGGAGTTGGCCCCGTGTTTGGAAGGTCTTCGGTTCGAATCCCAGACCGGCAAAGGTACCACTGAGGTACTCATGAGCAAGGTACCATCCCCAAGCACTGCTCCCCAGACGCTCCCTTTTTCAGCTGCCCACAGTGACAAATAATCACTCACTTAATACAAATTTTAAAGTGTAATCCTATGAGGTTTACTTCCTCAAATTGGACAAATGCCATAAATATTTCCAAATGTTTTAGTATGCTTCCAAATCTTTTGGTGAACACACGGAGGTCTAGTTGTAGGAGACCTGGCTGATTTAAGATGTTGTAGGTCCAAGTCTGGCTGTTCTACTTCCAACACAACCAACACTGCGCCCCTGAACAAGGTCTTTAGCCCTAAGATGCTACAGTGAGACTGTTCATCCAAGAAAAATAAGTTTCTCTAAGAATATGAGGGCGCATGAGGAACGCAACCTTTCTCAGGTGTGGCGTAGAATTTAATATTTAGTTTAGATTATATTATCTATATCTGAGGTCTGGTAGGAGAGATGACATGAAAACAGGCTTAAATGGATTTGCCTTGAGCTAAAAGCCTGATACTTTATGAGGCTTCATTAATGAGCATATTCTAATGTGTCAGTAAGATCCATGCGAGTGCTTAACTACTGACGAGGAATGACGGTGGTCTCTCCGGGAGGACCAGTGATGGTGACGGGGATGTTGACCGCAGTTGAGCCAGCCCTGGTGCTGTTCTTTAGGTTGTCTGTGTCCTCTTGCCTCGGTCCATCAGGCAGGTCATTAGGGCTTGAAGCCAAACCTTCTCCTTCTGCATCTGTTAATCCATCCCTGTACAGAAAAAAGCAGCAAAACAAAAGAATAAGAAGATCATTCTGTCCGACTCTATCCGGGGATCAATCTTCGATTCGCAGCTAGATAAACAAAAGAGAATCTAGCATACTAGAATTACAAGCAACTTCCTTCTAAAATTTTTCAAATTGAAAACAGTCCATTTGTGCCCCACCTATTTTTCTCTCCGTTCTCCCTGTGCTCCTCTGCGTCCAGAGTGGACTGGGCTTTGACACGAGGTCTGTGTCTCCTCCTCTCCCCGTTGCCCACCTCGCCATCAGGGTGCCCCCGCTGCCGGCGCTCGCCCTTGGCCCCCGTCCCCCCATTGCTGTTACCATTAGACTCTTTAGGACGGTGAGAGTGATGGTGCCTGTGCTCCCTGTCCTCCGCCCCCTCCTCTGGCGATCTGGCCGGGTGGTGATGCTGCCTGTGACCTCCGTCCTGGCTGGAGCTACGCTCCAATCCACTCCGGTGCTCTCGGCTGTGGCTGTGGTGCCGGTGGTGACGACTCTCCGGTGGCGCCTCTCCGTTTTCCCCAACCCGGCAGCGGTGATGTTTCCGAGAGCGAGCTTGCTCTTCGTCGCCGTTCCCATTCCCATTACCGTTCCCGTCAGGGCACTGCCTCCGGGTCTGGTCAGGAGTACCGTTCTGGTTCTCCACCACCAGGGGTCGGTCGTGGTGTGCCTTCATATCGGGTCGCAGATGCAGGGCAGAGGAGACGCGCAAACGCTCGTCAGGTTCCAGCTCACTGTAGAGCGCCTCGTTGCTGTTGCGCAGGTTGTGTCTGCGCAGTTGCGTGGTGCGCTGCTCCCACACAGACTTCTTCTGCAGAGAATGCTGCTGCTCCCTGCTGATGGAAACGGGGAAGAGAGCATCGTCAGGCGATGGACACAGCCAACTCTTCTCGAATGCCCAGACACTGGGGAGACAACATTCGAATTCTAAAATTTTCGCACATCCATAAGAGCCCTCAGCCAATTTGTGACAGTTAGAGGACTCAGTCAGATCTTCTCCAAAACTACAGCTCTTGTAGGATGTTTCAAGTCTACAGTCTTCAGGACTTACGAAACGTGATACGAGGAAGAAAAACTAGCGACTCAATGACCGAAGGTTCATTGATAAACAAGGAGAGCAAAGGCTGTGTTGTCTTAGCCAATAGAAGTGCTACTATCGTTCAATTTTAAATACTGAAAATGTTAATGCTGGTTTTGATAGAAAAGCGCCAGGATACACAATGTATACACAATGGCTCATCAGTGGACGGTTTCAGCAATGTCAATGTGATGTGGGTCGTATCACAGAACGTGCATCAACAAATAAAGACAAATTAAGCAAAACATGTCATGCTGTAGCATTTTTCCAACCCAAAATACCTCCACCAACAAAAAAAATGTTAGGTTGGATTGAGGTTCAAATCCAGCCCTATCCTACTACCAAAACAATGAGGCCACTGAGCAAGCTCTGAATGAGAAATTCTGCTTAATAAAATGTAAAATAGAAAACACCGCCCAAGTTCTCACCACCCCTGATTAATCTACGAGAGAAGTCTTTATGATACGGTACATCTCCATTGTATTAACAATTTAGTCTAAGACTAGCCCTTAGAGTAAAGAAAGTATTTTTATTTTAAGATTTTAATTTCTATATGCTCCTCTACAAAATTCCCCCAATCAATCTATTTTGATTTTAAAAATCTCATGAATTCCGCAGAGAAAAAAAGGCTCCAATGTCAGACAGTTTCCAATGTCGTGCAGCCCTTGTAGCACCTCAGTTGTCCTTGTCACGAATGCAAGCGCAATTTATGCGCTACGTCAGTCGTGAGCCGAACAGGCCATAGATGGTTCTTGCGGAAACCTCTGTCCAATTTTCGGCACAATTGCTTTTGTTCATGCGTTTGTAATTCGTGCTGTCAAATCAAGCCTCGTCGCCAGACAAGCTCTAGCCCTAAGGGTCCCTCCGAGCTGTTAGCTGATAAAGACTGAGAAAAAACGCTCATTATGTGTACGAATGGACTCAAATGGCCTCTGCCACTGGCTCATCGGAGCTTTGCTGGGCTGCAATCACAGCCGTCATGCTGTAAATCTGTTGTCGGGAAAAATCGGCCTCCATCACACCTACAAAACTCATCTAATGTCATCCAATAGCTGTTCCCGAAAAACCTCGGTAAGAAGTTTAACTCGGACACAAAGAATACATCAGATGTGGTGAGGAGATCAGGTGAGCAACTCCCGTTTTATTCGTCAGGCAATCAATTGTAGACACACCCAAAGGTCATGCGATAATTTGGATGGCATCAAATGGAAATCCATCCAAAACTAACCAGAGATGTGAAAATCTGGCTTTAGCAAGTCAATATCTAGTCATGTTTTCATTCCCTGTTCAAGTAACCATTTAAACCAATTGGTGGCGTAACGGCAGGGTGTTCGCCCCGTGATCAGAAGGTTGCATGTCCGAATCCAGGATCGGTAAAGTTACCACTCAGATACTCATGAGTCCCCATGCACTGCTCCCCTTTTTAGCTGCCCACTGCTCCTTCACGGATGGGTCAAATGCCGAAGTCACATTTCGTTGTGGTGCACTGTGTGCTGTGCTGTGCTCACAATGACAAATAATCACTCACTTTCACTTATGGATCCTGATCTGCCTGATTCTAGTCAGAACTTAAACTTAGTGAACAATTCTGCATGATTTAGAATACTTTAATCTTTGTATATCTGAAAAAGAGAAATGGTGGGTTTCACAGTATCTGTAAAATCTGGGTTTATGATTGGAGTAAGATGTCCTTGTTAATCAAGTCCAAGTCCTGCCCAGAAGATTGTTCTCATCATTTAAAGTCCACTGTGGACCGGGAATAATAATTGGCTCAGCTTTGCTACAGACCAGGGGTTTTCAACCGGTGGTCCGCGGTAATACAGGTGGTCAGTGACATGCAATCCAGTTTCATTACTGAAATCACTAACCCTTATTTCATTTTGATTATTTTTCTAAACATTTTCAGATGATTTGGGCATGCTGCTGACTGAGCAGGATCTCAGCAAATGCTTCACCATCGAGTATTTTTTAAATAATAGAAAAAATACTCTGCACCCCCTACCCGACGCACAGTGGGCCACAGACTACTGCTTAGTCTGAATGGTGGTCCCCGGAACAGAACCAGTTGAAAACCCCTGCTGTAGAGACTCAAAGCACTTTGCAGAGAGAATATTTATCCACTTCAACCAACACCAATGTGCCGTTCCACCTGTACGATGCTCCAGCAGCCGTTCTGCACCAGACACTAATTAAGCCAGTGAAGACAACAGGGAATCTTTAGGAGGTGAGATCTGAAAGGGTCACGATGAGTAACTTTGGCAGGACATCAGTGCTCCACAAACTCTTTGAGAAAGATACTCAGGGAGCTTTTTATGAGCTCAGAGGGTCCTGACCTTAATTTTACGTCTCATCTGAAGACCCCAACTTTCTTAGTCGACCCTATCCAAGTACTGGGTAGAACCAAACCTGCTTAGCATCAGTAGGACAACTTGCTGCAGCCAGATTTTCACATCTCCGTAACTAGCTGGAGAACATATTTGTGACCCTCCACGGCAAAACCAGTCGCTTGTCGCAAATTTTCAAAATTGAGTTATGATGTTTTCATGAAAGGGCATAAATCAACCTTCAAAACGATACCTATATCGAATGAATCGGACGACATATGACTGAGATGTCAACATTCAAATGAGTCGGGTTTCTTCTGTCACGCCAAGTGAGAAACGGAGAAATCTGTCTTTGAAGTTGACTATCGCCATAGCACTCACAGACGCTTGCTGCAGTCGCGGCTACGTTTGCATTTACGGTAGCCTACGCTGCATTCACAGCCCCACGGATAGCCTACCTGCGTTAGGTTAACTGAACTCGGGAGACGAAGATGGATTCCGGAGAAATATCTTCACGCTAGTCAACCAGTGGATTTACCGTAAATATTGAAGTAGAGCGGTCAAAACAGAAACTTTTAACATTCTGCTGGAATTGAATTCCTCACCTCAAGAAAGTCATGTTTTTAGGATGGAAAGGGTAAGTTTTTCAGTGAAATTTATTGACAACAGTACAGTATAGACCTTCCACTGTTTCAAAACACTAAAAACAAACAATCCAAAATTTTACCCCACGCAACATAAACGCTCGTTTTTCTCGGAAACCTCCATTGCGACAAGCGACTGTTTTTGCCGTGGAGGGTCACATATTTAGGGCATAATGCACAATTTTGGTCCATTGGAAACAGTTGAATGTCGAGGTCAAGGTGATGAGATGTTCTATGAGCAAATCAGGTGTAAATGTTCCACGTGCCATGGGGCTGCAGTGTGCATGTTTAATCGGACCTGCTGGAGGATTCCTGTATAGTAAGTGTGGAAACTCTACCTCATGATGCGGCGAGTGGGGGAGTAGATATAACTCCTGTCAGCAACACAGAGAATCACACAGACAACACAGAACATCAGACATGTTAACCACAGGACAGACAGGACTTTAGCACAAGGATTAACAAGAGAGGGAGAGAGGGAGAGAGAGAGAGAGATAGAGAGAGATGGGAGGTGGACATGAAATGATGAACGAACGACAAACCAAACAGGCATGTAGCTCAACTGAGAGACAGAAACAAACACACACACACAGACCAGAGCTTGACTGATAAATCCCAATGTCAGTATTGTTGGCCGATATAAACTAATTGTAGATAAACTATCAGTGTTCATAATGTCCATAATGGCTTTTTAAAAAAGTAGAAATGAAGACTGTGTACTTTTGGTGCGTTCCATTTGCCGTACCATTTGCTCGGTTTCTGAGTCGTTTTCATACCATTCTGAGTCTGACAACATACCCCCAAGTACCCCGAGTTCAGAATCCAAGATGGCTGCTCAGTGTAAAGAATGTAATAAATGCTTAGATTTTTTTAAAATCTATTTTTCACACTTAAGTGTTGTTTGTGTCTAACTTGATCAGCTGTGTACATAATAAAGTGTTGTAGTCGATAAACCTGTAGCTACGGTCATGTTATACATGAAATACTGTGATATACTGTGTCGTTTATTAAGTACCGACGCTAAATTGGCTGGTCGATGTTTCTAAAAACAAATGACTAGCCTAGTCAGCCGAACAGAGAAACGAACAGGATCAGTAACGTGAGAGAAAATTCTGATAAAAAGGTATAAAAAGTTATAAAAATCTTCTATCTGACTTCAACTGGAACGCATCCAGTTTGGTTTTTCACTGTATTTTTAGCAGATGTAACGCAATCTCGTCAACCGAATCTCGGATCCAACGGCAAATGAGGCGCAGCATTTTTCCACTAGACTGTTTTGTGCTTATTCGTATTTTGCTTATTTTTGCTTTAATATAAATCCTCCATTTTTTAAAATCCTATAAAGGTACAAGCACACTTGATCCAAAGTGCAGCTAACACACCCAGCCCTCTCTAGTTAGTCTGTCTTTCATTTATTTTGGCAACATCACTCAGATTAAAGTGCAGATTGTCACACTGGCCACCACCAGAACATATTGCACATGTTTATGTTCACTTTTGTGTTCACTGTTTTTGTCAGTCCGCTATCCACACTGTAATGTTATAATGCATCCGAGCAGCACTTTACTAACTCCCTTCCCTACATGAAGCTGGTTGTACAGAGACACACATCTTTGTTTTACTGTCATTAACTGTCCTCCAACTGCACGGAATCAGCATCACACATCACAGCAAAAGTTAGGATAAAATTCAAATGTTGTTGTGGGTTAGAGCAAGAACACGGCATTACCAAAGCTTTAACATGCTTAAAGGCGGCGCGAGGATGACGGGGGTCGACCGGAGGAGAGGAGAGGAGAGGAGAGGAGGAAAGAAGAGGAGAGAAGACGAGGAGGTGGAGGAGGAGGAAA
Organism: Distichodus sexfasciatus; assembly: GCA_032718565.1. Classification (NCBI taxonomy): domain Eukaryota; kingdom Metazoa; phylum Chordata; class Actinopteri; order Characiformes; family Distichodontidae; genus Distichodus; species Distichodus sexfasciatus. Next base: position 229,595 of record JAVGVS010000043.1, read on the forward strand.
GGAGGGTAGGGAAGAAAATAGAATAGGTGGAGAAGACAAGATAGGACAGGAGATAGGAGGGGAGATCAGAGAGGAGAGAAGAGAACAGGAGAGGAGAAAAGAGAAGAGAGGAAAGGAGAGGAGAGGAGGAAGGGGTAAGGAGAGAAGAGAAGAGGAAGGGAGAGCAGATGAGAGAGGAGGAAAGAAGAGAATAGAGGAGAGGAAAGGAGAGGGAGAAAAGGAGGACAAGAGGAGCAGAGAAGAGAGGAGAAGGAGAAGGGTAAGAGGAGAAGAGAAAAGAGGAGAGAAGAAGGAGAGGAAGAAAAGGAGGACAAGAGGAGCGGAGAAGAGGAGGGTAAGAGGAGAAGAGAAAAGAGGAGAGGAGAAGGAGAAGAGGAGGGTAAGAGGAGAGGAGAAGAGAAGGAGAAGAGGAGGGTAAGAGGAGAAGAGGAGGGTAAGAGGAGAGGAGAAGAGCGGAGAAGAGGAGGGTAAGAGGAGAAGAGAAAAGAGGAGAGGAGGAGAAGGAGAAGAGGAGGGGAAGAGGAGAAGAGAGAAGAGGAGAGGAGAAGGAGAAGAGAAGGGTAAGAGGAGAGGAGAAGAGAAAAGGAGGGTAAAAGGAGAGGAGAAGAGAAAAGGAGGGTAAAAGGAGAGGAGAAGGAGAAGAGAAGATAAAAAAAGAAACAAGAGGAAGATAAGAGAAACAAGAAAAAAAAGAGTGAAGATAGGAGAGAAAAACAGGAGATCAGAGGAAAGGAAGATCATGAGATGAAGGGACAACAGAAACACTGGAGACGAGAGCAGAAACAGAAGAGTGGAGAGTTGAGGAAAAACAAGAGAGAAAACAAAAACAGGAAGAGGGAAAAGGAGAAAATAGAATAGAGGAAATGGGATAGATGAGCAGAAAAAAGAAATGGACAGAAGAAACAAAAGGAAAAAACACAGAGAGGAGAAAGAGAGCAGAGACGACACAGAAGAAAGCTGAAACAGATAAGAGGAAAGGAGATACAGAGGAAAAGGAGGGATGATACAGGATGAGAGGACAGGAAAGGAGAAAAGGGAAAAGAAAGAAGGTAAAACACTGAGAAAATAGAGGAGAAAAAAGGGAGACGGCAGAGGAGAACAGATGAATAAAAGAGGAAAAACAGACGAAAAGGAGGGATGAAACAGTAGAGGAAGAACAGAGGAATAAAAGAGGAGGAACAGAGGAAAAGGAGGGATGAAACAGCAGAGGAAGAACTTAAGAAAAAGAAGGAGAAACAGAGGAAAAGGAGGGATGAAACTACAGGAGGAACAGAGGAATAAAAGGAGAAATAGAGGATGGATGAAACAGTAGAGGAAGAACAGAGGAATAAAAGAGGAGAAACAGAGGAAAAGGAGGGATGAAACAGTAGAGGAAGAGCAGAGGAATAAAGGAGGAGAAACAGAGGAAAAGGAGGGAAGAAACTACAAGAAGAATAGAGGAAAAAGGAGGAGAATCAGAGGAAAAGGAGGAATGAAACTACAGGAAGAATAGAGGAAAAAGGAGGAGAAGCAGAGGATAAGGCAGGATGAAACTACAGGAAGAATAGAGGAAAAAGGAGGAGAAGCAGAGGAGAGGAGAATATTGTAAGTGAGAACCAAACTCACGGTGAGTGAACGCTGCAGACGGAAGAGCTGCGAGAGAGCACATCTCGATTTTGCTTTACAAAACTGCACATGCAAAACAAACAAATGAAACAATAAAGAATGAGACAAAACCACAAACGTGTGCTCAGGTAGAGACAGGCTTCCCCAAGGAACGTCCATCTGCCTGTCTGTCCACCTGCGCCCTACACAGCTCACAGCACACAACACAATGACTGGTGAAACCTCAGCAATGCAGAAACACAAGCTGGCAGGTCTCTCACATTTAGATGATCTTATCACCAATAGTTCAGCTTGCGGTGATTATTATCATTTTAACTACATATCAGACACATTCTTTACCGCATCCTTACAGTTGAAATGACGTTAAAATTCTGAAAAAACATTTCTTTTGATCTGTGTCCAGTTATTGGCTGTGTTGAATCAAAAAACAAGTCAAACACAAACAAAACAATTCAGTCAAACATAAAGCTATAAAACATAGATAAACAGCGTGGCTTATTGCATTTAAAGTCTATAGAGGCTTGGGTTACAAACACAAAAGTCACAAAGTGCTCACAAAGGGCAGGTCAGAGAGGAAAACCCCCCACAAAAGTCACGAAGGAGACACAAAGGGCAGGTCAGAGAGGAAAAGCAAGGAGTGCACACGAGATATTTCAACCAGCTCAGAGTGTCATATTCATTAAGAGGTGACAACGGGATTCTGGGAAGTATATCACACTCATATCCACACATACAACTGGCCGGTCCACATGGCAGGGAAAAAAAACGACCTGATCTCACAATTTTTACATTTGCATAAATTGGCATCCTTGCTAAGCTCAACGTTGGAGGCAGAGTTTGCATTTGTACAATATCCGCTATAACTGTGCTTGCCTTCAACAATCCACACAAATTGTGTGTAAGATTGGGCTGAAAAAGAGTTCCAGGGCAGGGTAAAAGGGGAGGAGTGTAGGGGAAAGGGAAGAGTATAGCGGAGTCAGACTTACGCAGTGATGGAGATGTTGGCTGCAGACATGGGGCTGACCTCCTTCACCTCCATGGCCTTCTGCAGTGCCATGGTCTTTTTCGCTGCCTCCTCCTGCTCCTCCTCATCCTGGAAGGACAGAGTAAACGGATCACAATTGAGCATATGAACGAAACTGGAGATGGATGGAACTCCAAGGCAGAATAGTCTAATGTATGATGTGGTAAATCAGAACAGTGAAATCTGTCCTCCATGTGGTATGAAAGCATTAGAGTGAGTAAACTGCCTAACCTGTAGAGAGGGTGGGTTTTTGGCCGAGCAGTAATTAACGTGCACAGAACAGCCTTGTTAAGGGTTTTAAACATAGTTAAAGAGTTCGAGGCCCTGTAAGACAGTTTCTCCCATTGAAACAAACCATGATCATTAAATCTGATTGCTGGATGTCTTCTTCTTCCCACTTTCTTCACCTTCAACGTCTTCCACAATTTTCCTTATAGGGACACCATTTGCAACTTAAAATATTCAGCTCATTGAGGGAACCAGAGGTTTTTTGTCTGTAGCCCACCTGCATCCCTCTTTTTTCCCCATTCTTTAGGTTGAAAAATGTCATTCTCTATTTTGGCCACAAGAGGAGCGTCACCATTAAGGCCATCATCCCCTATTTTAAACACAAGGGGGACCCCCATTAAGAAAGTCATTCCATAATTTGGCGACAAGGGGGCACGACCATTAAGACAGTCATTCCTTATTTTAACCACAAGAGGACGCCACCATTAAGACAGTCGTTCCTTATTTTGACCACAAGGGGCGCCACCATTAAGACAGTCATTCCTTATTTTGACCACAAGGGGCGCCACCATTAAGACAGTCATTCCTTATTTTGACCACAAGGGGCGCCACCATTAAGACAGTCATTCCTTATTTTGACCACAAGGGGACGCCACCATTAAGACAGTCAATCCTTATTTTGGCCACAATGGGGACATATCAACATCATTCGGCAGCTCATAATTTAACAGGTACATCAAATACAGTCAGCAGAAACATCTAGAAACAGCCTTTGTCATTTCTTTTTTAAAACTGTTTTCCCCTATGCCTATGTTATTAGCACACAGCAGTCACACAATTTCTTCAGGAACTGTCTGTCTAGTTTCAGAATGTGACTTTTCCATAAATTCCTCCTTTTATTGCAAATATTTTTAAATACCTGGAATGGCGGTGGCCTAGTAGCATTCTCATCTACAGACAAAGAGGTTGTAGGTTCATATCCTGCTCTATCCTACCTCCAGCACTACCACCATTGGACTCCTGAGCAAGACCCTTAACCTTGAGTCCCTGTAATTAGGAAATGAAAACCTCTCTGGATGCGAGTGTGATAAATGCAGTAACTGTAAATACTTGGATATTGAGTGTTCGCAAATTGTTAGTTGTTGGCAGTGGCCCTATTTTGTTTCATGCCTTTTCTCTCGTGTCAGGACATGCATTTGATTTGTTTTCTTCTCCTATTATTTTGATTCAGTTCCGCCTATTTCCGAATGTAAATTTGCCTGTCCATCTGGCATTTAACATATTCCCCATCTCAAACTGTGAACACACAAAAAATATTTGCATTTGCAAATATTGCATCATTGGAGTATTGAGCCTGACTAGAAGGGGACAAGAAAGTGCTGTGGAATTCAGGAAAGCACTTTATGAATCAAGACAACTAATGAACACAATTATTGTTGGAAAGAACATAGATGGCTAAATCTATGGTTTAAAGCAAATGATCAGTTATTTCCAGAGACTTCATCACAAGGCATCAGTTTTAATAGAAAGGAAGAGTGATGCAATTTCATGGCCAGCAGCTTCCACTGAACTCCTTGTTCAGACAGTTGTGGAGAGAAAGCAGTCATCCCAGATAATGTGAAATGTTTTTAGGTTTTGCTTGTTTAGTTTTTTCCCCTGAAGCTACACAGCTAATTTTATCTAACAACTAATGATTGCTACAAGATTAGAAATGTGTGCTTGTTTTTTTTTGGTCAATCCTCAGGCCTTTCCCTTACTATTATAAAATGTTTGCAGAATTTGGACCCCAAACATGCTTCTGATTGACTAGATAAAAAATCATTTATGTCAGTATACGTAGACTGACAGATTATCAATTTAAACAGTGAAACCACTCACAAACTGTTCATCACTAGTCAAAATATGTAGCTGATTTCATTGACAAGCAGCTGAAGTATGAACTCCAGGCCGTTGTGATTGATTAACCCACCTTTGTCAGCTCCTGCGCATTGGCAAGATTATCCACAGCGATAGCCAAGAATACATTAAGAAGAGTGTCTGTTCAGCCTCAGGTTAAAGAAAAAGAGGACAGATGGTGTGAATGGATCTCTGAAGCTGATGGAGAGGTTACTGATATGAACGTTTTTTTCTTCCATAACAGAGGATACAGTTTCCAAAAAGGGTAAGAACGATGAAATAGACGGAGGAGAACATTCCACGTCTAACTCCTCCCTGAGATTCAATGCCATGATACATCACTGCATTCCAGTCCTCTCCTGTCAAAATCTGCAAGCCACACACACACACACACACACACACACACACACACACACACACACACACACACACACACTACTGAAAACCAACTGTTAAAACATTGAAAGGATGCAGACAAGATAGCCATCTGAAAGATTTCTTTGAAAGAACAGTTTCACACAAAGTGAAAGATAAAAAACATACCTGGAAGACCGTCATTATAGCTGAAGGGAAGTTGTCAAAGTTTGTAGTCGGAGTTTCCTTATCAAAATTAAACCTTTTTTGAATAACAAAAACAACAGTCGGTCACACAAAGAAGCAGCTGGAATTTGCAAAATTACAGCCTGCTCTGAAAAACTAATCACACTGATGTCTATCTTACAGCCCACACACAGTGAATAAGGACATGTGCCATCTGAAAAAAAGAGATCTGAGTAAAAGATAAAGTGTTATGGGTCTGTTTGAGTAAAAAATCTTAAGTGTTACAAGACCGTTTTAATGATGTTATATTCTGGTATTGTGTTGCAAAATTGTCTTCGGAAATCTCTCTGCAGGAACTGCAGACATCTCTCCCTGGGAGACTTTCAAAGTTAAAAGCGAAGCACTGATATTACTTCAGATCTCAAGGGTTGGAGCAACCACTTCTACCTTACATTTCCAAAATATGATACCAAATCTTAGAATACAGAGTAAACAGCCAATGTGTTTTAGACACAGTTAATACACATACAGTACATATTCAGGACGATGTAAAGGACGATTCTAAGACCATAATTGTAGGTTGAATACTGCATCCTAATTGTCTCTCTTTCTACTTCTAGTATATATTCTATGCATATATTGTTTATTCTATGTGCCTTATTTGTTCTTTGTTCCTTGTTCTTTGTTGTTTGCACTGTGAAAACGAGCGTCTCATCTCTCTGTACACTTGTACAGTGTATAGCAGAGATGACAAAGTTTACTTTGACTAAAATATGTAAATTATTCCACTTTATGGAACTATGAGGGTGCTGGTAGTTGTGGTTAAGGGTTCAAACGAGCCCTATCTTACGGTCGGTTCTTAAAAGACACCCACACCGTTTTCACAAAGATTCTGACATTCACCAATTGTTTTTTTATTTATTTAAAATTTGTTTCAAGGTAAAAACAGAAGGTACATCTGCTGAAGAAAAAGTTTTAAAAAGCTATTGATGAATGAGGCCCACTGTGTCACAGACCCTAAACCTCACACTGCTCAAGTTCCTGTAGTTAAGAAATGGAAGTCGCTCCGGACAAGGGTGTCTGCTTAATGTTGTTAATGTAAATGCAACTAATTTCATGTTTCTGACTCCAAAGCAGCACCTTCACAGATGGTGGATGCACGTTCCTTCAGGGCTTTTAAGGTCTCAGCCTTCCACAGATACTGAAACAGCTCTAAGCCACCCGAGGCTGCTGGGTTATAAGTGAAACATCCTCTTTCACGCTGCTGAGATTCGCATGGAACGCTTGCAAAAGCTTCCATTTACCAAATGCCAGGCTGAGCTAGATCTCAGCAAACCAATTTCTGCCCACGTCAGGGACGTCATCTCATTTGCCGACCGGATTTACACACAGTTTACAGTAGCGCTAAGTCTCGTCGTCGTCGCCTGCGTTGTTTGTGTTACCTGGGGCAGAAAGTGGAACACAAAGCGAAATCCCACAAACATGGGACTTGGTCAAAACGCCAGACAGAGTGAGTAAGAGTGATAGAAAGAGAGAGGAGAGTAAGTTTGAGTCAGAGTGCAATTTTTTTCTGGTGAAGAAACAGTGGGGGGCCCTTCGTTAAAACGGTGGGGCTCAGTGTATAATCAGCTCAGTAAGTCCTCAAGCGAGGAAATCAAAATCCCAGTTACCACGCCATATCTCTTCCTCCTCACAGGATGTTTGCAGAGGAGCGGAAGGAGGATTATTGAGGTGGGGGAGGGATAGAGGGAGGGACGGAGGATACGCTTGAGGATACGAGAATGAAGAACGAGAATACAAAAGGACTGCCGTCAGACAAAAGATGTGGAAAACGCTATTTCCGCTGCTGACACAGAATCATCCAGGAAAAAGGATAATGATTTACATCATTTGCACCCTCATAACGCATTAATTCCATTTGATTAATTCCATAATACCATTTTGATACCTTTATAGACTTACAAACTATACCGATTCAATTTTCGATTTTCTCTAATAGATCTGAGATTTTCTAGAATATATTAGCGCCTTATGAATGATAGTAATGCAGTGATTGCAAAATCTGTGCAATATTTCGTTCTTCACACACTTGGAATCTGAAAAGATTTTGGTAAGGCCAATCCATTCATTTCTCTTATTACACATTCAAAAACTATATTATATACCAAATAGACCTGTGTTAAGATTATAAAATATACATTAAAAAATCACAGTGCACTTTGATTATGCAGAATCTTTACATTAATGACAATGTATGTCGCGAAAAGTAAATTTGAGGTCAGTTAAGAAAAGCAACATGAAAGTGCATACAATCAAAGGATTGAAATGCTTTTAAAATTACAAAAATAATGCATGGTTTATAAGAAAACTGCCATGCATTGTTTATTAAATATGCATCTGAATACTTTACAAAGTCTTAATGATCTACACTGATCAGTCACAGCATTACGACCACTGAAATGTGAAGTGAACAACACTGATTACCTCGTTACAGTGGCATCTGGCAGTGAGTGGGATATATAACGCAGCAAGTGAAACTTTTTGTCCTTGAAGTTGATGTGTTGGAAGCATAAAAAATGGGAAAACATAGGGATTTCGGACCAGGGCCAAATTGTAATGGCTCATCGACTGGGTCAGACAATCTCCAAAACTGCAGCTCTTAAGGAATGTTCCTGTTCTGCCAAAAGTGGTCCAAGAAGGGAGAACTGGTGAGCCAACAACAGGCTCCCTGATCAACGTGGAGAGAGAGGGCTGGCTTGTGTTGTCCGATAGCTCAAACTGCTAAAAATGTTAAAGGTCCCATATTATACGTGTCTCCAACAAGTTAAAATAGGTCTATAAGCTCCACTAAACATGTCTCTGAAGTGGTTTGCTGAAAACACCTCTCAGATTAGGCATTTTTACATGCTTTTACCCCTCTATTTCAGTCCCTTTCAGAACAGACTGTTTCTCATTAGTATTCCTAAACATAAATGAGCCGCTGCTGCCCACACCCCACTCCGGAACTGGGGCGTAGACAGCACGGGGAGATTTTACCTCACATGAAAATAATCAACATGACTGCTGCTAACAGAACATCCATACAGCCGTACAAGCGCTAGCAGTTCTACCTGGTGGGCAGAGGTTCTCAGATAGGAGGGTGGAGTTATTCAAATGTCCTCTAATGTGAAGTAGAATTAGGACAGAAATCTAAGCGGCTCGTTTAAGCACGAGATTTCTGATATTCGCTATATGGCGCGCTATATGGCTACAGACTGATGTATGGCTTATCTATGGTTATGGCTGATTTATGCATAAAATGGCTCTTGAACGTGTCATGAATGTTATATGAAGGTGTAAATCGTTACCCTAAATTCATATCCACATAAACCCAGATTTCAGAGTGGCACTTTCATTTTGGCATTTTCACTCCACGTCTCATCAAGCGAAAGCACCGCTTCTCCAATCTGCTGCATCAACTGTGTCTGACAGCAGGGGAAGATCTCGCGGTCCATTACGGAAACGTCACTGGACAATTAAACACGTTTTGGTTTTTTGTTTTTCACCGAGGTCTTCGCAGTCATGGATATGGTAGTCATGCCTGCCAGATGGCGTCTGTGGCTTGCTCAAGCCCTGCAGTAGCATGTATCAGACGTAGCGAAAAGGACGGCGATTAGCACAGAGATCTGATTTGTAGCTGGCTTCGCAAGGCACAACGGGGCATGCAAACTGCTATCACAGATTTACCACAGGGCTGGTCCCTGCTGCGGCTGTGACAAGCGGGCCCTGACAGAATGTTCTAAGAGCCTGCACGGAAAGAGAAATGATGTGTGGCGTGCAGGATTTGGGAAAATAGTATTTCTGAAAAGTCGACTTTTACTTCAATCTAACACAAGCCCATCAAACCTGTGTTTAAGTCCTAATGTTATACACAGTAAGTCAGTTAAGGTTTATCAAGAGAAGAAGTGCAAGTTTAGGGTCAATTCTCATTAGTTTAGATCGTAAAAAGTTTTGATTCCAGGACACTTGCTGATACACAGCATTAGCATCTTTCGTGATTCGATTACAAGTGGACAGTTCTAAGAACAAGTGCAAACTCAGCCAAGGAATCATTGTCATCCAAATCCTTAAACCACATTTAGAAGTTGTTTGGGTGGCATGTAGTCACATAATTTTGTCACTGTAAACCTGAATATGATCTGTCTCACATTAAAGTACTACCTACTCAACGTAGTTCCCACATTTCCTCATTTTTTTAAGTTGGAACAAACCCCATTTAACCTGGTTTAACTGTTTCATGTTTTTAACGGCCGTTTAAAAACAGCCACAGATTTGATCTTCGCAAACAGCAAAAATGTATGTTTGTATTTGTATACAGAGTGGAAAAGTCAGATCTGAATGCTTGTGGTGATGCATTTGAAGGCCAGGTGTGAACTGAGGTTCTTAGAGCACTTAGACCACACAAGCTCAGTGCTGCTTTCATTCATTCATTCATTTTCCAAACCGCTGTAATCCCAACTGGGGTCGCGGGGGGACCGGAGCCTTTCCCGGCAACTTTTGGGGCGCGAGGCGGGGACCAGCCCTGGGCAGGCGCCAACACACCGCAGGGCACACACACTCACACACACATTCACACCCTAAGGGCCAATTTAGAGTCGTCAATTAACCTATAACGCATGCCTTTGGACCGTGGGAAGAAACCAGAGCACCCGGAGGAAACCCACGCAAACACGGCGAGAGCATGCAAACTCCACACAGAAAGGCCCTACGGCCATCCCCGAGGTTCGAACCCAGGACCTTCTCGTTAGGCGGCAGCTCTAACCACTGCGCCACCAGTGCCGCTTTAGTCTGTAATTTTTGATTTACATACATCCAGCAGATGAAGGAACTAAGATATATAAAAATGCATCCAGGAGTTCTGAATGAAAAAAAAAAATTCACAATTCCAATTTCACAAGAACTCAGATAAATGTAATAAAAAATAGCCCAAATATGGATAAAGGGCCGAGTTAATTGTTGTTATTATTACCATTTCCTAGTAATTAAAAAATGAAATAATACACAGAGAAACAGAGATATTAGTGAATGTACAGCATATACTCACTGTCCTCCAAACAGCTGCATGCCCAGCAAGGCAAAGACCACAATGAAGAGGAAAAGAAGGAAGAGCAAGCTGATGATGGACTTCATGGAGTTCAGTAGAGACACCACTAGATTCCTCAACGAGTTCCAGTACCTATACAGAGAAGGAGGTCTTCAGCATTTATGGGACTGCACTTAACAATTAAGTTGATTTAGCATTAGCTATAAATTATATATAATATCCTAACAGTGCTTTCATTCAGATTAAATAAACAATGCTGACTGTATTACTATTCTGTGTTCAACCTGCTCATTCTGTTTATACTGACACTTGAAATCTGGCACACAATCATAACTATTGCTTTTTTAAAATTTATTCTATCCTCTTCATAAAAATAATTACCACTGTGGCTGCTGATTTATTTCTTTATTTACCCACACTCACAAGTGCAATTTATTTATTCTACTTCCCTCAAGTGCAATAAACTGGTCTGGGCAATATCTTTTCCACAACGAGTACTGGCACTTTCTACAGGTTAAGTGTTTATATTTGAAAATCTTTATCTCTAACTGGGCTCCAAATAATATTTCATTGTGTTTGTACAGTTACCATAAAGTGTTTGTATTGCACTATCCTTGTGTCCATTATCAAAGAACCTATTACAATGGTAAAAAGTTTAATAGCTCTACTTCTAAGTCAGAGAACATGAAATTGCAGCTTTCTATCATAGAAGCTCTGATGTGAAACATCCAAAAATATATACTGAAGGTCAAATTGTGCGAAGAATACTTTTCATTTGATTGTCCTTTTCAAGCCTGATTTCATAGAGAAAAGTGAGGGTCTACATACTTCGTAACTTTAAAGATTCGAAGCAGACGCAGAGCTCTCAAGACGCTGATGCCGAACGAGGCCCCTGGCTGTATGGCTGCCCACACCACCTCAAAAATACTCCCCACGATGACCTGTAAAAAAGCAAGGGCAAAGAGTCGCTCAGTAGCACCATACACACATCAAATTGACCAAGAATACTTAGAAACAGCCAGCATGTGAGATAACAGAGCATGAATATAAAGAGGAATAAATATCCAGCTTATGGAACGTCCCTCCGGTAAAATAAAGTTACTGTAAGCATGATAGTAGCTGTCAATGGGCTAGCAATGAGTGAAGCATCATGGTCATCTCTGATTCACACAGCAGTGACTCACCCCAAAGTCAAAGCAGTTGAATGACGAGTGAAAATAGTTCCGAGGCCCCAGGCCGTACATCTTCAGAGTCATCTCAGACAGAAACAGACCCAGGAACACAAACTCAGCCAAGTCTGCACGGCAGCAACACAACGGTGCGTTAAAATAAAATAATAAAACTTCTCATATCACAAGATATCTTATATATCATACAAATATGTCTGCAATACAACTTGATATCATATAGGACCTTAAAGCCTGGTATGTTTAAGATTATACATTCTTTGTTTGCATCGGCTAAACTTACTGACAAAAAAATGTTTATCTGATTTTCTTAATTATTCTAAACAAATTTTAAGATTTTCTTACATATTCTTATATTTTTACCATAATTTCTAGATGTATAATCTCACTAAAACACCAAATATATATCTATAATTAATAAATATTTATATTAGATATATTATTTACTTTTATTATAGCCTAGCATAAAAAATGAGTCTCACAGCGAGTGAGAATGCCACCAGGATCTGTAGTACGTACACAAAGCGTGGGAGAGCCAGTCAGGCTGGTCGTAGTGGACGATGGCCACACACATTGTGTTCAGTCCTACAATGCACAAGACAATCCAATAGAAGCTCTGAGCTTTCACCATGCGCCGGATAAAGAACCGAACCCTCTTCTCCTTCCTGCGGAAGTATGACGAGCTGTCGTTTTTGCTGCTCTTTAGACTGGCTCGGGCAAAGGGAGATCCGGGGGGTGCTGTGTCAAAGTCAAAGTCAAAAGTGAAAGTCAACTTTATTGTCACCTCTGCTTTATACTGTACAGGTGTACAGAGAGACGAGACGACGTGGCTCCAGTTTTCACAGTGCAAACAACAAAGAACAGGGAACAAAGAACAAATATGGCACATGGAGTAAACAATATATAAATAGAAATGGAGCATTAAATATAAACTTTAAACTAGAAGTAGAAGTAGAAAGGAGACAATTAGGATGCACTATTAACCTACAACCTTGGTTTTGGAATTGACTGAAGCGTGTGAAAGAAGAGCAACACTTTAACAACCTGATGTTTAAAAATTGTTTTACTTAAACTGAGGTATTCACAACCGATTAGCAACAACTAATTTAACAGTTAGTAGTGAGGTGATTATACTACTACTAGTATTAATACCATGGGCTTTCTGCTTCCAGATACATTTATACCATCAGACTTTTTCATCCAGAGTCTCCATGGAGCAACTTGGGCTCCAAAAAGGGTTTGCTCAAGGGCTTAACGGTGGCTGTGCTTGAAGTATGATAATCCCAGACTCAAACCTAAAATTTTGGCGCAGAGATCATCTCCCACCTTATTCTGGACTGTAATTAATTATAGAGGTGTAACAATACATCAACAGATCAATAGCATCGATCCAAAATGAACACATCGATCTGACATCATACAGAACATTTTGTAATGTTATTTAATATTGTACAAGGGCTGTATTTTTACCAAAAAAAGATTTATGTTTAAAATGTCTGGTTGAGCTTCAGAATAAAAAATGTCAATCCAGATATGTATAGATGTGATGATGTTAAATCAGCATATGTTTTTGTCTCAGATCAATTGCTCAAATCAAATCAAAATCATATCATGTCCTATGACATCATCGTATCATGGGACATCACATCGGGTGTTGGTGCTCGAGTGGTTAGGACACTCGCTTCTGCACCAAGAGGTCATGAGCTCGAATCCTACCCTCAGCACAAGCATCGCTGAGTGCCCGAGCAATACCTTAACCCCAAGTTGCTCTTGTTAGGGACTGGTTCTGAGATAGAAGCGTATCTGTCCAGCGAAAGAAAAATGAGGACAAGCCAACTCAGCCAGGCACTGAAACCCATTAGATCACATTAGCGTCCTTGCAGGAAATTACTGGCCAGACCATGGCACGTTTGCTAAAAATTTCTTTGTGATTGGACATATTGGTCTGTAGATTTTAACTGATTAAGTTGGAAAAGCATTTTTGGTGGTCATCCATCTGTTGTAATGCGAAATCACCACATTCTCCCTTTACTCACCACTGGTCTGTCGGTCCAGATATTATGCAGCAGGGACAATTCATTTTTGAGATTATGAAGAGAAACTGGACCTGTTAAACACTTCAACACAGCTTACTCAACGCCAGCAAATGCCACAGCATCTGTTGTTGTTTTGGACGTGTTTAACTATCTCACATATAATCTCACAAATATCCAGTCAAGAAACAAAAATCCAGTGAAACTGTTATTCAGTCAGGTTTTATCCATTGTGCCAGTGAGTTGCCACCGTCCATCCACTCTCGTGGAACAGTTTTTCCAATTCTGACACCAAGAATAAAATGGAGAATTATTTATGGATTGCTAGGCGTGCCGAATCTGGTATTAATCGCTCATTTAGTCAGTGACTAAGCAGTTCTTTTTCAGAGGACTTACCTTAGCTAAGGCCGAGAGTAGGACCCAATCATCTCCACAAACGCCAGAACTGGACTAAAGGGCAGGAGCATTGAGGTTAAATGCCAGACGCCCTCCTCAGGCTCGGCGTGAAGTTAGTCAAACAGGCAACAGGCTAAACGACATCATATCAGGCCCTTAAGCCTCGCTAAGAGCCCCCAAGAGGGACCTGCTTGCCCCGGGCCAGCATGGACGGCTTAAAGTTAAGGCATTACATCACGGCAGAGCTAATGGAACGGTAACTCCCACTCACGTCTCTACTCCTGCCTCACTCGCCAGAGCTAATGGTTATATTTGTAAGCAACAAAACACTCGACACAATATCACAGCTGAATAGCCTAGGGACCGATGCACATTTTTTTTTTAATCCGGAAAACAGGAGCTTTGTCTATTTTAAACGTTAACTAACTGGTGTGAACGTGAAAGATGATTAACTGCAAAACACAGACAGCTGTCCTTGTTGCACAAGGCCAGTGCTTTTTTATAGAACGCCATTTATTCACAAGAGAAAACAAGATTTATTCATAAAAATGTAGATTTTTGGCACTCTGTGAAGGTATTAAAGCATCTTTTCTCATTACTGAATAAATAATGGCTTTGGTAGGCAAGGTGACTACAAATCAAGCAGCAGTTGTTTTCTAAGATCCCTTTACATAAAAACTAAGAAATCAAAGCTTGTCTTTAATATGAACACCCGTAAGCATGCCCAGATTAACACACAGGCTAGATATGGCTTGAGCCTAGGGGCCCCCACATATGCCAGCCAACCAGGGGTCTCCCGACTGGTCAGTAAAAAATATCAATTCATTAAAATAAGGCCCAAGCGGGGTAAAAGTGCTAACAGAAACGAGTCAGCCCAAGTGTACAACTTAATCTGCCCCCGCCGATAAGGCATCAGAGATTATAAGAGATTCTTATATAATACCAAGAGGTTAAAAGTTAACTCTTACCGACAGAGGGAATGTCCAGGAAACGTCTCCTCCCCCTCCTCGGCGCTCATGAGGTCATTTTTTCCTTTCTTGTTCTTGGCCCTTTTCAGCACTACAAACACAGTGACAGTCATACAAGTCATGAGAGCGGCAAACTACTTTCTTGTCAGTGCTAAGTATGTGCATGTTAGTGTGTGTGTGGTGCATGTATAGGCTTAAAAAGCATGCAAATTCAGATGAGTGACGACGGTTAAGATGATGAAGTTCTAGCCACGGAAAACTGCTTCGGCTTCCGTGCCATCGCTCATTTATTACTTTTGTTTTTTAATTTTGCACAGCTCACTTATTACATAAGCGGCACGCGTCCTCGGCTACCGAGATGGGCGGCTGCACACTGAAGCCATACCTCAGTGTGAGTCATCAACCATTAGCACTCAGGAGATGCTGAGTAACTATGCACATGCATGACTGAGCAGCCATGCTAGGTCTCCGACAACTCTCTCTCTCTTCATTGCACACAGTTAATTACTGTCTTTAAGGAGTAGCTGTCATTTCTCTTTTTCTCCTTTGTTTTCATGTCTCACAGCAGGGACGAACGCTGAGGGTCTGACAGTCTGTACAGTGCCATAGCGTGACGTGAAGGGCTGATGCCATTTGCAAATCCTCCTGCTAAGTCACAACTTAGACACTGTGTGTGTGTGTATTTGTGTGTGTGTGTGTGCTTGCAGAGGAAAAGTACAGTGCATGTGTTTATTCTCTCACTCTGTTTCAGTGTCTTCTCAGTTTCAGCGCTGTACAGACACACTGTTGCAGTGGCGTCAGAGCTAGAGAGCTCCTCTTACACACACTCCAGTGTTACTGCTCTCGTGACATGGGACCATGTGTTTGTGTGTGTGTGTGTGTGTGTGTGTGTGTGTGTGTGTGTGTGTGTGGAGATACAACTAATTAACTCATGTCTTAATCCTGTAATTACTTCTGGCATCCACACCAGGCATAATTGACAAAGATTAGGACTTGATAAGGCAGAACTGTAGGAGCAGGAAGTTATACATGTCAATGAATGTACTAAGAGAGAGAGCAGGCTGAGGAGGGAGAGATGGAGAAAGAGAGGGGAGTGGGGTGTAGAGGATGGCAGAAAGGAGGAGGAGGGAGAGAGTTTGGAGAGAGAGGTGAGGGTAGGGTTCAAGAGGGCAGAAGAAGAAAGAGGGAAAGGAGCCGGGGCGAATGAGAAGGAAAGAGTTTGGGAAAGAGCTGGTGGTGAGGGGAAGTTAAAGGAGGGCAGGGAAAGACAGAAGAGAGAAGGGGCTAAGAAAGGAAGGAGAGAGAGAGGAAAAAGAGTCTGGAGGAGGGACAGCTGGGAAGAGGGGTTAAATGTGGAGGGCGGGAGAAAGACAAAAGCAGAAGTGGAAGGGGAAGGATGGAGGAAGGTGGTGGGAGAGGAAGAAGAGTTTGAGAAAGAGAAGTAAAAGGAGGGCAGAAAGAAAGAGAGAAGAGGAAGGGGTGGTGAAGGAGGGAGGAGGAAGAGAGAAGAAAAGAGTTTGGAGAGAGGTGGGGTGGGAGATGGCATGGGGTGGGGTGAAAGAGGAGAGTAAGGAGGATGGGAGAGAAGAAAAGAGTTGAGAAAGAGTTGTGGTGAGGGGTTCAAAAAAGGAGGGTAGAGAAAGACAGAAGAGAAGGGAAGAAGAAAGGAGAGAGAGAGAGAGAGAGAGAGAGAGAGAGAGAGAGAGAGAGAGAGAAAAAAGGAAAGAGTTTGAGGAAAGGGCACAGGCTGGTGAGGGGTTAAAATGGAGGGCGGGAGAAAGACAGAAAAGAGAAGGGAAGGGGAAAGGATGGAGGAACGCAGGGAGAGAAAGAAAAGAGTTTGAGAGAGAGCTGGGTGGTGAGGGGTTAAAAAGGACGGCTGGGGAAAGACAGAAGAGAGAAGGGAAGAGGAAATGAAGGAAGGGGGGAGGCAGAGGAAGAAAGAGTTTGAAAAAGAGCTGGGTGGTGAGTGGTTAAATGGGAGGCTGGAGAAAGAGAGAGAGGGGACAGAGAGGAAGGGAAAGAAGTAAAGGGTTTAAGAAAGAAATGAGAGAGAAGGAGTGAGGCAGAGAAGAGGGCAGCAAGGAGAGAAGGAAATGGGTTGAGAGAGAAGTGAGGTGCTGAGTGGTTAAAAGGAAGGCAGAGGAAAGAAACCGAGGAGGGGAGAGAGGTTGGTTTGAAAGAAGAGGGCAGTAGGGAGGGAGAGAAAGAGAGTTTGAGAGAGAGAGAGGTGGAGTGGTGAAATGTTGGAGAGCAGAAGAAAGAAAGAGGGAGGAGGTGGGAAAAAGTGGGCAAGAGGGAGGGTGGGAAAGCAGGAGGGCGGAGAGAAAGGGAGAGTTTGACTGAAAGAGGGGGATGGTGAGGAGTAAAAGAGGAGAGCAGGAGGAAGAGAGAGATGAGATTGGGAGGAAAGAAAAGGGCGGGAGGGAGGAAGAGAAGGAAAGGGGGAATGAAGAGGGCAGAAGGGAGGCAGTGAAGGAAAGAGTTTGACAGGGAGGTGGGCCGGAGAGCGAGAGAGAGAGAGAGAGAGAGAGAGAGAGAGAGAGAGAGAGAGAGAGAACGAGAGAGAGAGAGAAAGAGTGGCAAAAGAGGGCAGAAGGGAGGGAGAGGAGGAAAGAGTTTGACAGGGAGGTGGGCGGAAGAGAAAGAGAGAGAGAGAGAGAGAGAGAAAAGAGAGTGGGAAAACAGGGCAGAAGGAGGAAGGAAAGAGTTTGACAGGGAGGTGGAGTGGTGAGGGGTTGAAGAGGAGGGCAGAGGGGAGAGAAAAGGAGGGGAAGAAGAGGACGAGGGGGATGGATGGAGTGAGGAAGAAAATGGTTTGAGAGAGGTGGTTTCAGGATGAGGGGTTAAAGATGAGGGCAGGAGAAAGAAAGAAAAAAAGAAAGTGGGGGAAAGAAGAACACACAGAGAAAGAGAGGTACATGGGTTTATTCAGAGGGGGAGGATGGAGGAGGGAGAGACTGAGAGGGAGATAGGGAGACAGTTAGAAAAGAAGGGAGGAAGGAAGTGAAAGATGGAAAGAGTTTAAAAGAGAAGGGTAAAGAGAGAACGACAGAGACAGGGGGCAGAGTGGAAAACGGGTATAACAGGGGAAAAAGCATACAAAGTTAACATGCTCACACTAATATGCTCATCTATAGAGATTTTCAGCTCATCAACTTCCATCTCAACCTCATCCACTACGTCTCACCCCGAGGAGTTTCCTCCCAGGAAGGATGGAAGGATCGATCATACCACCATGACTAAATCGATTTGTGTCTCGGTTTGGAGCAAAATCGCGTTTGTGAGTGAAGGCTGATGAAATGAGAGGTCACTCCTCCTCCTCCTCCTCCTCCTCCTCAAGCGCTGGCCTGGTTTACTACAGGTTAGCACTGTAAACCAGCCATCACGGCCCTAGCCCTCTTTTCACCTGAGTTATTCTGCTTCCTCTTATACCACGCACCATCCAGGGGAGATTTCTCCTCCGCAATCTGATCCTCCTCAGCCAGGAGCACCTCCTCTGCAACCAGACATCGCACAAAAAAATTAGCCTTGCAAAATATTATCAATGATTTATGTCTACACCTTTACCTTTGTTGTTCCTTTACTATAGTACAATTCAGTCAGTACAGTTCAACTGGCCCGCGGGAGATTTTTCACTGTAAAGCATCACTGACATCTACATTAAAAGTCTACATTGAAATATTACTCATCTATAACTACTGGTGTTAAAACACAGAAATTCAAAGTAATCTTCTGGAAAAATGAGTAATGACTGTTGATGTTTGAGAAAAGGGAAATGTTATCCCAATACATCGAGCAAGAACTGAGTAAAATAACAGAACTAGTGTCACTACTTGAACCATGAGTTGTTAATGATGATGAGACAGTATGGTAACTGACTACTGTCTACTAATTTAATTATGTGATTGCATTGTTCTTTGTTTTATTATTATATTTATTATTCCTCCCACCATTTGTCCACGTTCTTCCTCCTACAACTTTTGCGCTAGAAACGTCGTTCCAACTCTAAAGCGTGCAGGCCATAGCGATGCAGTGTGCTTTCATACACGTTTTTACTACATGCACTCGTTTCCGAGTTATGTCCACTTTTTTCTTTTTCCGTTACTTGTGAGAAACTACCTTTGTGTTCAATGACTAAATGTTGCTGAGTGCATTATGAACAGTCCCGTTTGCATGATAAATGGGATTCATTATGTGATTGTGTTATTAAGCATGTGATAATTCTAACCCATTTCCTCTTGCTGCAAAAAAGCAATAACATTTGCATTTTCTTGCGAAAATGCCTCGTTTATTGCAATGATTGTTGATTGTGCTCATATATTTCAACATTTTAAGAATTGTAGTTGAATTATTACGCACTTTTATTACGTAATAGTGTTCTACTAACTGATGCTAGTGTGTGGTATTACATTAGCTAGCTTGATGTTAGCAAAGCGAATTACCTTAAAGTTACCAGAGATGGCTCAAACAAATGGTTAATAAAATGTTTGATACCCTTTACTTGCAATAAAATGCAAAATAACTATAATGTCATGAATTTGCTGGTGCAAGTTTGTCTGTCAGGCTGATTTGTATGTAAACTCAAATTATTATTTTAACACTAGTGATGTAGATTACTTAAGAGTGAAATTACAGCCTTGAAAAAAAATACTAAAAATAGAACTACCCTCCAAAAAAGACTATTACAGTAACGGAAGTAGCTGTAATTCAATCCATCAACGCATTTACTGTGCCGACAATCGCCTTCTACAGAAAGATCATTTGATCAATAGTGGCTCCGAGATTAATTGAAAATAAGGAGGATGACAAATTATCATAAAATGTGAAGGTTTTAATGTCCACTTATGAGACAGTAAAATTTCCAGTAGATATTCAGATTGTGTTTAATAAAGTGGAGAGAAATGTAAGTGCAGACAGACGTTATGAATTGTACACTCACCTGCTTTACAGATCCACTCCAGATACCCGGTGAGCTCTCTCTCAATCTGCTGCTGCCTGCGCAACTTCAGGAACTCCTGCCTTTTCTCCACTCGCTCTCTCTCTTTGGCAAACTCTCTGAGATCACACACACACAAACAGAGCAAGAGATGAGCGACTTGCTTTTAAATAGGTACTTTTTTCCCCAAACGATATATCAATAATGTATTTATAATTATACTACATGAAATTATCCATAAATAAAACCATATATGGTTTTATAATAATCATTTTATTTAGTCTCAAAAATATGGGAAGTGTGAGAAGTAATTGGATTACTGGATCACATAAAAATAAGACCACCATACTAATCACATACTTAAAGCTTGCAGATCTGTAGTTTGTAATGCCTTGTTTCTACAGATCTGTAGTTTGTAATGCCTTGTTTCTGCAGATCTGTAGTTTGTAAGACTTTGTTTCTGCAGATCTGTAGTTTGTAATGCCTTGTTTCTGCAGATCTGTAGATTCTAAGCCCTTGTTTCTTCATGTTTTTATTACCTTTTAGCCTTTTCGTATCATGCACCTTCCTCTCTCCACATCAAAAGAGACATTTTCATATATGTCAACTAGGTATAATAACACCACTAGACATAATTCTCTCTGGTTTAAAATGTTCACATGTTCAGTAAATGTATTTGCTGGCATTTTCACTGCAGAAAAGTAATGAACAAAACAAGTTTAGGGCAAAACATGCAATGTAAATATGAATGATTTTACTGTGTAAAAATACTAAGAAATGTCAGTCATTATCTTTAGTTGCAGCACAGAAAATATCAGGGGGGGATTTCAAACAGCAATATCTGGCAACCCAGGAGGAAAAAGTTTCACTTTCATCTACAGAACAAAGCATTAAAACGAAGACAGGCACAGGACCTCGTCGATTCTCGAACATTCCCACAAAGAGGTATTTAAGTTTTATAATGTAAATAACATAATTTTAAATAACTTTGTTCTTTCTTTCTTTTTTACAATGATCAAATAGGTAAACTAGATGTTACTTTTCTCACTTACGTTGTTGGCATGCGCCCAAAACTGTAACAAAAGGTTACATCACCAAACAGGAAAGGCAACGTCTAGTTAGAAAAACAAACTCAGCATACAGCTTAAACTTACTTAAGATGTGGCATTCTCATTGGCTTTGTAACACTTATCATATTGTACTTTCAAGGTGAAATGGAGCAACTTCGTGACCTGAGAATAGTCCTGATTGGAGGTAGACAGTTGTCAGGAATCGAGGCAAGTGGTAAAAGCTCTGTAGGAAACATCATCATGGGAAGAGATGTGTTCCCCACTAACAGAAGAACTGGCTGCTGTCAGAGAGCCGAGGGAGAGACTCAAAGTCGGAATATTACACTAGTGGACACACCTGCATGGTGGTGGCATTATTCTGTGGAAAACACACCACTGTTTGATAGATTTGAAATCATTCAAAGCCTGTCACTCTGTCTCCCTGGACCTCACGCCTTCCTTTTGGTTATTCCTATAGACTCGCTTTTCCCCAGACTTTACAGAACTGCTCTGGAGGAGCATCTGATTTTTTTTGGCAAGGAAATATGGAAACATATGATTGTGGTCTTCACTACAGTGACTTCATTTGATGTCAGCAACTTTGAAAAACATTTAAAAAACTGGCCAGACCTCAAATGGCTCCTCAGCAAATGCCAGAACAGGTACAGCATTCTTGACATTAGAAACCAAGGTGACAGATCTCAAGTGAACGTGTTGTTAAATACAATAGACAAAATGGTGGAAGAAATAAATGGTCGTCACTTTGAAGCCAACGACAAATTTGCTGTACAACTACATGAGAGGAGAAAAAGAGCAAAGAAAAAAGCAGAAGACAGAACACTAGCCATCCAGATGCAGAGGAATGCGCTAAAAGCATTGATGCTTGGTAAGTAAATATTAAAAGAGACGGAATACATTAAATACTCCTGGTGGTGTATTCCTAAAAAGTAAATACGAACCCAGTAAAGTCAAATAATATTGGCTCCTCATACCAAAAAAAAGCTGTCAATAATCACTGTCAATTTTGAGCGTATATAAATGTTGTTACATAGGTAAAATTAAAGTGGTCAAAATAAGGGCAGAACTTTGGACGGCTTAAAGCACTGAAACACCGTCAACTACTACAAAGCCCCCACCCGTCGACTGTAAAACACATGGATGCACACGCACTGTTAAAAAAACTGTAAAATTTTCCCTTGTTGTGCCTTTGTAATAGAAGTTCCACTGGAAGGGATAAAGACAGGGACAGCACAGTGAGCACAGTCTGGGCTAATACAGAATACAACACAGGATAATGGCGGGGAAATATTTTAGCGCGAGGACAGTGGAGGAAAGACAAAAATAACAGAGGAAGACTGAAAAAACAAGAGAGTTGAGAGATTAGAGCAGGTAGTTTGCTAACTTACATTTTACCATGCATTACGTCACCGCTATAATTCACATCTAAGCTAGCTCATACGGATTAGCTGCGTGTTCTCATGCATTCGCTAATCATTTGGAGTTCTTTACAGCAGGTAAAACATGCACGTCATATTTTACAATTTATGACGACACAAACTAGGTAAACTTGCACTTGCTGATTCAACAGCAGCCACCAGCGGTGAACCGCTTCGGACTTAGCATATGACAGATTCTCTTAGCGAATTTGTCCAGACTAACAGAGCAGTAGATCTGGGCAGGGTTATGCTAAACATAACCACTCTAGGTCAGCTGGCTGCGTTTTAAGTCCTGCGCTGAAAAAACTACCGTGAAAAGCTGTGAAAAACTGTTAAACTGTATAACTCTACAATCTCGTAAAACTGAATTCAGGGGTTTCCCACATCTTTTCAGACACACTTTTCTGACACATTTCATGTTACCAAATCAAGGACGTTTTTCACCTTGCTGGGTCTTTAAAAGAAAATATCTCCAATAAAGGCATTTATTAAAACTCTACTTAAATAAAATTATTTAATAGTATTTTCCTTGTATTAGGAAAAGGTTAGCCATTGGAAGAAACAATTAACTCAGCATCTTAAAGTTTAGTGCTTTAATTGTCCATGTTTTAAAATATGGTTCCAATTCTCAATAAAATTCCTTTAATGATGAA
Source organism: Distichodus sexfasciatus (assembly GCA_032718565.1). NCBI lineage: Eukaryota > Metazoa > Chordata > Actinopteri > Characiformes > Distichodontidae > Distichodus > Distichodus sexfasciatus. The sequence continues at coordinate 252,632 of JAVGVS010000043.1, forward strand.
ATGAAGATGGTGGAACAAATCGATACTGGCACTGACACCACTATGCACCATTGAATATTACCACACCCACATACCCTTACTGTATCTTTACTCTTTTTCTTCTTCATAGACGGTTCAGATTTGCCAGATCTACGCCTTGTAATTGTTGGAGCGTCCTGGGCTGCAAGAAGCTCTGCAGCAAATGCTATTCTGGGCACCAATGCATTTAAAGTTGATGATGCAAGAACAACAATAGAATGCACAGTCAGACAAGCTGAAATAAATGGGAGAGACTTGACTGTGGTGGACACTCCAGGCTGGTATTATAACAGTCCTCTGGAGAAATCTTCAGCGATGGACAAACTGGAGATCCAACGAAGCGTGGCTCTTTGCCCTCCTGGTCCACATGCCTTTCTTTTGACCGTCCCCATTGCCACAGGATTTAATAAAGCTTATCAGAAAGCTGTGGAGGAGCACATGGGCTTATTTGGGGAAGATGTTTGGAAATACACAATCATACTTTTCACAAGAGGGGACTGGCTTGGGGACTCGAGCATCGAAGAGCGCATTGAAACCGAGGAACCACATCTCCAGTGGCTAATGAGTAAATGTGAAAACAGATATCAGGTTTTCACATGTAAAGACTTCACTGATCCCATACAAACTAATGAACTCATTCAGAAGATTGATGAGATGGTGACCAAAAACAGAGCTGGCCATTACGAATCAGAGAACGGCATGCTTAATGAGAAGCTGAGCTTGATTCAAGGCGGAGCCAAATCAAACAGGATGAAAGTAAAAAGGCAAAGACTTATGCTTCAAGAAATGCTTAAGGGTAAGTTCAGTGAGTTTAAATTACTCGTCATTCCACACTATTGATCATTCCAAGTGTAGGATTAAACAACGGAGGGTAACTTGGTTATAGGCAGCGGATCTAAACTGCTATGTGACAACGTCTGTTGTAAATAACACTATACAAATCAAACTGAATTTAACTGATCTGAATTGGTGCACTTGATTAACTGTGCTGTACGTAAGTATTGTTTGAGTACTTTTAACTTTCTGAGTTGTATCAAAATGAGCAACTTTCGCTCACTACTTGACAACAACTAATAAAAGCAATGTACTTTTTACATGTCTAATGACTAACATTCTGCCCATGATTTTCACTTCAGTAACAAAAAAATAATTGAGGCGCCCCAGTCTGGTCAACTTTGGAATTTAACACATTTGAGACTGGGGTGGCACAGTGGCACAATGGTTAGCGCTCCTGACCACAGCAAGAAGGTCCTGGGTTCGATCCTCAGATCGGCTGTAGGGCCTTTCTGTGTGGAGTTTGTGTGCCTTCCCTGTGTCCGGTTTCCTCCCACAGTCCAAAAGCATGCACTGTAGGTTAATATGGCCCTTTAAGGTGTGAGTAAGAGTGTGATTGTGTGTGCACTGCACTATGTGTGGGTGACTGCCCAGGGTTGGTTCGTGCCTTGCGTCTGTAGTTCCTAGGATAGGCTCTGGTCCCTCCCCCAAGTGACCCCAGTTGGGGTTAAGCAGTATGAGACTCGGGATCTTATTTTTAAAAAGTCAAGTACTTGATACCAGAACAATATTTTAAATACTTAAGTACTGTTATTAAGTAACACTTGGTTCCTTTTTTTGTTCCTTTTATTTAACTATGAGTTTCAAGATGTCACAACTAGAGTGTGAATAATGTACTACTTCCTGTTTTTTTGTTACAAAACAGATAAAAATCAGAGTCTGTCAGAACTGAGAATTGTGCTTCTGGGAAGAGACGGCTCTGGAAAGAGCAGTTCGGGAAACACTATCTTGTTTTCAAATGTTTTCCGTGTGACAACCTCTGAGGTAATTTTATGTATTTCTGTTAATTCAATGAAGAAATTTCAGATGCGTCTCATAATGTTTTGTTAGTGAAGTATTGAGCAATAATGATCATTGTTACATAATTTCTAGGAGTTTAAACAACAGACTCCCACCAACAATTACGCCATACATCAAAGGAAAATTGCTGAGTGTCAAGTCTCAGTTGTAGACACACCCGCATGGTCGGCATCTTTGGATAAAATGAAACACATTCTGGACAGTGTGTCAGTTTGCTCACCAGGTCCACATGTATTCTTACTCGTGATTTCAGCATGTCAGGCTTTTACACAGAAAGATCGTGAAGATCTGGAGACCACTTTTGGGGATCCTTTTGGGGAGAGAATATGGAGGCACACCATGCTGCTGTTCAGCCATGGAGACTGGTTAAGAGATAAATCCATTGAAGAGTACATTGAGTCTGAAGGGGAAGCTCTGAAGTGGGTAGTGAAGAAGTGTGACAACAGATATCACGTCCTGAACAACCAAGACTGGGGAGATGGATCCCAGGTGAAACATTTGCTTGTGAAGATAAAGCAGATGGTGGTCCAAAACAGAGAAGAGCATTACACCCCACAGGAAAAGAAAGCATCAACTTTCCAGCGTTTTTTTGGTGCAAAGACATTGACAGAAGCTGAGTGGAACCAAAGAGAGGATGAGCTCATTCAGAGAGTGATGCAGGTACTTTGGATGGATTTAAAGGATGATGATGATTCCGTGCCCTTGCGAAAGCGACTGGGAAGCCTTGACATTGCCTATATTCCAAGCAGTAAGTATCAACCCCCATTTTAATTCTTTCTTACTTCCAAAAAATGAGATCAGTTTAAAGTTGCTAAAATGTCCTTTTTTATTTCAGTGAGTGGAGACAGTATGTCAGACGCTGACAGTTTGTTTCAGGGAGATGTCTCAATGAGCGTAAAAAAGGTTTTAGACTGGAAAAGAAAACAGAGGAATTATGCGCATTCTTCGGGATATGATTCAGAAAGCATCGCCTCAAGTATTGAAGAGGTTTAAATATGTGAAAAGGTGAGTAGTGGCTATGCAAAATGTCACTGTAAAGCTATGTGGGGGCAGAAAGATTAGAAATTGGGAACAGAGATCGAAGACTGAAAATAAACAACCCTGAAAAAAGATTTCAAAATGAATGACTGGCTGTATAACTGTAAGCAATTTTAGACTGTAATCTGAGACGTTTGATTAAACAGTAAATAATTAAACAGTAAACAGGGCTTGCTTGCAGAGGCTAGTATGGCTTATGACCACTGTATATTCAAATGTCAGCAGAAAAAAATACAAAGATTCAGATTGATATTAAGCCAAAAATATATTGTGGGTATATATATATATATATATATATATATATATATATATATATATATATATATTGTATATATATGTAAGAAAACAAATGCTGCTTTTGTTCTTGGTAAGAATTCCTCAACAGAATTCCCTATAAATCTGGGAAATAGGACTACAGAACATGACGTGGCCAACTGATACCATTCAGCTTCCAAAATTAACCTTTTCCTTCACTACCCAAGTTACAGCATGTGACTGCACTGAAACCTCAGGATTTCCTCTTCTGGTAGGCAACAGCTGTATAGACTGTGATTCATTTGTTGGGAAAAGACACCCATCCCCACACACACTGCCTTTCCTGGTAATATCAAAGGCTTTTTTGCTGAATTTAGTTGTCTAGAACAACTTACTGGACATGATGCAAAAGCATGGCAACAAATGTTACTGTGACAGACAAATACCTGCAGCATGTAAAATGTTGAAAATATGTCAACAATTATATTACAGTGATCACTGCATTTATTGAAAATGTGCTTCTAAGACTTCATTCATATGGTGAAATCAGTCTTATACAAATGGACAACCTGTATATGAAAGGAACATGATTCATTGAATTATATATTTGACCACATGATGCTACCTGTTCTGATTGAAGGCATTTTTACTTACAAGAAATCTTTGATGAATTTAGGGCATCACAACTACTGTAATGATATTTGTATATTATTGTAATCATAATAACTAACTAATGTATTGTGCACACATAAAAAATCTGAATTTACATTGCTACATTTGCACTGATCTGTACTGATTTCAACACTGCTTGTATAATCAGTATGTGGCTTTCTCTTCCCTCTCAGCATCACTGACCAGTAGACAGGTCAGACAGTAAAAAAAACAGACCATAAATGTTCCCTAGATCTTTTTTTAGTTTCTCTGCAAAACTAGTGACTTATGTAAATGATAACAATAAAAATGTAGTCTTGTGCTTTGGTTTTCTAAAGATTTGTTCTCCATTTGCTTGCACTGTCTCATATTAAAGATGAGAGAAAAACTAAATTAACCCCTTTGTTGTGGTGTTGTGGTACAATTGAAATGATATAAAGTAAGATCAGCAAATGTAAAACCAGCAAACTAAATCACCGACAAACTTGACTGACCGCTACAACTAAGATATGCAACGTAGCTAAATGAACTGATTGTGGCATTTTATTGAGACAGAAAGTCCAGCCATTTCATTGAGGATATACTTCTGCACAAGGGTAAATCTCTAGAATAGAATCTCTCATTCAAGCAAAGAAAGGCTACAGTCACTTTACTAAGTCTTTCCTTCCCCCTCCTATAAATGCACATGTGAATGCATGTATGTGACCATTAGCAAACCGGCCAATCATCATGCTTTTCCCTGCTAAAGGAATGGTTTGTTAGCTGAGCCATGTAGCGCCTGAGGCCTTGAGACATGCAGGCATTGTGCCCAAGACTCTCAGAGAGCTCGCCAAAAGATTCTCAAGAGATTGAGAGATGAGAGAGAGAGGAGAGAGAAGTATATATGTATATATTCACCTCATATATTCATATTTAGAAAAAAGGCATGCAGGGAGGGAGATTGACTGATAGTTTTGACAGATAACTCACCCCGATAAGACACCCAGGACAAGGTTAAGCATGAAGAAGGAGCCAATGATGATGAGCGGGATGAAGTACAGCCAGTTCCATGCATTGCCCATAGCATCATTGGTCTGCACAGAGAGAACAAAGAAACATGGTTATGGAAAACTACAACAGTTCCAATCTCTGGCATGTGTATGTATGTGCATATGTGTTCTGCACAGAGAGCCGAGTAAGATAAGAATCATCCCCTTTGAGACTTCTGGAAGTCTGGAGTCAAGCTCTCATTGCACTGCTCCAAAATATTATAATATATTAAATATTAGCTGTAACAGTTATGCAATATACAACCTTTTTTGAGTGTGTGAAGTACCCACAAGTCATAAAAGGGGATCATCTGATGTCATGAGGTTAAAAGTTGAATGCCAAGGTGCTTGTGTCAATCTAATTCAATACAGGAAATCTAATCTAACTTACAAATATTGCTATGCATGCAGAGCCATTAGGACTAATTATACCATTCACTTGCACAGTGAGAGTGTAATACAAAATAAATTAAGTCATTACAAAACCTCTCCCTTTCAATGCCACGGCTGAAATGCAGCAAACATATTTTAAATGCAAGCCTTAGGCTCCCATTAAAACAACTGTGTCATGTAATGAGAAATTTGAAGAATTGAAGCCAGTTGGAATTTAGGGAGATTTTACAGACAGATGCAAACACTGTTGGTTCTCTTGAAAAACCTGAGGCAAGTGCTGTACTGGAGAGAGAGAGACGAAGAAAAGGAGAAGTGACAAAAAGAGAATTTTTGACCTGACCACAAACTTACTGGAACATATCACTATCTATGTGGACATGATCTTCTGGAAATACTTGTTGTTTATTTTGGAATCCCCAAGATCGACAATCGTTTTGTCACCTGTATACTGTAGCTTATATTCACTCTTAACCAAGTTAATATCTTTCTGGGGATTGTACCTTTAAAGCATCAATGTTCGACTGACCTCAAACAATTCATGCTTCCATAGTCACATATAATTGCTGGCTTAAGTCTAAGAAAACATATAGTCCCGTGACACAGTTTAATCACTTTATTGTATGTAGAGGTCTTTGGAAGGTAGAGGTGGACTGACTGGTCTGCACACGCAGCACCTACAGCAATTTTATATTACAGCATATTTAAATGGCTTTTTCTAGGAAGAGTACTGATGGATTCCATTATTAAATGTATTGAATTATTTATTTATGTTGATACATCTCAGACCAACACTTACGTTAGTATATCTAGTTTATCTAATGAATAGCTCAATATGAAATTACAGAGAAATCAATACAGATTCTATTATACACCGAGGTATATTACCTATAAATAAATGTGTACGTGTGTGTGCATAAACACACTCCTTGTTCATACCAGCAAATTCTTATTATTACTTCATGAGGAAAGACATGACCATTCATCACCTTAATTGGTGGCGTCTTTTCAGGTGAACTGAGGTGTAGCTCTTTCATTTTTGACCAAGAATCTTCACATTCCCACAGACGTCTAAACCATGCGGATGAGTCAAATCCAACCCCTCTACAACTGGCTTGTTGAGGCCAAGGTGTATCACATGAAATTAGTCTCTCAGTAGGCTTTCTGTGGTGTCTAAGCAGTCAGGATTGGAACAGCAGAGGAGACTGATGGACTTATTGTTCCTAATTAGACTGGGAGCTGCTCCAGTGGCAGAAAAACAAAGCTGAACTGTAGAAATGGCACAATGAAACCGTCCCTAAATTGCACATGGGCACAGCAGGACACACTATACTTATCAAAATGGCTCCTCGAGGGACATTAGTGGGATTGGAGGCATCTGAACACAAGCACAAACATTGTTCTGGCTCCTAAATTGCTCCTAAGGTTCTTTGTAGTCAAATGAATTATGACAACACTTTGAAACAATGATTACTAGCATACGGAAATTTCGGCAAACGTGCTACAACTTGTGGCAGTGACTGAAGATGTGTTATATTGGGGTCAGCTGTCTTGTTAATCATGTCTTTATCCTTTCTGTACACAGTACCTTATTTTAAACCAAAGAAATACAACGTTCGCCTGTATCTACGGCAGATGCTTCTTAGACAGCTATTCTATCTAATACCAATTATTTTTATATAATTACATGAATACATGGTATACCACAAATTATGCCAAAAATTGTTACATTGGACAGCAGCTGCCTTATGCTGCTGTCTGAAAAGGACAACCTTCATTTTAGAGTTATAATCTCCCAGAAGCCATGAGAGTGCAGTCAACATCTGTTTGCTGTCCTCAAAAAAGTCCTGATCGGTATAAAACTGATTTTTCTCCTCTGCACCCTTACAGTGGGCATGTTTCTAAGTCAGGGAGTGACTTCAGGCACATGCGGTATTTCTGCAAGTGTTTCCACCAACTGGAAATGACTGACCAATATAGAAGGATTCCCAAATACTGATTAATATTTTGAGTATTCAAAATTATGACGACATACAGTATCTGCTGATATTTCTTTTTCAAATTTTCCCTAAACTTAGTTTGTATTGGCTAAAATTACTGGCAAAGTTACATTTAAAGCATTTATCCAGAGTGACTTCCATTCCCTAATTACAGGGACATACAATTACAAGCAACTTGGGGTTAAGGGTCTTGCTCGGGGACCCAATGGTGGTAGTGCTGGAGGTCGGATTCAAACCTATGACCTGTTAGTCCAGGGGCGAGTACCCTAACCATAAGCCAACCATCATCCATGCAGATTTGTTATGGTATGTTTTGAGCAGGAACCTGTGTGTGGAATATTCAGTGCTTCAGGGTTGAATACGGGTCCTTCAAATTTCTGTGGCACCTAGCAGGTTTTTTTTGCAAAACATACCATTTCTTTAGGAAGAAAATGGATTATTCTGCTGTGGTATCATTCCAACGATCCTACTATTATTTTAATAGGGACAGTGACTCATCAACTAAATGAGCTGACTTGAGGGGATACTGGCCCTTTAGGACAGAAATGGTCCATTCATGTTTTAATTGGGATTAATGAATGACAGAATGGAGTAACTATTACAGTTAGGGTTTGGATATAAAAAATATTTAACTACAGAGTTTGGTGCCTAATCAGATTAGACTTAAAGGTCCCATATTATACCCTTTTTTCAACAAGTTAAAATAGAACTATGAGCTCTATACATGTCTCTGAAGTAGTTTGCTGAAAATACCATTCAGATTGGGTACTTTCGCCTGCTTTTTACCCCTCTGTTTCAGGCCCTTTTAGAGCAGACTGAAGCCTTCGGAACTGAGGCGTAGACAGCATGGCGAGAGTTTACCTCACGTGAAAGTAATCGACATGACAGCAGCTAACAGACCATCCACACCGTCATACATGTTCAAGACCACACTCCACCGGTAGACTTCTTCATTGCGATTCCCATGCAGTACAGACCCAAATGGATGTCCAAAGAACAGAAAAAGTGAATTTTTCATAATATGGGATCTTTAAATTATCTGGTAACAATTAAACCTTTCATTAACTGAATCAGAGAACTGTGTTACAACAGCCGTAAACAGATACCGAAACAGTACATTCACAGTAATAGATTTTTAAAGAGAATTAAGCATTCATGTCACGAGGATGTTAAAGATAAATGTCTCTAATTATATTCCCTTAAGCATTTTACAGGAACCATCTGCACTTCAGTACAATATAACATATTTTCATATTTCATATAACCTGTTACTATTTTCTTTCACTCTCTTTATCACCATTGTCTTTGATTCAACCTCTCGCCCACTGTCTGTCTGCCTAATACATGCCTGTTATCAAAAAATAGTCTGTTAGAGGATGCGGAGGAGGGAGAGAGATGAGCAGGACTAAAACGGTTCAAAATTGCATCATTGAGGTAGGTGAGGTAGGGAGTCAGCGATTTCAGAAGAAAATAAAGTGTTGCTACTATTAAAAAGGTGAGGAACAGAAGGAAGTTTGTCTTTTTCACTGCCAGGGGAGATCTTGATGTCTTTTTTTCCCAACGTCACTGCAATTTTGAGTGCCTCTGCCATTTTTACCCAGCTCACATTTTTAGTATTTCTCACCTCATTAGCCTTCACTGAATACAGAGCCTCATTCAGAACTGCACTCATACTATATGAAAAAAAATCCCTGCAACAATGTCCTTCTTCTGAACCCGCAGTAGGGCCCACACAGTGGAGGATTAGCTGAGCTTTCTCTAAACGCCATGGCAGTACATCACCTTAAGAGCTGATGAATAAAGGCACAGCATCTCCCATGTTCAGAGCTATTCCCGGACAGTGGGGAGGAATAAATTTATGTGCAAGTTAAGCCAGGACAATTTTCCCCCATGTCTGTTCTTTATTGTTCCTTTAAAAGCACTGCTTTAGAATACGCAGTTTCTACTGGGGCGTGGTATGAAGCTTTGGCCTTGAGATCTTATGCTGCTAAGCATAGAGACCAATTTATAAGACCATTACTGCCACAGTGCTTAGAGAATCAACAGGCTATAAATAATCCTGCATCAAATGGCATAATACAGGAGTGAGCAAACAAGCACCACTATACACAAACCCTCCTTTAATTCGGTGGAAAACACATCCTCCCAATGCTGTAATTACTGATGGCTTGTTGTTCCTTGCTTTGGTAAGTCAAATATATGAACCATTTATAATTAGTAATATTACATTATATTAATTAGAACGGATTAGTAATGGATTAATAACGCCTCCTTTCATGCTTTTATACAATTTGCCTGAATTGAACACAGCAAGAAAAGAACAACATACAATGAAGCACTGCATACACTACCATAACAAGCAAGAAGCAGTCCCTACAAAACCACATATTAACATTTTGTGGCATTTAGCGGACACTCTGATCCTGAGGGACTTATATTCTCTGCAGGGACAGTCTTGTCATTGTAACTTGAGGTTAAGGGTCTGGCTCAGGGGGTCCAGTAGTGGCAGCTGTGACAGAAGCATAGAGCTGGATTTGAACCTACGACCTCTTTGTCCATAGGCTAGTGGTAGAGTGGCACAATAAAGAACCTATCGCCTATTGTGAACAAATGCACTTTGAAACCAAGGGGTTGGTGGAGGTCTAGTGGTACACCCCTCTAGACCAAGTGGTCATGGGTTTGAATCCTACCTTCAGCACAATCACCACTGGGTGCCCGAGCAAGATCCTTAACCCTAAGTTTGCAAAAAAACTTCCAACAACACACTTGTAGATGCTTTTTGTATTAATGTTTCTCTTGGCTTGCAGTGCAAACATCAGACCAAGATCTGTTGATGTTATTGATGAAATATAGTCCTAGTCCTGCGTTGTTCTGTAACAGAAGCAGCTCATGATTCAGGGAGATACGTCGGGAGGGAGACGTACTATGTCATACGTCCACAAAACAATTGTTTGCAAATGAAGCATCTTTCTGAGAGGGTGAGTGTCAGTAAATGGAGACCAGAATCGTCTCGCTTAAAAAATGATTCTCATCAGAAACTATGGTCAAATTATGCAAAGTATATATAATAAAGGAAACTATATTACACCTTTATTGCTCAATACAAGGATCTCATTATGAAAAATATTGCCAATCATCCAGGGATAATTTAGCTGATATTTAGTAGTTTTTCTTCTGTATATTGCCATCAGCCATATCACTTGCAGTTTACAGTAGGTAGTTTATCTAAATCTAAGTAGGTTTGGCCTGCACGGTACTTGAACGGGAGACAAGCCAGGAAAGTTGGTTTCTGCTGTTAGAAGTGTTGGCAAGAACGAAAGGGAACAAGTGCAGAAACAAGAAAACTGTTGTACCGTACAGGGCATGAAAACTGAGGTGCTGACTCACTGAGGTCACAATCCTGGGCATCTTATTTCAAAAGTTAGGGTAAAACCTTGATGTCTAACTAAAGACACACACCTTAACCCTTTCAAATTTGGCCCCCTAATCACCTGCGATCTTTAACTGATGCATTCTCACTTGCTCCTTCAGCACCTTAGCTAACTTGTACAGGTTATGTTAATTATAAGTAGCTTGTAGTCTGAAAAGCTACCATTTTAAAGTAGCTCTCACAAAACGTCTGGTTGAAATGGCTCCACATTGTTTCTGGAAATCTAAAGCGACCCGTTTATTCATTCATTCTGAAAATACTAAAAACTAAAAACTAAATCTGTGTATTGTTACACACTCATTGCTATTCGAGAGCAGGCTTATTGTAGCCCTCAGAGGCTACACGAAGCCATTCACTCTCCGGTGACTGACGGGTGCATTAGGCACTACTACGCAAGCAGAGCAGGCACGGCTATGACCTAACAATCTCAGTTACGAGACGGAGGCGCTGCCGCATTGTGACAGAGAGCTCTGGCTTTGCCGAGTCATCGCACGCGTGGTTGACTTGATTAAATCAGGTTAGCATTGGCGGGTAACTTCGTAAACAGCTATCAATCATCCAAGGCGGCACGGCAAGCAGCACCGGGAACATGTCCAGGGAATTTCGGCATCAAGGACTGCATGTTCATACATCATGTTATATAGCGGTGATGATTGAAACTGGGAAGGATAATGATGGAACAGAAGAATCTCTCTTGAATCTTGAGAAGAAGCAGTGGAAAAAAGACCAAGTTCTTCATTCTTGTATGTGTTCAATGAAAAACCTAACATGTTTTCCTAGCTGAAAATGTTAAAGGAATCATTCTAATGCTGGGTCTACATCAGACAATCAACACGTGGCATACCCAGCTTAGCTTATCAGAAATCACAGCAGCAGTATCACTGCAAAAAATGCCTTTTTAAAAATAAGAAAAAAAATTACTATTTTTGGGAAAAAAAATACTTATTTCAAGCAAAATTTTCTGCCAGTGCAGCAAGAAAATTGCACTTGCTAAGATTTCTTAAAACAAGAAAAAAATACTCAAAAACTAAGCATACACAACTTAAATTAAGCAGAATATACTAGGTTTTTTCTCCAATTCTCTTGAAACAAGTAAAAATATACTTACAGTCTACCTGTTAACACAACTCCTTTACCAATGTAGGTTGTTTTAAGAAAAAACTGCTCAAAATTAGTTGTATTACCTAGGTAGGATAACTCAAGATAAATTTTCTTGAAACAAGTCAAATAATCTAAACAATATTCAGTCTTACCAAGAAAATAAATCCAAAAAATGGTGTAACAAGATTAAAATGCTGAATTCAATCAATTACACTTGTACAGATTTTTATTTTTTGCAGTGATTATAGTGGAAAGATGCCTAGCGTTTAGAGATGTAGCCGATCTGATATGTGGATGGGTATCAGTCCGATAACGGCTCAAACGGCTGGATCGAGTATCGGCAGCATTGGGCCGTTCTATGGAGCCGATCTGTAAATGCGTGTACACTCAATTCGTTATGCATGGGAAGTGGCACTGCGGTAAAGTAGAGCTGAAACCATTGTTCCAATAACTCTAATAATTCTATTACAAAAATGGTTGAGGCAATTTTTCTAGAATAGAAGCTTGGTTTAATTCATTTTACTCGCTAGAGCAGCTCCGCTTGTATTTCACACGGACGCTTAATAGTGACACATTTTTAGTGGCGCGATCAAGACAAGACCTGATCCCTCTGTATGTGAAAGTATTTTGTGAGATGTTCCTGCACTAAAACAGAAGTAAATGCATAAAAACATTTTTTGTGATGTAAACACATGAGCTGTGTTAATGAGCGCATGCATGAGCGCCATTACTCGCAAAACGCTCCAGTTTCATCAAAATGTCCGCTTTATTACAGACACAAACCATATTTTAGCTGATAAATAACCACAACAACCAGTGTTCTACTCACAATTCTGCCATTTATTTAGATTTTCCCATAGATTTTCCATTGTTTATTTGGGAACGCGCACCTAACGCTTCATTGTGACGCGGCTCCGGGGGGCGCATGGAGAATTGTGAAAAATGTAGTTCTCAGCAAAAGCAGCTTATTTTACAGGCCAAATTGGTTCAAAATAAACGTCAGTATTTAATTTTCAATTGATCAATTTTAAAAAATTTTTTTTAATGTTATAGTGTAATCAATAAGAAAGAAGAAATATTTATATGTCTAAACGAACTATTTTTGGGAACAAATAATTTAGTATACACGTGTGTAATTATTACATTGTTTTAGTTAGGAAAACAGTATTTAAAATCAAGCATTTCCTTAAGCATAACAATAATCATGTCATGTATTCAGACATTTTAAAGCATTATTTTATGTTTAAAAAAAGACTGTGACTGTATCTGATTTGTATCTGTAGCGGCAGACATCCAAATTTACAATATCGGTATCGGTATCGAACATAAAAAAGTGGTATTGGCCCATCTCTACTAGCGTTGCAACGAGACAACAAAGGGATATGTTCTATAATGCGTCAAACTTTTTGAAGCAATTATACGCTTTCAAACGTTAAGATGAAAGGAACATTTTATTGCCTCCTCATTCAAATATTTTTATGACAATGCTTTTATGCTGGTGAACAAATAGCAGTCTTGCTTTGATCCAATACATCCTCTCAGACTGTGTACAAAACATGCTACAAAAATTGTATTTTCTTCCCTCACCTCACAAATTACATAAATCACAATAAAATCAGAATTACTGTACACTTATGGAAAAACACATTTCCATTGCACTAAGACTGAGATATTGAGATCGATTTATTGAGATATAACCGCAATATTTGTGTTATTAAAAACTTTGTAGCTTTACAGTTATAATCATTAGTAAGCTTGGAGCAATGTTGTTGCTTATAGGATAAAAACCTTCAATCTCTCTGTTTTACTTTCTCCCTCCACTTCTCCCTCTCCCTCCACCTCTCTGTCTTTTTCGGCCTGAATGTGTACCGTAATAAAGGTGAGGTCTTTCATTATTTCTTTGTTTCTAAATCCAACACTGGCCGCCCACAATGCTTTCTAAGCCAGTCTAATTACCTATGTCAACAAAGAATGAAAGCGAGAGAGAGCGAGAAGCGAGAAACAGACGAGGAAATAAAAGATATGATTCACTGCTACGCGAGTCCAAATATAATAGCTCTCGGTCCAGAACCATGACAACCTATTTTTAACTGTGTTTAATGAGCTAGACGATGGGCTTGACAGCTCGGGACGAATCAGCGCCAGGGTCAAGGTGCACACAGGCCTTGGTGACTCAGTCTGCAGTTACAAGACTCCTGTACACCGCACACACACAAACACCCTACTGTTAAAATCTCTACCTGAGATAGAGACATTTTGTTTTCACCAATTAAGGAGTGTTTGACGTTTTAAATCGAATAATTTAAAGGGTTCTTGAAATAAGAAGTAAAGTAAAGTTGGGAAATATTTTTTAGGTGCAGTATCACAGAGCTACAAAGAACCAACTAAATTTTGCAGGATTCTTTAGGATAGTTCTAACTAGAGATGGGCCGAAAACCACTTTTTTATGTCCGATACCGATACCGATACCGATACTGTAAATTTGGATATCTGCTGATACCGATACAAATCCGATACAATCACAGTCTTTTTTTAACATAAAATAATGCTTTAAAATGTATGAATACATGACTGAGATTATTGTTACGCTTAAGGAAATGCTTGATTTAAATACTGTTTTCCTAACTGAAAGCATGTAATGATTACACACGTGTATACTAAATGATTTGTTCACAAAAAGTTTGTTTAGACATATAAATATTACTTCTTTCTTATTGATTACACTATAACATTACAAAAATTGAAAAAAAATTTGATCAATTGAAAATTAAATACTGAAGTTTGTCATTTTGAACCAATTCGGCCTATAAAATGAGCTGCTTTTGCTGAGAACTACATTTCCCACAATCCTCCACGCACCCCCCGGAGCCACGTCACAATGATGCGTTGGGCGCGCGTTCCAGAATAAACGATGGAAAATCTATGGGAAAATCTAAATAAACGGCAGAATTGTGAGTAGAACGCTGGATATTGTGATTATTTATCAGGTAAAATATGGTTTGTGTCTGTAATAAAGGGGACATTTTGACCGAACTGGAGCGTTTTGCGAGTAACGCGCGCATGCACACGCTCATTAACAAAGCGTGTGTTTACATCGCGAAAAATGTTTTTATGCATTCACTTCTGTTTTAGTGCAGGAACATCTCACAAAATACTTTCACATACAGAGGGATCAGGTCTTGTCTTGATCGCACCACTGAAAACGCTGTGTGTCACTATTAAGCGTCCGTGTGAAATACAAGTGGAGCTGCTCTAGCGAGTAAAATGAATTAAACCATCTTCTAGAAAAATTGCCTCGACCATTTTTATAATAGAATTATTCAAGTTATTGGAACAATGGTTTCAGCTCTACTTTACCGCAGTGCCACTTCCCACGCATAACGAAATGAGTGTACACGCATTTACAGATCGGCTCCATAGAACGGCCGAATGCTGCCGATACCCGATCCAGCTGTTTGAGCAGGTTATCGGACCGATACCGATCCACATATCGGATCAGCTACATCTCTAGTTCTAACATATAGTATATCATATATTTAGGCATATCATATTGTACATGAATATCATCTTTATCCTAACAAAGAGGGCCTGAAAGTGCATAACTGACAGCTGATACACAACCACAGTAAATCCTCAATTTCAAATCACACAATTTCATAAAGGTAAACATACAATAAAGTTACACAACAATTTTAGTTCTTTTTTGAATCCATTTCCTGCACCTTATGGCCTTTGCACTTTCCAACTAAATGCAACATGAAATATTACACACTAGAGCTGGGTTCAAAAAAATCGATTCACCGATCAATATCGATTCTCGTTCGAAAAATACGATATCGATTCAAAAATTCGCGGATCAATCTTTTCCTGCGACTAGGCACTACTTCTCGCGACCGCGCAAGGAGAGCTATAAAAACGTGCAGTCCATCAACATAGGGATACGCTCGACTCAAGTTATTTTATAACCAAGCAAAACTAGTATTGACGCAAAGAAATCTCTAAATAAATCGATATCGAATCGAATCGGATCATGGCCTTGTGAATCGGAATCGAATCGATTCAGGAAATCAGCAACGATACCCAGCCCTATTACACACTACTAACGAGTGCAGTGTTAGAATATCTTGCTGTAAGTAACGGTGTTGCCTTGCCCATGGCCCACACTGTCCTCTATAAAGTAAGCATGAGTTCTAATATTTCCACAGCTCCACGGTGAACTCTTACAGAGTTCCACAAGAGTGCACAACACAGCAGTGGTAATTAAGCCAAAATCTATTAATCTTATACAACAGAACAGGCATAATAAAGCCAGCAAGCATGAAATGAGGAGCGCTATGTCATTAGTAAAGAGCTCTGCCCCTGCTGCCACTATCAGGCAGGAGCTCATGTCAGCCACGACCCCCCTTAGGCTCACACACCTACTTAAACCCACCAATACTGTGAAGCACTAAAAAGATATTTGGAAAAAGCATAAAAAGAAGAGCCAGGACTTCAGTCAGAGATTAGAAAGAACAACAAACGTCCTAGAAATAGATTTTGGAAGGCTCATATTTTGTCTTGACATTATTTTAATAGCTACAGTACCAATACCACCTCCGTTTAGGGAAAGTAGTATAATATGTATCAGCATCAGTTTTAATTCAGTGTTAACATACTGGTTAATTATTGACCATTAACTGTAGCTATGCTTAAAAAGTTGGGTTTTTTGATGTAGATGTAACGTAGGTTTTGGTCTGCCATTCGAGGCATATATACTGTATATATAATGTAATGACACTACTTTATGTAGACAACTAACTCCCAAAATATTTTACCACCAAAATATAAACATTATTAACTATTTAACCGGGTAAAGGTAATTCTCATGCATCTCCCTTTCCTCCCTAAGCCGCTCCACTTCATTTTTACAGCACTCTAAATATGGCAACCTACCGCAGATCTGCAGTGCAGCACATAATCTAGAAAATGGAGTCCTGCCATTATCCTTATTTCATTATAGTATCCATCCCACATGCCATCCGTCCATTCAAGCATCACTCAAACAAGTGTGTGCATTCGCAAGGCACAACAGAAGATCCTCTGGAGAGTGTAACTTGCAATTCCTTGACTCTGTTATATCTAAAAGATGGAGGATTTCAAAATTTCCCTACTTTCTTGGGAACCGCAAAGCAGTGGTTCAGCGGATATAGAGGACTGTAAATCTTACTATCCAAATTATCCATTCATCAATCCATTATCCAAATCGATAAAAATCCCAACTGCGGTCGCGGGGGGACTGGAGCCTATCCCGGGAGCTTACAGGCGCAAGGCGGGGAAGAACCCTGGGCAGGCGCCAACACACCGCAGGGTACACACAATCACACTCACAGTCACATCTTACGGGGCCAATTTAGAGTCGCCAATTAACTATGCTTTTGGACTGTGGGAGGAAACCGGAGCACCCAGAAAAAACCCACGTGAACACAAGGAGAGCATGCAAACTGCACACCGAAAGGCCCCACAGCCAACCCTGGACCTTCTCAATGTGAGGTGGCAACGCTAACCACTGCGCCACCGTGCTGCCCCACTATCCAAATGACGCTCTCTCCATTATTTACCTAGAATTAACATTTCAAGGGTGTTAACGTGTGTATTTTGTACATTTACACATAGATTAGGCTATTCTAGGAGGGGCATAGCCTAAATCCAGATTAGTTTACACTGTAAAAGAGCATTTATTATATTCTGCTTGATCTACTAGAATATAAACTACTAAATCATCATTGTAGCAAAAAGTAGAAGCCTGTAGATATCTCATAAATAAGAAAACTGTTTTTTCCGTTCATAAGAGCTTACTCTAAACTCAAAGCAAAGAAACGCTAACATCTTCAGCCAGACGCCGGTAGGAGCATTCAGTCATTTAAAGGGAAATGAAAAGATATGTTTAAAAATCAGCATTTATTCCTCCCACACAGCTGCTTTGCACTGGACCACATGTAGACATCAGAGGCACCGCCAGCATCCCTCAGAGAGCTCAGATCCTCCATTGCCACAAAGGAAACACATCTAACAGACGAATGAAAGCGAGTAAACAATTTTAAAGGCAAACAGATCTAAAGAGGAATTCCACTTAACATTTCATTTTGGCAAACAACTTATATCTGTGCTAGAAAGGATTGTCTAATGGCCTTTGAGCAGCACCACAGCGTGTTAGGTACACCATCACCAGTGCAGTAACGTACTTGCACATTGTTCCAAGGAGGATATTCAAAATTTTTACATTACATAGTGTACCAAGTATGCATAATTTAAAAGATTATATCTTGGCTGATAATTAAACATGAAAGAATTATCAGCATTTCTAAAATAGCTGATAAATGATCATTTGAAAAAGAAATTAAATCAATTTTTAAACTGATTTATATGCTGTTACCTTATTGATTAAGAAATAAATATTATGGAAAATAATGTTATAAGGAAAAAGCATGTGTCAACTTATAAAAATAAGCATCAATTAAAAAAAACTCTGTAAAATCCTGGTCAGGCTGCATTAAGGTTATTGATGGTCATTGAAACTACTGTTCAACTACAGAAGTAAATGGATACATTAAGATTTACAGGGCATGTGTCACGGTTTATAATTCTCATTTAAACATCTTCACAAAATATTCAATAAGTATGATGTGTGAAATATTACAGCGTCAAAATCACTACTCTAAGACATTGGGATCCACACAGACTAAGGCCCTGTGTCCACCAAACACGTTTTTTCACGCTGTGAGTGGTCAAAACCTCACTTCCGGAGCGCTTTCTCTGTGCTTTTCTCAGCGCTTGTTGTTGCTAAGTTACGAAAAGTGTCATCGAGCACTTTCACGTTCGTTCCTATTTCATAAACATTGTAACGTGTTCCATTGAGATCGGTAGTTTAGCCGACAAGATTATCTTTACAATGGAGAGAAATTGCATCTTTGTATTTAAAACAGATGCAGCGTTTGAAATAGATACTCACATGTCTTCGAGACATAGTGATTGGGTGCATGAGATAAGACAACAGCTGGGAGAGTAGCACTGATTAGGGGTTTAATCACGATTGTAGTTTTTTGCCTTACTCAAACTGTGTAAATAAACCCAAAATAAGCTTCTTCGGCTGCTCCAGATATGCCGCCATTTGTAGTGGGTTCTTGACTGTGTATGGGGATGTTGGTGGCCTAGTGGTAGGACACTCGCCTTTGGACCAAGAGGTTGTGGGTTCGAATCCGACCTCTGGTGTTACCAACATTGGGTCCCTGAGCAAGACCCTTAACCCTAAGTTGCTCTCAGGGGAACTGTCCCTGAAATTAGGAAATGTAAGTCGCTCTGGATAAGAGCGTCTGCTAAATGCTGTAAATGTATGTCCTGTCCCTTCCTCGATTTTTATTGGCTAGCAAGAGAGAAGTGACGTTGACGAGTCCAGCGCTGTTCTAAAAGTTGAACGGATTTCAACTTGAAACGCTCTAAAGCTCACTGAATTTGTATTAAAAATAGGCACTGCCAGCGCAAAAAACATGTTTGGTGGACACGGGTCCCCTAATAAAGGCAAAACAAATGTGAGAAAATAAATCTACAGTTTAAGTGTACAATTTTGGTCTCTGAACAGTACCACACATTGAGTAGTGGACATTTCCCACGTGGAAATTTGTTCTGAGCAATTTCATGAATTGATGATGAATTCAGAAGCTGTTAGAATAACACGGGTTTGTTCTTTTCTGTTTGGGTTTACAAGCTGCATCCTGCTCTCATCATTGTCTCAGCGGGTGGCAGAAAGCTGTAACTGATTAGAATCACAACTCCAAACACATTTCTCAGTGTAAGTAAAGGGAAACAACCCATTACCCATTACAACGTTCCAGCAATGCAGGTTTAATACTGTGAGGGCTGATCAAATAAGTGAGAACAGATCCAATTACTCTGCACTAGCAAAAATGGAGAAGAAGTGAAAGGGAAATGTTTGGAGACAGACTTTAGTGGCATAAACTAAATGGGACCTCATCTTAAGAAAATATTTCACGGTGTAAGGTGTTGTATTTATGTAGTGCTTCAAGCAATGGGAGACTACCTGGAAGATCCTACAGCATTCAGAGCTCTATCGTGACACTTGTGGAAAGATGGCCCGGGTTCTTTAAGAGCTCAAAGAGTCAGGACCTCACTTTTACACTGTGGGCAATTGGGATCCTCTCATTCAGACCTCAGGATGCCGCCCCTGCCGGTCCCACCAACATTTAACAGCAGTAACCCAATCTTAATTTGGTCTCCCTTCCGAGTACTGGAGACGACCAAACCATCTAGTCTTCAGATTTCCAAGTCTGAACTGCAGACCATGTAGACGAGAAAACAATACCTGCTCTCCATTTCCCTAGGCATTCAACAGGATCATATAAGATGATTCATTTTCACTGGAAGCTCCAACTATAAATAAGCATGAAAACTAACTCCTTAGAGACAGTAAGTTTCCTCTGTGTTAACACATTCCCAACACAATCCACAGAATTCTTACAGGTGTTAGGATTTTTGAAAAAAAAAAGAAGAAAGAAGAAAGTGAGTGATTATTTGTTATTAAGAACACACCACAGCACAGCACACATTGCACCACAACGAAATGTGACCTCTGCATTTGACCCATCTGTGAAGGAGCAGTGGCAGCTAACATGGGCAGCACCTGGGAAGCAGTGTTGGGGGCGGTACCTTTCTCACGGGTACCGTTGTGGTACCTTTATCAGTCCTGGGATTCATACCAGCAACGTTCCGATCATGGGGGCAACACCCAGCCATTACATTACTAACCGCCCCTCTGAGCAACAAGTCTATATGCCGAGTGTGAGAGGAAAATCACTGACAGACAGAAAAGAGACAGAGAAGGAGAAAGAAGAGAGAGAGACAAGGCATAGATATATAGAGAATTTGGGATTGAAGTGTGACGGCTACAGGCATTAATACCTTCCTATCTGCAGTGGGGTAACAGGGAGTGACGGAAAGAGTCCTGAATATTTGAGTGTTAAAATAATATTCAATTACAGGTAAAAGTAGTGGTGTTAAAAAAGTACTTAAGTAAAAGTATGAAATATTCTTCTCAAAAAGTGGTTACTAGTTACTTTTTAGATATTGATATTTACTGAATAAACAGTTCACATATTTTTTCTAGACGAATATTTATTATGAAGTCAAGTTTTAAAGTGGTCTCACTAAAATGACATTACTACTGCGGGAACTAAGAATCACGGCTACTGAAATGCCGGTCAAACCTTTGAATATTTCATTCAAATTGTAGGCATAAATGTACTAAATAAAATGCCATTTAACAAGTAGATTAATTATTTTTTTTATTGTACTCAAGTACAAGTAAAATTACAGACTTAAATATACTCATAAAAGTACCCAAAAACTACATAATTACAGTAATTTGAGTAGTTGTAAGTAGCTGCAGTGCTGCATGGGAGCGGGGCCAGGTGTAGCCACGTGCCAGCCTGGCAGCACACACACAAATCAACAGGCCTGCAGAACCCTGCTGAGGGGGCTTTGGCTTTCTAAAGGCTGCAGAGCACAGAGACTGCTGGGAAAGGGTCAGCCTCAGCCCACTGGATGAAGTACAGATCATTTCACATGAAAGACACTTTTGGGAATTCTCACCCACAGAAACGTCAGACCAAAGAGTGACATCAATATAAATGTGTTGATACCTTAAATGTTACTATCAATTATAGTGAGTAATATTTAATAATATTTTGCTGATTCTTTATGTAGCATTATTTCTAATACAAATGTGTACTATAATAATATATCACAATGATACAGACGACTTACTAAAAACTACTTAAAATAATTAATTATTAGAATTATATATCTATTAAAAATTGTTAATTTAATTTCTATTCAAGAATAGATTAATTAGCATAGAATTATACCAATAAGTAAAGAATATGTGAATTACTAATGCTAATTTGTTTACTATTATTATTATTATTATTATTATTATCTAACAATTATTCTAAACTGCAGCAAATGCTAGAGATGACCGTTCAGACATTGCCATGTCTGACAAGCAGAACAGACAGTAGCAAGTGTTTTGTTACACACACACACACACACTTAAACACAAGCGGATTAAAACACACACTTGGCTCCTGAAAGTGTTCGAGTGAGTCCGGATCCTGCTGTTGTAACACAATGTGTGTGTGTGTGTGTGTGTGTGTTGTCAGAGAGCTACTCACACTGTACAGGATGTCAGTCCAGCCCTCCATAGTGATGCACTGAAAGACCGTGAGGATGGCGAACAGGATGTTGTCAAAGTTAGTGATGCCATAGTTGGGTCCTGTCCAGAGTGGGGCACACGCTGTACCGTTTGGACACAACGAAGACTGAGCATCCGGGCTACAAGGGTGGTCAACTGCAGGCTTATCTACATAAAGACACACACACACACACGTACAGGTAGACAGAAATTTTATTTAGTAATGAACAGGAATGCACATAAATACTCTCTACATTGGCCATACACATTCCAAGACATTCCAATGCACGAGCATGAATACACACACACACACACACACTCGCAGACCCACACACACCCCTTCACCTGCTGATGTTGCTGATTGAACAGTGCTGGCGGCTGCAGCTGGGTGCATGTTAACAGCTCAGCCTCTGCACACCAGGAACATCATTACAAACACAGACTAATTACACACACACACACACACACTCACTCACACACCGCTCTGCACTGAAATAACTCCCTCTCTCTCTTCATACACGCGCACACACACAAACACCCACATACACACTATGTTAACAACCTGTCATGACCTTTTTTTAAACTGACACACCACAGTGCGCGTACACGCACAGTTCAAATATCTCCATCTGGTCAGTGCATTTCACTTTTGTACAAAATACAATAATACAAAACGTTTCCAAACATAAAATCTTAAGGGAATACAACATGCTTTAAATAAACCAACAAAACAGATTCCTATACAAAATGCACTGTTTTCCATAAGTGAGAGATAGACAGATATGGAGAGAGAGAAAGATTCCGCAGAAGGATGTGGGCAAATATTAGGGGAAAACAGTCGCCCCTGTGTGCGTGTGTGTTAACATCCACCCAAATATGACCCTCCTATACCCATACAGCCAGCTAACACAGCACAATAGCAAAAGTACTCCACTGGCAAACACAATTTCCTGTTTCTGGCCATGAGGTCTGTGATCCCACATGCACACAACTACACATCAACACTAACAGCGAAGATACAATATGGGGAAAAAAGTTAGCAAGTAGTCAAATGAAGCCCATCTTTCTTTGAAAAATATCCTAAATATATAACCCTAGGTTTAATAATAAAACGGCATTAAATCCGTTGTGTTTATTAAAAAAACAACGTATAACAGTATAAATTACTGACTTAGCAAAAGCAATTAGTAATTTTGGATAAAACACTGATTTTAACAAATGAAATCCTCTGATTGATCTAGCATACTACTACTACTAATAATAATAATTATAATAATAATAATCCCCCATAAATATTCAAATGTTAAATACTTACAGAATGTTGAACATTATTTTAAGTGATCTATTCAGAGATTCTTCTTGTTTTTCTTCACATCATTTATGATTATTCTATTTTAGTCTGTTTAAGAAAAAATCCTACCCACACCTAAATATGTGCCTACAGTGGGGTAGTCTAGTGGTTAGGATACTCGCCCCTGGACCAAGAGGCCGTGGGTTCGAATTCTACCTCAACCACTACCATCACTGGGTCGCTGAGGGACACCCTTAACCCCAAGTTGCTCTCAGGGGGACAGTTCCTGAAATTAGGAAATGCTCTGGATTAGAGCATCTGCTGAAAGGCCATCAAATGTAAAAAAAAATATGGAACAAAATTTCTGATTTGTTTATAGATGCCATCAACGTTCGCCATGTTTATGGCTTTGGCCAAAGTGTGCCTTCAAATGAGACAGCATTTCTGTTTTGCCACTCTTTTTTAAACCATGAAAATGTGAACTCCTGTAATTTGCAGAGTAAAATGAATATTGACCCTTAGAGTTGTAGTCAAGATCACCTAAACCGAGACCAAGTCCTGACCGAGATCAGAGTGTATCGAGACCAAAATAAGACTCTGAAGGGCTGAGACCGAGACCGAGACCGGACCAATGCACCTTTTACACCACATGACAAATAAGTGGAACATGAAATGCCTAAGCAGCCCTCAAAAAGAGCAGAACAAAGCAACCCTTAGCAAAATGTAGTATACTTGAAGTTCATTTTATTAAGTATGCTTGAGTATAAGTATAGCAAGTATACTACAGACCATGTACCTTGTAGTGTACTAGAGAATATACTAATTTAATACTTCTTCGACTAAATTGGAACATTTTTAAGTTTATAAAAGTATACATAAAGTACACTTTATATGGTCATTTTAAGATTACAAAAGTATACTTTTATACTTTAGTAGACTTTTCTTTATACTTATCAGTATAAGTCAAGTATACTTCACTATACTACTCTTAAGCATATAAAATATAGTATATAAAAAGTAAACTTCAAGTATACTGCCTCAGTTTTAGTATTTAATAAGTATACTCGTAGTACACTTGAATAAACTACTTTTTGCTAAGGGAAACAAAGCAACATTATTGGTTGCAGTTGAAGTAAGACTTTATTCAATCTGACAGTAAACAGCTCATTAATAGTAATATTCTCAGAGTTGTGGCCTCGGCTGGTCTCGAAATAAAGACTCCATGACGAGACCAAGTACAAGTACCCCTGAGTCGGAGACAAGATCAAGGCTTTTAAAAGCTGGTCTCAAGACCGATTACTACAACGCTATCAATCCTAAATAAAGGTCAATTAGAAGATGCGGGTTATTTGCCAAAACACTCAGCAAACGCTGTTAAACCTTTATTTACAGTATACTACATTCATAGGGTAGCTTTTCATAATAAAGTGACTGGTGGATGGAAGTATTTAAGAAAAACAAAATCAGTTTTGCCTCAAGGAGCCCAGATAAACCAGCTGTGACCAAGATGGCCATATCCTACTTACTGTTTAATTCTGTCTGCTCCAACTGACCTGTATTGTTTTTGAAACAGGCATAGTGGAAACTGCCAATGTAGAATTCCACTCCAATGATGGCGAACATGACGATTGCGAAGAAGAGCAGCAGGCCAATCTGCAGCAGAGGAACCATTGCCTTCATAATGGACTTCAACACCACCTGTAGACCTACACGCACGCACACACACACACACACACAAAGTTCACACATTTTATTTCTGATCTTTCAACACTGCTGCTTTGTTAGTAGCTGAGCTTTTACACACTTACTTGGGATTCCTGATACCAGCTTGAGAGGTCTCAAAACTCGAACAGCTCGTAGTGTCCTAAGGTCAAAATCAGAGCCTACTGTGGCCAAAATCCTACAGAACACACAAACACATGCAGACATTTATGACACATTCCACACTGCCAAACTAAGATTACAGTGTTAGGCCAGTGCGTCTTTTCACATGGAAACAGACCCGAGAAATGCTGTTTCATGATATTTTTATACCAGACACGCAGTTCACCTATTGGGTTGTTATCATCTAGCATTCGACAAACTGCATTCTATCTTTTTTGGCAAATAATCAAAAGCACGACACTAAAACACTCTGCTGTTCTGACTAAAAAAAAATAGTGTCCACGATGGCTTTGTGAGACATTTGAGATAATTAAGGAAACACAGCTGTTAAAGTGATGTAAATTAGGGTTAAGGTAAAATAAGAATGAAATTATTTTATTAAATAATTCATGAAATAATAGCATTTGTCATTTACACTGAAGCTGTGGAAAGAGTTTCGAGTTCTACTGAGTGAGACCCTCACAGCGGAGCTCACCTGGAATGTTAATATAACCATGACAGTAGGTCAAGTGCAGAAGCAATTGAGCTTGCTTGTAGAAGTAATTGTATCGTAGAAAGAAAAAATGCATTGAAAAACATCAAGCAATATGCAATTGAGTGTATACTTTGAACAGCTGTACCTTTAACAGTCCAGAATTTAAAACAGCAACCTGATGCTGACAACTTCTACTGTAGCTCTGATTCACAAGGCACAGAACATGCAAGAAAACAATCACAGCTCTTTTGTTAGTAGCGTAACGGTTAGGCAGTTCACTCTGTGATCAAAAGGTTGCCATTTCAAATCCCGGACCAGTAAAGGTACCACTGAGGTACTCAAGGTAAGCAAGGTACAGTCTCCAAGCACTGCTTCCTGGGCGCTGTCCGTCAGCTGTCCACTGCTCCTTCACGGATAGAACAAATGCAGAAGTCACATTTCGTTGTGGTGCACTGTGTGCTGTGCTGTGATGTGTTGACAATCACAAATAATCACTCATTTTCACTTTCCATCCTGCACACCACCCACACAACTGTACCCCCAGTAATCGTAAAACTGCCAATTAAGTTGACAATAGCTTAAGTGGAATAAACTAAAAAATACAGAATAAAAAACAGAAAAAAAATATGATTCTAAAAGAATTATACTGTAGGAAGTTGTGCAGGTGTATGTAAAGTGCAATGTGTCATCTGTTGCAGAATAAACAAATAAGAATACTGTTCTTACAAATGGCAGGTTGGTTACAGGCAGGAAAACTTCACATGGGTTTGTGTGATAATAAACAGGAGGTAGTGGTGGCATGTCCTATTATGGCATGAGGGTAGAATGTAAACGATGTAACCCCCAAATGAACCTCTAAATTTACCAAGCAAACGTCTTGTAGAACTTAATTTCTTCATATGTGGCTTCAAAAGAGCCAGACTTTCTTGTGCTTTTAATGTTGTTTTGGGCATGGGCATTACTACGACTCAGTATTTAATGTGCCTCAGTAAAATCTCACGGTCAGCATATAACAACATAATCATTATGTGATAGTGATTGATATTATCCAAAAAAAAAAAAAGGGGTAATGTCTGTCTACTCCAAAGTGTAGCAACTTAGTTTTGACCACAAATAGAGGTAAAGAATGTCTGCACGTCACTCAACTTTACATATAGTATAAAAAGTATAATTTTTTAAATAAAACCAATAATCTAACACATGACACAGTAAGTAAGGCAGTAAGGAGAGATGAGGATGCGGGAGGTAGGATCTCTGCTTTAGCTGGTGATAAACTAGCTAGCTAACATAACATTTTTCAAGTCCGTTAGACATAAATGTGTGAATTATTTACATTTGCTTAGAGTATACTCCAATATTATTTGCATATACAATTATTTTTGCAATAAAACATGTTGAAAATGTTCGTGCAGGTTAAATATCTTCATATTTTAATGAGTATATCTGCATATTTATTCTCCTTTACCAGTAATCCCTTAAGTTGGAGTATGGCGATAATGATGAGCTGAGCAAGGGGAGCCGGTATAGCTCATTCTAGAGTTCATTTCATATGCAGCAGGCTCTCAAAAATCATATGAGAAAAGAGGGGGTTGGGAGTCCACCGAATAGCTTTTTATGTCTAGCAATGCTCCTGGTCTTGTGGAATAGTATTTACATGTACGGCTGCAATAAATCATGTCACCTATTGTTGCATTTTCCTGGCAAAACATAGAGTAATGAGCTGCAATATGCACATGCTGCATATTATTAAAAATAATAAATAAGTGTGCAAAAGAAACTAGGGTTAAAAAAATCTCCCGAATTATCAGGAATGACGATTCAGGTAAAAATCTTTTCGTGCACAGCAACAAATTGGTTGTAACGTAGATCAGTCCTTTGGCATCAAGCTATTTGAGTCAATATCGCACCAATATCTGATATCAGTATTAGATCACAGCATTGCTAATAAAGACGCCGGGATCACATTTTACTAATTCAGCTTGCATAGATACCACAAAGTGTTTAAAGCAGTTTCTGGTGTCCAGTCTCTTTGAGGGCAGGGGTTTGAATCCCACCTGTGACAGCTTGTGCATGTGCATGGTGGTCCAGATCAGCTTTGCATGGGTCATATGCAGAGGTTGCTTTTTTGTTGCGGTGCAATGTGCGTTCTGCCGTTTTCTTGACGACTTACATTACCCTTACAATACTTACATTAATCCATATTATTTTTATTGACTATTTTATTTGTAGCTTTTGTGGCTTATTGTATTATTGTAGCTTTTGTGACTTGTTTTATTATACATTCATATTAACTCATAGCTTGTACTCTATTTCAAATCAATCTCATATTTCATATTCATATTGCAAATCATAAGCTTTACTGTATTCCAAACTTGCACACGCTGAACAACTGCACAACCGATCGCTATTCAATGCACTGTCACTGTTTAATGTACTGAAAGTTTATGGTCACTTTGTTTCCAGTCATTTGTACAAACGTTGTAAGTGTTAATACTGTTTATCTGGTGTTTGCAGAAGGGTTTTCATTTTTACCTATTATCTATATTTTCTTTATGTTTTATTGAATTATTATTGTAATTTGCATTGGAGTGGAATGTCAAATGAGAATCTTTGTACACATTATCTTACTTGGCCAATAAAACTTCTGAAGCTGATTATTATCTTGTATTATTTCAACACAGGGTGACAACTAATACTTGTTGCATTTTGTAATTTAATAAAATTATATTATAGCATACTTTGTTGGAGTCAGTGTCAAAGATCGATCTAAAATGATTCAACGAATGCAACAAAATGCAACAAAAATACCATGACAGACATAAAACTAAATATAACAGTATATTAGTGAGGGAGAGATAGAGATGAACATTCTCTGCCTATAGAGAGTGGAATGGATTCACTGACCCTTATAGGAGAGCAGACATTAATGTCACCTTCCCAACATCCTCCTTCCTAAAAAACTGTGCTAGTTACAGCCCTACAGTATATGTGTAGTGTGTGTGTGTGTGTGTTCATGTGGGTGTTCTGGAAAATTAGCATAATCTTATCTAATCCCATCACAGAGCCGATGCTGGCATGACAGCAATTAGATGTTGCCAGGGAGACGTGGCTGGCCAGCATACTGCACATGAGCCTGGATGGCAGGAATTAGCCCCAGGACCAGTGGACTGGAACCAGTGTGTGTGTGTGTGTGTGTGTCTTCCCAATGCAGCCATTCCATGTGTTACATCATATTCCACGGCCTCTAGCAAACAAAACCACTGGGCTTTGAGAACACTACCGTAGAACACTGATGTGCCTGAAGATACTCTCAGCTCAGCTGCCAAACGTTGCGTCCGGGCAAAAACCGCACAAGTTGTGAACAAACAAGAGAAAGCAAGAAGGAAATTCAAAAGGGACAGTTCAGGCGAAGTGAGAGAGAGATCAGGAAAGTTTAAAGAGTAAAAAGAGCACCCGGTGTGTTGCATGGCTGTACGGATCTGAAATATGACAGATCTGTCGCAACAAACCCTCGACGCATCCTCCCACTCACCACGCACACCCAGAACGGAGAGAAGGCGAACATATAAGCGAGGAGAAACAGAGGAAGGCAAAACAGAAACAGACAAGGAAAAACAGGAGGAGAGAAGCAGATTAGAGATGTGAAGAGAAAAGGGCCATAGAAGCATAAGAGAGAAAAAGAAAAACAGATAAGAGGTGAAGAGAGGAGAGCAGAGCAGAAAAAGAAGAGACGAAAGTAAAGGACAGCTGAGGAGAGGAGAGGAGAGGAGAGGAGAAACAGATAAGAAGGAAGAAGAGGAAAACGGACACATACGGGAAAAAGACAAACATTTAACTAGTGAGCAAAGCTAGGGGATAGGAGAGAACAGCGAGAATACTGGAGAACAGATAGGAAGAGAGGAAAGCAAAATGAGGAAGGAGTGCAAAAACAAGATGAGGAACAGAAGAGTGGAGAGGGGAGCAGGAAAAGAGGAGAGGGAATGAGAATCATATAATGGTACAGCAGAGAATGGAAGCAGAGGAAGAGAGGAGAGAAAAAGATAAGAAGAGAAGAGAGAAGACTAAATTAGAGAAGAGAAGCAGAAAGAGAAAAAAGAAAAGAGGAGATGGGAGGAGAGGAGACGTGAAACACTTAGGGTGAGGGAAGGTGAGAAGAAACAGAGGATATTAAAGAAGAGAAGCAATTAGAAGGATTTTATCTTTTAAACAGTATAAACTTCAGTATGTTCATGTTCATCTGGTGGCGGAAAAGGGAACTGCACTTTTGTGAGGCTTTCTAACAAAAATCTGCAAAACAAATTTTCCCAACCAAAGTTAGCTAATGAGAATACATTTCTTTCCGTTTAAAAAACACTAAATGTTAGGGCTGGGTTCAAGAAATCGATTCACCGTTCAATATCGATTCTCGTTTGAAAAATACGATATCGATTCAAAAATTCGCAGATCGATCTTTTCCTGCGGCTATGCACTACTTCTGGCGACCGCGCAAGGAGAGCTATAAAAACGTGAGACCGGCGAAACCGAAACCAAATAGAG
The DNA here is from genome assembly GCA_032718565.1 of Distichodus sexfasciatus. Taxonomy (NCBI): domain Eukaryota; kingdom Metazoa; phylum Chordata; class Actinopteri; order Characiformes; family Distichodontidae; genus Distichodus; species Distichodus sexfasciatus. The sequence continues at coordinate 282,826 of JAVGVS010000043.1, forward strand.
CCATGGCTGAAGCTGCTCCGCTCAAATCACCGTCTGGCCTAAACGCCGATGTTTGGCAACACTTCCGTTTTAAAACAAGTCATTTTATAACCAAGCAAAACTAGTATTGACGCAAAGAAATCTCTAAATAAATCGATATCGAATCGAATCGAGAATTGAATGGGATCATGACCTTGTGAATCGGAATCGATTCGATTCAGGAAATCAGCAACGATACCCAACCCTACCAAACGTCGACCTGAGAGTGGCACCAGGCTGACAACAAAACCGGTATCCCATATATTTTAAAATTCTGATGTTAATTCAATTCCAGCATCCAATACATCGCTCTTAAGACCGGAGCAGAGTCTCAGAGAATGCCTAATAATATTAGACTGGTTATGATTGCTAGAGAGCAGGGGGAGAAGGGAGACAGGGAAAGAGAGAGAGAAGAGCAGGAGAATACACACAGTTTTATGATTCTAAATGCCCCTGTCGAGCCCAGAGCTGGCCGAGTAAGAGAGGAGAGTGGCTTTTAATATCCCTTTATCGACAGCACCGTATAACTCATACAGGGGGGCTCGGGGCTTGGACACTGGAAATATGGTTGGAGATGATATCTGCCATCAGTCAAACATACACACACACACTCTCTCTCTGGTATTATCTGGGGTTTTTTCTGTGTATACTACTATAGGCCTTCACCTTAATCTCTGTAACCTGAAGGAAATCTTTTTCCATTTTTCTTCAGGGCAACCAGCCTAGACACACAGCCCCGCCAAACAAACAGCCATAAATACGTATGAACGTGTGTGTATGTTATGCAATTACTTGGTTCAGCATTAAACATGTAGGAATAATCAGTTATTTTTGTTAAGAGTCAAACCAATAAATTGGCCTGCCAGCATTATTGGACATGACTTCACAATATATATTAATAACAAAAATAAACTAAAAGTTAAAAATATAGATACAGAAAGATTGATCCTTGAAGTGTGTTATGAGTGTTGTCTCTGCACAAGTTGCCCACTAGAGGGCTAGTGTTGATTTAAAAAAAATGATTTTATATATTTGTGAAAGTGATTATTTGTCATTGTGAACACCCCACAGCACAGCACACAGTGCACCACAAAGATATGTGATTGACCCAGCCGGGAAGGAGCAGTTATTATTTATTTAGCAAGAATACTAGTAATTTGGGGAGGGGGGCACGGCGGTTAGCACTGTCGCCTCACAGTAAACAGGTCCGGGACTCGATCCACAGTTCTGCCGTGGCGCTTTTCTGCGTGGAGTTTGTGTGCCCTCCCTGTGTTCACATGGGTTTTCTCCCAGTGCTCCGGTTTCCTCCCACTGTCCAAAAAGCACGCACTATAGGTTGATTGGTAACTCTAAATTGTCCCATAGGTGTGAATGTGTGTTTGTGTGAGTTTGTGTTTCCTGTGGTGTGTTGGCATCTGCCCAGGGCTGGTCCCTGCCTTGCGCTCATAGTCCCAGGGTAGGCTTCTCTCCCCACAATCCAGATAGAGATTAAGCGGTTTAGATAATGAAGGAATTAATGACTTGTAAACTATTCATTCATTCATTTTCCGAACCGTTTCATCCCAACTGGGGTCGCGGGGGGACTGGAGCCTATCCCGGGAACTTACGGGCGCAAGGCGGGGACCAACCCTGGGCAAGCGCCAACACACAGCAGGGCACACACACACACACACACAATCACACTCACATTTACACATTACAGGGCCAATTTTAGGGTCACCAATTAACCTACATTACATACCTTTGGACTGTGGGAGGAAACCGGAGCACCCGGAGAAAACCCACATGAACACGGGGAGAGCATGCAAACTCCACACAGAAAGGCCCTACAGCCGTCCCCGGGGTTGGAACCCAGGACCTTCTCGCTGTGAGGTGGCAGCGCTAACCACTGCGCCACTGCGCCCCCTCGTAAACTATATTATGTACAGTTTTCTTGATGGGCATTAAATACCATAAATCACAACAGCTGTTTATCTTGTCGTTATCTTCTGATGCATCATTGTTGTATTTTTAATTCCTCCATTTTTTAAAATCAATATTGGTGGCACAAGTCTACCATTGGCTCTAATAGTGAACAAAACCTCAAAGTTTGACCGAGACATGATTTATAGTTAAACAGGAGGAAGACGTGACGAATGGGTTTCACAAAGTCACGGAAAAAAGACTTTGAGACGGACGAAGAGAGTGATGGTATTTCATACAGAATAGAGTGATGATATTCCATGCTGAGCGAGAGTATAAAGAGAATATTATAACAGACTGATGTTTGTGATGATAACTTCCAGTCATAGTTGAGAGTGTGCATGAGTGTGAGTGTTCAGTCAGACAGGCAGGGAGAAAAAAATGGAGTAAGATAAAAACACAAAGAGGCACTGAGGCTTGATGATCATCTTCCGGGCTAAGGTGAAGGGCTCCTGACTGCAGTGCCACTCCAATAAATGAACTGCCGCTGCGAGTAACTGGCGGATAGACGCTTCACGCCGACTTACCCCGACTTTAGGGACATCGTTTAATAAGCCTGAGCAAAAAAATAAATAAATATTACAACAAAAGCAAATTGATTTCGCTCAATATTCTAAAGCCTCATTTCATTACATTCTACTGAGCAGTGTATCACTCATCCTGTCAAAAGAAGGATGAACAAATGGAGGAATGGAAATTGGAAGACAGAGAGGAAGACGCACAGGGAGGGAGAGAGGGATGGAGCGATGGGGGAAAAAGAAAGCGAGAGGGAGAGGTAGAGCGAGAGGCAGAGAGAGAGAGAGATCAGTAGGGAGTACTGGTGGGTAATTACTGTTGCACCCTTGTCGCACTCGGCTGGAATTGCGATTTTCACACATCCTTCTACGACACACATCTCGCACATCTCACGTCTCTCGGGAGCGTCCAGCTTGTGACGACGGTTGTCCATCAGCGCAGCTATGTAGCGCCGGCAGCAAACTGCCAACCTCAATGCAGCTAAAAGCAGACCTACATGCTGAGCGATTATGCAACTGCAGGATCATGACATTGCTGACCAACCTTGCAACGCTTCAGACACTGGCACACTGCAGTACAAAGAAGACATCCGCATGTCTAATAATCAGTGATCCAGTTTGCACATAGACGTGTACGGACATCTACTACTCATCGTTGATGAAGCTATAGTAGTTAGCTATACCACAAACTGCTGATAAAAAGTAGATAAATACATCAAGCAGTAACACTTAATACTGTGTCAGAGTCCAAAAGTCAAAGTAAACTTTATTCATCTCTACTACATTTACATAGAGAGACGAGACAACATGGCTCCGCTTTCTACAGTAAGAATAAAAAAGGCACAGAGTATGCAAATATATAAATGCAAATAAGACAGAGTAAGCAAAAAATATCTACACAGACTATAAAAAATATAAAACTTTAAACCAGAAGCAGAACAAGAGTGCAATATGTGGAATACAACTACACTTTTGGCCCTGACATTATCGTTGAATGCGCATATGATGCTGCGGCTGTTGGATATGAACATTCTAAACAGGCGGTCTACAATAATGTCCAATATGACGTGCAAATATCTCAACAGTCATGTGTTGAGAGAGAAAAACAATCCGTAGTATGTGCAAGTAATAATGTTTCACAGAATTACAATCACAAGTACATGGAATAGTCTTCCAATAATATTGTCACAGCAGTCCAAGTGGAGGGCTGTAGGATTGTAGAATTGTGCTGCAGGATCGTAAGCCAAATTAATAAAATAAAATAAAAGGTCAAACGTGATGCTAAACGTTATATAAAAATCTGTGTATTTTAGCAATGTAAGGTCAAATCATAATGAGTTGCAATGACTCATGCTTGCAGCTGCTAAGAGCGTACTGTGATGCAATGAAAACAACTATCCAAAGAAAAATAATCGTTTCTTTTGTGTTGTAATGATGTAGTGTTTTGTCATGACACATCACTATGAGCTAGTTACTGGAAAAAATGTTTAAAAATATGTTTTCTTTACTGATAAACCACTGCATAAATTTAAGTTAGCAGCTTTCAAATGTGCACAAATTAAATGACTATCGCGTTCTTCGATCATGTTGAGTTTACTTAGATTTCATGTTCATGCAAAAGGTTAATGACCTTTTAACGAGAAGTTTCTTGTTAGAATTAAGACACCGAGTCCATGTCAGAGCGAACACTTTGAGCTACTTCAGGTTTTACAAACTACTACGTCTTTTGCTTTGATTACGTTGCTTCCTAGATTAAAAGAATCATTCAGCTGTTTTTAATTAAAGCAATTAACGTCTGTGAGATAATAAATAGTCCAATCAGCACACAGGAGGAACTAGATGCTTAAGTGAACCCAGAATCTTTTGTAATTGAAAGGTAATTTATAAATCCTGTCTTAGCTCCCTGACGAAGTATCCACCCTTGGATCAAAATGACTGATTAATTTCCACTTATATAATTGCAGAAGAGTTGCTACTTATTGGTATTTATTGCATTTAGCAGACCCTCTTATCCAGCACTATGTTTACTGCAAATTAACAGGGTCTTATGCAAATTAAGGGTAGTATGTAGGTAACAGATGGCAGTGCAGGAGATAAAATGTCTCTTGACCAGGTGGTAAGATACTTCACTTCACTAGGATACTGACCACTAAGGACAGTCTGGTTCAAACCCACAAGCTTCTGGTGTCCAGTGAATTATACTATCACTAGGTCCACCATCACCCTAATGTATCATTTTACAAACAGATCTATCAGCTACTTGGCTGAATTCCACACATACCTCAGTAACGGAAGTAGCGTGAAACTCGTTTCGTGTATACTGATTAGTAAAACATTTCCGATAATCATGATGGTCTATTACTACATTGAAGGTAAGTCCGCTCTCTAAGGATGGTGTGTGCTATAGCTGTGGTGTGATAACGGATTAACTGTCCATTATTGAAAACGGGAAAAGCAGGAGTAGGATGTCCTTATGACTACGGTTCTGCCTCTACTAGACCAGTGCTGTGCAATGTTTTGCCTACGAGGGAAAGTTCAGAGATTCATGGTCTTCATAAATGCAGCCATGTGCAATTGTGCTTGGGAGGGTTTCCCACAATGCCTAGGAAGAGTTGGCTAATAAAGCCATTCTGGCTGCCATGATCCATCATTGTCATGATGCATGAAATCGCAAACGCACACTCACACAGTGTACTGATAACATCCAGAAATAACACACATATCTAATGCTCACAAAAAAACATCCATACACACATCACTCGATCACACAAAAACGTTTACCCACAAATATTCTGAGACACAGGGTAACATTCATTAATGGTTCAGCAGTTGTAGATCCTTTTCATGTTGCCAAATCTTTTAGATCCCATGGTTATTGCCCGTGAAAACCATTGACTGGCAGAAACGGCGCAGGAGCAGAAAATGGTCAACCTGAGCTCAAATCTCATGTGTCCAGTCACTTCTCTCATATATAACAACAGGCTTAGGGAGTGCTTTTACTACTAACCTGCCCTCCCTCAATTTCCCCCACCTCTCTCTCTCTCTCTCTCTCTCTCACTCAATCTCTAAACTGCTCATAATTACCGCCCAGCCTTTAACGCGTCCTCGGCTGATCATCCTCTAATAGCCGAGCATAAAAACTCACAGAGGCAAAACTGACTCATCTCCAGCCTCCATCATGCCCTCCGCTGTTTCCCTATTAGGCTCATTCAGCACGTGAGGGGGGTGGAGGGGCAACAATAACAACAATGTGGGAGAAAGCAACATGGCTTCCAGCAGCGGCACAATCCCGAGCCATGGAATTAGCAAGGCAAGCGCAGGCGTCCTCCCTTTTAAGCCAATCACGACCCCCCTTTTTTCCTCAATATCATTTGGGCAAATCGAGCCATTATCCTTGCAAATACTGGAATGAGCTAGTGCGATTGCCAAGACACACACACACACACACACACACAGTGTAATCGAATTTGGCTAAACTTCCTAGCTTGCGTAAACCAGGTTACCAGCCAAACCCAAGCATTTTTCGATTATTTCTTTTGGGTCAGTTTTTGGTGTGTTTGTTAGGGGTACAAATCAAAAAATTCAATATGACAATATTATTTCAATTCAAAGGACAACAATACAATGTCTGCTGATCTCACAAAGTCTGCTATGGTACAATTTCATTTCGATTCAGTTCAGGAGCCAGCAATCGATATGAGACAATATCATATGCTGATTTAACACATACCTCCATTCATATTAAGTCACAGAGACACTAAAATATCAATTGTCATTTTTATTCCTGAACACAACCAGAGATTTAAATCAAAAACAATCTGCTCTTGCTCAATATAGAGTGACGCTATTATACGTATGATGTCTGATCAACATTTAGATGTTTGATTGATGCAATGGGCTCATGAATCATTAAATCAATGTTAAGATGTGCATCGACGTATCATTATATCCTCAGTTACTCGTGCGCTAAAACTACATATGTCCGTAGTCTTTCCTCAGGTCCAGAAAGCTGCGAGGCAGTAATTTGATGAGTAGCAACCTGTTTTTCACCTGCATGCCCTCCCCTACTTTTGGTGGCGTAGAGCCACGGCCTCGTGGAGGGCACCAGGGCATCATTAGCTTATTACAAGGCCCAGCGCACAGGCGAGCTGCAAAACGCGGAGAGCAAATTAAAAAGATTTGCAGAGCGTGTCTGAGGCGAAGCGCTAACCCGCAGCTTAGCACATGCCTGAGCTACTTTATCACTCTGGCACATGCACATGCACACACACACCACATCTTCCACATCTCTGTGAGGTGCTTCCTCTGACTCTCATAAGCGCAAGGTCATAAAAATATAACAGCTCCTCCTGACACTAAACTTAACCTTAGCAACCAAAAGCAAATTTTTCGACTTCCAGTTTTTCAAATAAATTTTGTTTTCCATAAGCACATTTTTCTCAAACATGTTACCTAACATATCAATACAAAAACAGCCCCACAAAGTCTTGGCGTCTCGTGATTTTGTATATTTTAGGGGATAATCCTGCTACCCACACACAGCTCGCAGGAGCACTATACAAAATTACACCAAAAATAATGTGTTAAGCACAGTCACTAGGCTGCAGTCCATAGTGCTATAATTGCCTTGTTTATGGAGCTTTGTCAAAAACGTAATGTTTCAAGCGAGTTTACACCAAGTTGGAAAATCCTAACTATATGCTGTCCATAACGACGCTGTCTTTCAGAATGTAAGAATGTATTTGACATATAAACACATATTTCACTAGGAAACAGTCACCATATTGAACCATATTTATTCAAGGTGATATTGATTTTAATAATATTTTGAGACATCTCACAAAATGCTGTGCTATTGTTTGTCACGAAATGCTGTCATTCATTCATTCATTCATTATCGAACCGCTAAATCCCTACCGGGGTCGCGGGGACCGGAGCCTATCCCGGGAACTACGGGTGCAAGGCAGTGGCCAACCCTGGGCAGACGCCATCGAACTGCAGAGCACACACACTCACACAATCACACTCACATTCACACCTTACAGAGCCCAAGTTAGAGTCACCAATTAACATGCAAACTCCACACAGAAAGGCCCAACGGCCAACCCGGGGATCGAACCCAGGACCTTCTCGCTGTGAGGCGGCAGCGCTAATCGACAGGTGGCAGCCCTCTGACGAAACCTGTGTATCTAAATGCAGATTAGATCCTCAAAAAAAACGAGCTGTCTACCAGTCAGCAGGGAAGCATGCAATCAAGTGTTCCTTTTCTATTTATTTCTATATACCCCTGTATATTTAGGTAAAAGTCTCTTAACACATATAATTTGGTGAAAAACCATCCAGGAAGTAGGGATCCAGGAGCACCCCTTGAGAAACTAAAGGCAGAATCGTGTACCCAGTGGCCAGACATCTCTCATTACTCAATGTTATTCTGCTTTGAAGTGTCTTTTATAATAGTGTCGTCACTACTAAGGGCGGACGAACTGGAGTGAGACGCTGTAAGACGTCCTGTCTAGAAGCAGGGAACATTTGCTTGTATCTTCCCCGAATTTCCCCTCGTTCCTGCTGCAGAGAATTCACTGTTATGACGAATCCTGTTTTCTACTATCTACTTTATTCTATTTGTCTCAGAACACAGAATCGTGCAGAAACGTGAAGGCTCTGGCTGCACCTCTGTGGCGAGAGTGATTTATAGTGACAGTGGAGCATCACTGTGTACTGCAGAAGGTCAGTTTTTAGTAGCTGTGTGTAAGTCACGTTATTACATACGTTGGCAGTATGAAAAAGAAGACGACCTCGTTCTAATGCAACCTTATTAAGTTGCCTTTAGGGAGGAGTTTTAACTAGTAAATAGATTCCACACACACACACACACACACACACACACACATTTGTTTTTACTTGCCTGTAGCGAAAAAGACAGAAATACATCACACATTGTGTAAAGCGTAGCTAGCGATGTCCTGGTACATCTTTGTAATGTACATTTGTTCGCGCTTGAATCTCATGTTCTGTCCAAACAGACAGATACGCTTAAACCTCCAAGCTGTTACCGGTTCACATCTTCATTGTTGGCTTATTTATAACAGAGAAAGATTTGTTTGTGGTACGATGCCGTGTAGTTTCGACAAAATTTCACGTGTCTAGTGGAAATAAAACATAAGTGCCATAAAATATTTCTTGATGAGACACGCCCCTAGCTGAAACACGAGAGGAGGTGAAACAGTTTGACCAGATTTAGTTTACGAGAACCAGATGAGACGAGATTTTAACACTATTTTAAAGAAACCTTCAATGATGATGATATGACTGGAAGATACATAAATATTTGACTGAAAGCCACATAAAGTCAAGTGCAAAAGTGGATTAAGAAACTCAACTGACTGGACACTCTCTTGTATGATTTCTCACGCAACTCTTCACACCATTACCGTGCATCAGCTTCAAACTTCTAATTGAACTTATATAATAAGTTATAAATAATCTAATTAAATAATCAGATTGTACAGTAAAAATTAGAGGTGTAAATCCCTACAAAATTGAAAGATTTAGGGAATATTAACCGATAGAATTAGATTAGGATACTGGCTTTAAAAATTATACTGAAAATGTTTAAATAACCCAACTTGTCTTCTTGTTATGAACTTGGAACCGTATTAGCCACATGACCGAAGATGAAATCAGCTTTCTCCAAGCCTAGTGGAAGTTCCACAGCACACTGAATTTTGGCACAAAAATAACAGCATGCTATCTGCGGGACAACTTTTCACCTCTATGAGATATTAAGTCGTGCATTAATACCACGTGATCTTGTGGCGCGAGATCTCGTCACAACAGTGGGTAGTTGGCAGAGTAACGGTTAAAGCAATCGCCCTAGGTCGCTAGTTACCACTTAGGTACTGATCTCCAAGCACTGCTCCGGGCGCTGCCCACGTCAGCTGCCCACTGCTCCTTCATGGATGGGCCAAATGCAGAAGTCACATTTTGTTGGGGTGCACTGTGTGCTGTGCTGTAGTGTGTTCACAATGACAAATGTGACTCTGCACGGCAAAACCAGTCGCTTGTCGCAAATTTTCAAAATTGAGTTATTATTTCATTTCATGGAAGGGCATAAATCAAGCTTCAAAACGATACCTATATCGAATGAATCGGACGACATATGACTGAGATATCAACATGCAAAGGAGTCGGGTTTCTCCTGTCACGCCAAGTGAGAAACGGAGAAATCTGCCTTTGAAGTTGACTATCGCCGTAGCACTCACAGACGCTCGGTGCGGTCACGGCTACGTTTGCATTTACGGTAGCCTACGCTGCATTCACAGCCACACGGATAGCCTACCTGCGTTAGGTTAACTGAACTCGGGAGACGAAGATGGATTCCGGAGAAATATCTTCACGCTAGTCAACGAGTGGATTTACCGTAAATATTGAAGTAGAGCGGTCAAAACAGAACTTTTAACATTCTGCTGGAATTGAATTCCTCACCTCAAGAAAGTCACGTTTTTAGGATGGAAAGGGTAAGTTTTTCAGCCAAATTTATTCACAACAGTACAGTATAGACCTTCCACTGTTTCAAAACACTAAAAACAAAAAATCCCAAATTTTACCCCACGCAACATAAACTCTCGTTTTTCTCGGAAACCTCCGTTGCGACAAGCGACTGGTTTTGCCGTGGAGGGTCACAAATAATCACAGGTTTGTCAGTCATATAAGTGCAATCAGGTGCTTATAACTACCTAAAAACATTATCACACACATCCCAACATGCACACACAAGCACAAATCAATCGGTCCAAACCTGGCTACCGTTCACATGATTACACCCCAAACAAACGAGAAGAAATAAACAGATCCTGTAACAATAAATAATACAACCAACTATCATTAAACTCTAACTGCTACTTAATAATATCCAAAATGCTTTCAATTACCAGTTCACTTGCACATGAAACGGCTGTGCCAAACAATCTCGAAAACGACCTAAAAGCCGCTGAATTCTCTGGAAAATATTGTAAGCAGTTCTGGTGAATTTCTAGAGCTTTCAGTGGAACATAAAGCCTTTAAAGTGAATGCAGTGTGGCGCTGGGAGATAAGACAAAAACCGCAGCTGCAGGACTGAATCTCAGCTCGGAGGGTGAGGAGAGGATTGGCGAGGAACGAGTTACTGAATATGTGCTCCGTCAACAAAGACAGCCAAACCTCATTACCCCAACCACCAAGCAGCTGGGACCCTCGACCTCAACCATTCTCTCATACACACACACACAGCACCAGGACGCAAACGAGAAGCTGCTGCGTCAGAACCGAAACAATATGATAATGTTTAGCCACTATCACACCCAGTTTCAACATGCGAGATGACAATACTGATGGAGAGAACAGGAGAGAGAGCGAAAAAGATAGGAGAGAGTGAGAGAGCCAGCGAGGGAGGAATGGGGGGTTGAGTGAGTAACGAAGAGAGAAGAAGATGGAGAGAGAGAGAGAAAAGGGGGTGGGAAGAGACGGGAGTGAAGAGGTAGGGAGAGATGGAGGAGAGGAATGCTGAGAGAGCGAGGGGAAGAGAGAGGGAATTGAGGGAGAGATGGAGCGGATGAAGGTGGTGAAGAGTAAAATGGGAGAGTGGGAAGATGGGGAGGAGAGAGAAGAACTGGAGAGAGAGGGAGAGATGGAGAGGGTGCAAGGAGATGATGAGAGGGAGGGAGAGAGATGGAAATGAGGAAGAAGAGAGCAAGAGAGAGTGAGAGTGAGAAGATAGAGAGGGGAAAGGGAGATGGGTGGAGAGTTATGATGAAGGAGAGAGAGACGGAAAGAGCAAAGATGAGCAAGAGAAACGAGAGTTGAGAGTAAGAGAGAGAAAGAATGGGTAAAGAGAATTGGGTGGAGCGACAGAGAGACGTGGAGAAGGAGAGAGACGGAGAGAGAGAGAGAGCGAAGGTGTGCGAGACAGAAAAAGAGTGAGAGATGGGGAATGGGAGGTGATAGAGATGGAAAGAGGTGAGATAGATGAAAGGGAGAGAAGATGAATAGAGGATAGGCTGAAGGAGAGGTAGAGAGGGTAGATAGGAGGAGAGATATGGGAAGAGAGAGATGAAGAGAGTGAAGGTGAGCAAGAGAGAGAGAAAAAAAGAGAGAGGGGGATAGGGCATGGAAGGAGGGAGAGATGGGGAATGGATAGGGTGAAAAGGAGACAAAGAGGGTAAAGGGGGAAAGGAGGAGAGACATGGGAAAAGAGAGAGAGAAAGGGATGGAGAGAGAGAAGGTGAGAGAGAGAGAGAGAGAGAGAGAGAGAAGAGAGAGAGAGAGAGATGGAGAATGAAAAGAAAAGAGAGAGAGAGGGAGAGAGCAAAGGTGAGAGAGAGAGAAAGATGGGGAATGTGAGGAAGGTAGAGAGAGATGAGATAGAAGAGAGGAAGAGAGAGAGAGAATGTGGATACGGTGAAAAAGAGAGTAAAGAGAGGGTAAAGGGAGATGGGTGGAGAGATATGGTAAAGGAGAGAGAAAGAAAGAGAGAGAGAGCAGGAAAGTGTGCAAGAAGATGGACACTAGGAGGGACAGAGACAGAGGGCGTAAAGTGAGATGGGCGGAGAGATCTGATGAAAGAGAGAGAGATGGAGAGAGTGAAGGTGAGCGAGAGAAAGAGAGAGAGAGGGATGAGATGGGAAACGGAGAGGGTGAAAATAAGGGAGAGAGAGGATAAAGGGAAATGGGTGGAGACATATGAGAAAGGAAAGCGAGAGAGAGAGATGGAGAGAGCAAAGGTGAGTGAGAGAGAGAGAGAGAGAGTGAGAGAGAGAGAAAAAAAGAGAGAGAAGGTGTAAGGAGAAACCGAGAGGGTGGGAGTGAGAGAGTGTGGGGGTAAATGTAGATGGGTGGAGGGAGATGACGTTGGAGAGAGCCAAAGTGAGCGAGAAAGATGAGGAAGAAAGACAGGGAATGGAGCGGGTGAGAGAGAGAGAGAGAGAGAGAGAGAGAAGAAAGAAGGAGGAGAAAGATAACTATCCATAAATACATGTAAAAATACATCTGCTAGACGGAAAAAAGACAATCTGTTCGCTGCAAATAACCCCCCCCCGTTGGCCGTACAGTAAGCAGTCCAGAGTGTCAACAGAGCACACCTCAGGGCCTTCCTCCATCGCTCCATCTCTCCGTCTCTTCGCAGCATCTCATTTACAACAGCGGCTTCAGCGCAGCGTAACCAGCCCTGATAAAAGCTACATTTCATTTCCTGTGGCACACTTCATGATGAACATAAAGGCTGGATGCATGACTCATACAATTTGGCTTCACACACACACACACACACGGAGGTGCCACAGATGCTCTGTTGAAGGGCGATCAGGGCCTTTGAGCTGCAATGTGTTTGTCTCGGGATTGTGATCACTATCGCGCTGAAAGATGACATTTCTGCCAAGACTTATGTTTTTATTTTTCTGTTGTAGCAAACTCTACCAGGTTTACCTGCAGAATCATCCGTTATATGGAAGCAAATTTACTAGTTAAGATGTCCAGGTTTCTCTTAACTTGCTTGTGCGAGCTGAGCCACAGCTTGGTCAGTTTCGGAATTTACCAGCTTCTGATTTTGGATAAACACCATTTGAAATTGTCCATTTTTACAGCTCTTTGTTAGCTGCAGACGAGTCAATCTATATACAGTTCTTACCACAAAAATATGCTTTTAAATATGGATTTTTTTTTCCCGAAAATACAGTGTCTTACAAAAATATTCACCTCCTTGGCATTTTTCATGTTTTGTTGCCTGACATCCTGGAATTAAAATGGACTGTTTGAGAGTTTGCACCATTTCATTTACATGCCTTTAAAGATGTTTTTTTTTTTTTTTAATCAACCTAGGGTGTTTTCACATATAGTCCTCTTTAAAGGAACCGAACTCAGTCCTCTAGAACTGGTCCAAAAAGTGGACGAACAGAAAGGGAACTCGGTTCTTCTGATGCTCACACTGTGAGTTCATTTGAAAGGGGACTCGGTTCTCTTTCTGGTCCACTTCAGCTCAGACGGGGCCTCAGTCCTTTTTCTGTTCATACTTAATTCTTATGGAGCTCTCAGACCTTTACTGCTTTGCATTCTGCCTAGTTTTGGGTTTTTTTTTTCTTCGAACAAAAACTGTCGAAGCGAACCGGGAGCGCTTTGCGTTCAGAAGGCCCGAGTTAAACGAACCGCGCCGCCGACTTAAAGCGAACCGGACTGAGACCACCTCCCGATGTGGTCTCAGTTCGGTTCGTTCCAGAGGGGTCTGAGTTTGTTTGGTGTGTTCACATATACATAAAAAATGCTGACTAATCGATCTGAGTGCGCTTTGAGGGCTGAAACGGACCAAGTGTGAAAACACCCTTAGACTTTTTTGTGCAGATCCATCACATAAAAAAGACTAAAAAACATTTCAATTACAGGTTGGAATGTAAAAAAATAGGTAAAAAGCCAAGGGGGGTGAATACTTTTGTATATTTCTGTATATCTCCTATGTGGATGACAATAACTAGAGGTGGACAGCAATCAAGTACATTTACTTGAGTACTGTACTTAAAGTACTGTACAGTTTTTGAGTATCTGTACTTCACCTGACTTTCACTTCACTACATTTGAAAGACAAATACCGTACTTTTTACTTCACTGCATGTCTATCAAGGTTCTCGTCACTCGTTATTTTCAAATCTGTGGATCCCCCTTTTCTAAAACAGCATTTGTTTTTTTGGCAGGTGACCGGTAGTATTACGTCACACCTGTGGACTGTAGCTATAACACCAAGTTGAGACAGTTCTGCTGTTTTTTTGTCTTGATTAAAACATTGCTGCAGTTGGAAAGTCCTGAAGCTAGAGGTGTAGAGCTGGGTTTTAAGCAGGTTGGAAAGTTAATTGTATTTTCTGAGCTGCATTTACAGCTACTGCACTGTCCTCCTGATTAACATACACATACAGTATATGTGTGCACACACTGCCAGAGCTGTGTCCGAACACATTTCTGTAACATTCATTATTTCTGTAGCATTCTACCAGTTCCTCATTCTACACGTTCTACAAACTAGTCAGAGGCACTAGGTATTGTAAGCGTTGCAGCAATAACGCAACAATATGGTGAAAGAAGTACTTTTAATACTTAATTATTTTTTAAAACAAGTACTTCAGTACTTTAACTTAAGTAGAATTTTGTGACAGCGGGACTTTCACTTGTATTGGAGTAACATTTGACTAGTGGTATCTGTACTTTCATTAAGTAATGAAGTGACGTACTTTGCCTCTGACAAAAACAAGGACGAGATTCCTTTTTTACTTAAAAAAGATTGTGCAACTCTTATCCCTGCCACTTGCAACTTCTTATATCATGCTTTTAAGAAAAAAATCTGTGATTTCAAAAAATTATATTTGTTTTATAAACCCTGTCTTTTTACACTCATTTTGCAACAGCCATATTTCCCCTTTTTACAATATAGTAATGAGATTACATTAGTAATGAAACTACAGAATACGTTCTGCTGCTTCACTTTAGGATATCTGTATACAGATTGTTTCCTGTAGTTTATTTTAGTAGTAACTTAAATACTTTTGACTAAATTCTTAAATAATTTTCCCTTTAAATTCAGACTCTTTCTATTCTCTCATATTCAGCAATTGTCATATTTCTGTTTTTAGAACATTTTTTGACGCTTCATGTTAATAAAATTAGAGAATATTTTCAGCTGTTATATTTGAGTAATATCATATACAGATATTTGTTTCATTTAAGTAATTTAATTTAAATAATACCCCCTTTACATTTAGCGAGTGTATTGAATTACTGTGAACAATACTAGGTATGTTGTTAAAAGTAAAAGGCTTGGCCTTGGTGGAAAAATCTTTTACAATAAACTGAATATTTACACTTGGGCTGTTTGAAGCTGTGTAAACGTCACTACTGAAGAGGCTGCTGTCTGCGGAATAGCGACTCTGAACGTGGCTCCAGAGGCCTGTTTGAACAGCAAAGAAAACTGGAATGGGAAATTAAAGAATAAAGCAGTGGAGCACCTTCTCATCCTCCTGAGAATGTTATCTGTAGCAGCAGGTAGGCAGCTTGTGCTGAACAGTGCACAACAAATCGTTTCATCTCAGAATTCCTAATATTTTAATGAAGGTGAAATAAGTTTTTTTTGTTGTTTGTTTTTCTTTTCCCAATCTATTTTCATTTCAGGACGACGGTAAAAATTCCTGGATGAGAAAGCAGCTTCATTACGCATTAATGACCCCCTGCTCTATGACAGGATCTCGAATCAATGAAACATCGACTGGGTCAGAGGTTCCAGCTCTGTTTATAGGGTGAATACATATTGAAACCTAATGAAGATAATTACTTTTAGAGCCAGGCGGCTGGTTTACTCATGGTGATGGCGGAGAGCTGAGGGGAAATGGCAGATTGGATCCTGATTGATACTGCGGCACAATTCCGCAGTATCAGCTACCGGCGGAGGCGTTAAAACTGCCTACAAGAGCGTGATGGGAAAACTGGCTCACAGCTTTGTGAAACTGATGACTTTGGCTTGACTAAAAAAATCATAGTTAAATATTGATCGTAAAATGCACTGTAAAAATGCAGCTCAATTATCGCACGCTTTAGCATGGGCAACATTTGGACTTCTTTCAGGAGATTTATGGTCCTCCACCAAAAATGTAATTATCTTCTCAGACAGTCTCGTCAAATGTGTTGGCTTTCAATTTAACAAACAGATTTAGTTTTCTCAAAGTTTACGTGATTTAAAAAGCTAATTTAACAAAAGAAAACTGATGAAAAGAGGTGCAATTATCCATTCAGAAAGACATTTCTGAATTTTTCATCATGGCTCAATACAACCCAACACTGTACTAGAATACTGAAAAGAAAAACTATAACTTCATCAGTCACTGTTCTGTTACGACTGCTGGAGGAAAAACTGATCAGAAATTTCTGTACTCAATCATATACATTGGCTTTGGGTATCAGCCAGTTCTGAGTACTAGTTTGATACCAATGTTTAATTAATAAAAGCATCTAATTATGCAATACAAAATTACAATTCACGTGAAAACCTTTTAAAGCAGCGAGAAATTGGTCATGTTTTAAAACTCCAGTATAAATTTAAATGACATCAAATAAGAGCAAAATTTCTGACTAATGCAAAACGTCTTGATAAACTGAGTACCAATTCACACAAAAAATATAACCATCGACAAAACAAATCAGCCCTTTCATTACGTGAGAGTGAGTGATTATTTGTCATTGTGAACACACTACGCCACAGCACCACAACTATACAATGCACCACAACAAAATGTGACCACTGCATTTGACCCATCCATGTAGGAGCAGTGGGCAGCTAACAAGGGCAGCGCCCAGAGAGTAGTGCTTGGGGACGGTACCTTGCTTATCAGTGCCTTCCGATCACTAGGTGAACGCACTAACTGAAACCTACCAATATCTAATCAACAATATCGGTGTTGTATTGGTGCTTCTCTAAGGATTACAGTGAGATTCAAAGCTTTTCCGTTGGTATTTCTTATCTAATCATATATTTTAGACAACTAATTTTTCATGAAAGAAAGGAAAGTTCACCATCCATCTATCATCAACAGCCTACTCAAGGCTAACCTACGCAGTGCCTGTGATTCTGACGTTGTGTCACTGCTTATTCTAAAGGCAAGTATGACATGACAGCGAGAGACCAGACTGAAGCCAGTCTCTATTAATTCTAAGCTGGATCTGTAGAAGGGGGCTGATCTGGGATCAGTTTTCTGCTATTTCAGGCTCTGGGTGGGAGGCAGGAAGCAGATCTCAAGTCAGAGCGAGAGGGAGGAGAGTGAATGCAGCAGGCAGCAGGAAATGAGGGAGAAAAGGGGAAGATTAGGGAGTGTCTACACACACACACACACACTCCTGCCATCTTCACTGCAACATTCCAATTGGACAGCTGTCTCTCCCTGCTAACCTCACATTGACACACTTACACCCCCACTTCCATGCGTATGCACACACACACACACACGCACACACACACAAAATCAACACCCACTCGCTCTTATCATCAACACTCGTCGCATCACCTCTGCACGGCCATCTCACACATGCTGCCTTCTTGCCCTCATTTCATATAAATAATAAATACTGTTGGGAAAACATTACACACTACTCAGGAGGAACACACACACATGCCTATCTAAGCCCGTGTGTGAGTGAGTGTGTATTCTCCTGAGGAACTGGAGCTGAAAGAGCTCATCAAATCTGGTCAGAGAGTCCTAATGCAGTCGGTCAACAGCGCCGGGTAATTACCTCACACACATACACACACATGTACCCTACCACCACACACACACGCACGCCCGCACACACCTTACTTTCTTTATGAGGTGTGTCCATTACTCCCATAATTATGAAAACTACATACTACTAGAGCTAACCCTAACCTTCACCTATGTAACCAAAAGCTGAAAAAAAGCTGAAATTAGAAAAGCATTTTGCCATATGAGGGTCTATCCTGACATCAAAATTATCCTCATACAGTTACAAAAATCAGACAAACCTCCCATCTATTGGTTTTCCTCTTTTAGGAGACAATCAGGTCTTCAGAAACACCTTAAAACCTGAATACCTGCCACAATTCCCCCCATTTCTTAAATCCTTGCCCTTCTGTTGTCTCCTATAATAACTAGATACAAAAAATATTACATCTACATCTATGTCTAATCCTAAACAGACGTAAACACACAAAAATACCCTATAAAATGGTTCCAGTATTTTATTAATTACCTTTATTCTCGAATAATTACATAATTACAAAATTAAGTAACATTCCCGTCTCCCATTTAAACGATAACTATTTCCCATTACCCAACAGAAAGACAATCAGGCTAAGTCTCAAACACTCACAGCTACACTAAAAAGAATGTAATTGGATTAGTCCTCCTTTGCTATACAACTTAATAAGGCATGTGGTTTGGGACATGACCCCTGCCTTGAAAAAGCAAAGAACATTTCCCAGCAGCCCACACAGAGCAGCTCCTCTCCCCCGCATGAACACAGCTGTCACACGCCAAAAAGACCAGCGGCCTCGGTGCTCCACACACAGAGCTGAAGATCTTCCTGTCATAACCCATCTCACGAGTCTGAAATGATGGACGGACACAGACAGACCAACGCCGGCACCAGCATCACCTGGAACGTGAATTTTCACCAAACTGGCGTACAATCGAGAACAGTACGGACTGCAAAATGGAGACATCATCTCCTAGTTCGGCCTCCATCTTGGCAGGATATGGAAATAAAAAATATAAGGTAGCGTTCACAGGCTTGATTTTTAATCATTCAGATTAAACAAGCTCAGCTCACACAGAGAGAGGGGAAACGGAGAAAAAGGGGTTAAAAGGAAGGGTGGTCTCATCTGACGTCCCAAGAGGTGGCTGTAGGTTCAAATCGAGCTGCTCTATTGATAAAATATCCACCATGTGGTCTCTGAGCAGGGTCTCTAACCCCAAGTTGCTCCAGAGATCACACAGATAAGGGCTTCTGCTAAATGCCATCAATGTAAACGTAAGGGCGAGAGAGACGCACCTGATAGAAATTGAAATCAAGGTTTTTAAATGTTGTTTTGACAATAAGGCAACTACACATGGCCATGAAAATGAAAATCAATCAACTAAAATGAACCAGAGAAGGGGAAAGTGACGGGGGAAAAGGAAGGTTGGAGGGTGAGAGAGAACGTATGAAATTGCAACTGACAACTGAAATCAACAGGGATTTTGAAATATATTCACTGCTTGTTGTTTTTAACAATAAGGCATCTAAACATGGTGACGTGGCCCTGACAATGAAAATCAATAAACTGAAATGAACTAGAGAAAGAAAGGAGGCGGAGAGAGTATTAGAGAGAGAGAGAGAGAGAGAGGGGCAGGAACAGAGGGACAGCAATGCGCCCGAGGCTGACAGCTTGCTCATTCTGCTGTGGGTATCACTGTCTCACACCTGGGCTGTGTATAATGAGTCAAAAAGCCACATGCTCTTCCATAAGCTGATGCCAGTCACACATCCCCTGGGAACACTACAGCCCAAAATCACTACTTATGTAGAAATGTGCTGCATTATGATGGGAGAATGCGCAGAGAACATTTCGCTTAGTGAGGTTAAAGCTACAGTTAATGTGCCTTTTGAGATTTGTTATATTTGAGAGGACATTTTTTGTCTGTTGAGGACTAGGTCTCATAGGGAAAAAGTGCTTCACACGCTTCAGTGTGGCTGCAGTATTTTTTTTTAGATGTGTGTGCGTGCTTATTCGCAGATGTGGGAGGCAAAATACATCAAGTAGATTATGCCTGTGAAATGAAGATGCCTAGGATAGCGTGTTTGTGCGTCTGCTCCTTACATTGCTAGATGTAGCAAGTTAGGATGAAAAGACAGGAAGTGTGTATGCGTATGCACATGTGCATTACTACTAGAAACTGCACACTCTTTGTCGCCATAGTAACAGGAAAGGGACACGACGGCGACACCACCGGACTGAAGGATAAACCTTCAAAACATACAGTTTTCTACGCATTCATGGAACGTTTCTGATGACATTCCACAAATACTTCTACAACATTCTTACAATGTTTCTGCAACGTTTCAAAGTTTGCACAGTGTTTCTACAAGTTGTGTACAACTCTTCTGCAACGTTCCTACAAGATTTGTTTGGTTTGTGTTATTCTTAAGTTTAGTTTTAAAAACGTAAATTTGTGATTTCTGAAGGTTTCTCCAGTTTAAATTTGAAAATAATTGCAATTGTATGCTGTTAGAATATTATATAGTTATTACCATTTGCATTTTTGTGTAAGAATGTTGTATTGATAAATATTTCAAAATGGCTATACAACTTTTTTCATGTACCTTTTAGTCCCCTAAAATCACATTTATTTGTTTATTTGGACTTTGTGGGGACATTTGAGAGATCCACGTGAAGAAAAAAGACTATACAAAATGTTCGTTTGATTAGAGAGGTTAAAAGAGGTAAAAGATGTGCTTTTGGTTACTGAGGTTAGGGTTAGGGTTAGGTGTGGGTGTAAAATTAGATACTTATCTAGTCACTATGGGAGTCACTAGAAGGACCTCACAAAGATAGTAATACGTGACTGTGTGTGGATGTATAAATTGGCAGTTTCATGTGATATTGAGCGTGGTTTCTGCTTTCTCAGCAGGACAAAAAGACGGGGCCAGCTTTAAAGGGTGAGGTAGAGAGAGGCCCTCACCAAGGGGACTCAGGGACAGAGGAGGGATGGTGGGGAACGACCCCGAGCATCATAGGGGCTTTCTTTAGATCTGGACAGGCGTTAACATTTAAATGTCAGGTGAAGGGATGGGGAGACTTTCTGGTAGCAAAAGCCCGAGGGGCCAAAGAGAGAGAGAATGCGAGAGAGAGAGAGAGAGAGAGAGAGAGAGAGAGGACCGAACAGACATGCAGTAAAAGCTCAATCTCAGTCCACATCATTGTGCAGAGTGAGTGATTACAAACATTACAATCGCCTTTCTTTTGGTCTTGTAAAAAGAGCAGCCTTCAAACCTCAACACCATTCTGAGGTGGTGTGTTGTACTCCGAGCCGGACCCAGCATAAGTGACCTTTACTCTAGCCTGGAGAATGTTATTACTACAAATGCATCTTAAGCAGTATCCCCCGGTTAGACGGCGCTGGTATTAGTATAGGCCACCCCCTGAGAGCACAGTACCACACGCTAACATTTGTTTTACAGAACACAAGGGATGCATCATTTGAACAAAGAATCATTATGACAACAAAGCTATCCACTGCTACAAACTTACCCCAGGGCATACAACCTCATAACATTCTACAGTAACGCTCAAGGGGTTATGAGGAATATCTATCTTATAGCTCCACCTTATTGGTGTACAGTATGAGACTACAGTCCAGGTTAGTCCTCCATTATCCATTCATTATCGGCCTTTATTAAGATCAGCGATTATTATTATTTGTCATTTTTATTAAGTGTGAACACACCACAGCACGGCGCACCACAACGAAATGTGACCTCTGCATTTGACGCATCCATGAAAGAGCAGTGGGCAGCTAACATGGGCAACGGCACTTGGAGATGGTATCGTGCTCATAAATACCTCGAACCCGCGACCTTCTAATCACGGGTTATTGTTGTGGTGCACTGTGTGCTGTTTTCACAATGACAAATAATCACTCATTTTCACTTTCTAATATTATTGACCGATCTGAGCTAATGGCCGATAAATCGAGATGTGTTCAATAATTTATTAATGCTGGTTAAATAAGAAATGGAGAGACTGAAGAGAGATACTTAAACTCTGTTATGAGTATTCATTCATTCATTCATTCATTCATTCCTTATCCGAACCACTCAATCATGGGGAGGACCGGAGCCTATCCCGGGAACTACGGCACAAGGCACAAGGCAGAGACCAAACCTGGGCAGACGCCAACACACCGCAGGGCACACACACTCACACAACGACACTCTCATTCACACCTTACAGGGCCAATTTAACGTCACCAATCAACCTACAGTGCATGCTTTCGGACTGTGAGAGGAAGCCGGAGCACCTGGAGAAAACCCACACGAACACAGGGAGAGCATGCAAACTCCACACAGAAAGGCCCTACGGCCGACCCCGGGATCAAACCCAGGACCTTCTCGCTGTGAGGCGAGAAGGTCCACTGCACCGCCCTATGTTATGAGTGTTGTCATTGCAAAGTTTGTTCACCAGGGACATGAACACTGAACAGTCTGCTGTTAGTAACAGTTTTATCATCATTACTCACTTCCTACAACAATAAAACAAGTCTTAGAATTTCATATAACATGCATTTTGTCATATCTCATTGTGAACTACACATAAATGTGAAACACACCATAAAAGTGTCTCTATAACATAAACACAGGTTTCAAAAGATGCAAAAAGGTCAAGGTCAAATTTAAATGTATTTATATCCTTGTAGTTTGGCAGGGACGATTTATTCAAATCTGACCCAGCTAAGCTTTGCCTAGGTGACATCAGACCCATCCTGTCCTAAACTGACTGAGCAGAATAAAGCTGATTTTATGCAGCATCACACGTCCCGCTCTCCCCCAATCATTCCATCCCCAGCATGCAGACGCAGTGCTCAGTCAATTGCCATGGAGACTAAAAGGCCTCCCGGTGTTTGGTGCCCTGTTCCTTAAAAAAAAAAAAGAACACAATGATAATGAGAGTCGTTCATCACACGAGTCGCCATCAATTCACACTGCATTAACCCAAGTACACCGTGTTTAAGCGCTTCAATAGGCAAAGTTACAGTCACGCAAGACTTGGATGTCACATTGTTGATGAAGGATCAAGAGTCCAAATGTTCCAGTTACTGCAGTATGTAGCACTTTTGTACATCCACAAAAACGGAGAAACAAGTCTAAAGTGGCCATATAAACTAGTGTGATTAAGGCTTTTTAACTGATGCCAAAACAACCTAAGATCTAACCCAAATAAAAATGTTCTCAGGAAAGAATCTTCTGAGTCGCTCCCAATTCTCACCTCCTGAAGAGAGAGTCTCTTCTTAGGTTACCTCTCTGAAACTTATCCTAGAATACGTTTCAGTCCTGACTCCACCTCCAAATCCTGGATAAGGACTACAGCAGACAAACCAACTGTGCAAAGGGAAAAAATGAAAGTTTGAATTTTGACGTTCTCCTCTTCATCAGGCTGACAAATGGAAACGGTCTAGTCTCCTTGACTTAAATATCTATTAACTCATAATGGCTTAATTCACCTCTTCCAGTTAGATGGGATTACACAGAGTGATTAAGTCATCGTGAACACGCCACAGCAATTCACAACCTCGGCATTTAACCCATTAGGGAGCAGTGAGCAGCTAATGTGGACAGTGCCCAGGAAAAAGGGCTTGGGGAAGATGCTTTGCTCACAGTGGTACCTCTACTGATCCGGGGTTTGAACCAGCGAACCTGAGAGCATGGGGGCAACTTTATACAACTGACACATAATGGTGTGGGGAAGGAACAGATGTAGTACATTCCAATACAAAAATAGGTGTTGTAGGCTCTGGTCTGTCTGTATAACCACCTCCATTATCACCACTGAGGCCTTGAGCAAGGCTCTTTAACATCAAGTTGGTCCAGGGAGACTTTTTCCTCTAATTAGGGGTGACCAATTCCGATCATGAAGGGCCAGTGTCCTGGAATTTTCCCATCCTACATGGTGAGTATCTTCCATAAGCATCAAGGCCATTATATTTGAGGGGAACGCGTCACCCCCACATTTCAAAATTATTCGTTTGGACCCCTCCCCATTTTACCATGTAAATTATTAGGACCCCCAGCCAGTGTGTCCCACCCCACCCCCCTTACAAATGCTCCTGACACATCTGGTCTCTTCCCAAGATGAGGTGCGAATGGTCTGAAGTCAAGTATGATGGAAAAGCTGCTGAATTCTAGATCTCTAAGACCGGAATTGCCCACTCCAGCTCTAATTGGACCAGTGTTGAGGTGCTGTCAGTAGCGTGAAAAAAATGACGCCATCTTTCCTACGTGAAGACAACATGGCTGTGGTACAGGATGTGACGTTTTGTTTCAAGACAGTGGAGGTGCAGTGAACAGTGGTGGTATTAGCATGCTAGGCTGGTAAAGCTTGGTCTATAGCAGGGTTTCTCAACCCCAGTCCTCGCGGACCACCGCTCTGCACCGAGTCGGTATTTTCTGCACCGCCACACGCTGATCATACGTTGCTAATTAGTTAATAAGTGGTATCAGCTGGGGTGTGGGTCGGGAAACTCGAATCTGTGCAGAGACTGAGAAATGCTGGTCTAGTGTGTATTAGCTAGCAAAATAACAAACAGCATTTGACCATTAAAAACAATATGTTGTTTTGAAACTGCCTGCTCCTTTTTCCCCCTCTCACAGCCGATGAATTTGAAGGTTCAACCCCATCCAGACAATACCGGAATGGATGAGCTAATTTGCATGTCTGAGATAAATTTACGTGAACTCGGAGCAAAACGCTTTGATCCCGGAAGTGAGGAGCCATATTTTTGTAATGTGCACGAAGGCGAACGTGACGCCAGTATTTTTACGCGCCAGTGTCACCACAGCTTTAGAGAACTGTAAGAACATTTTCACCTTTAATATGCTGTACACGCTCAAGAAGTACTCTTTAGTCTCAAGTTAATGAGAGGAGGCACAGGTAAAATTTGATAATTACTGCCATCTGATTCTTAAAGCAAATATTTTAACCAATACTTAAATATGTGCAATGTTGCATGTTGATGAAGTGAAACCCTGCAAGGGCAACAAAAAGGAAAACAATTTTGTTCAATTTAACTTACAAGGTCGAAAGAGTAAACATAAATGCCAAATTCACCACAATGAAAGCTAAGCCACCTTGCTTTTTTGGATCTTACTTCCATCAGATTCTGACATACTGAGCTTCACAGTACATAGATTCTACACAAAAAAATGCAAACGTAAAAAAATCTTATTCTGGATTCTACATACAAAATACCAACAACTGTTTTATTTACGTATAGAAAAACTCAGTCTTTTCTAAGCCATTCCCTGTGCAATTTAGTGTAAATTGAGGCGACTGGCATGGAAGGACGAACTCGCATCTCTCTGAAATTGGTCAGCAAAGCCGAGGGCAGGAAAGGCCAGACTGGGTTTTTCTAGGGCTTTTGGCAGGTATTAGCGTGCTACAAAAAACACATCTCCTGTGGGTCAAATGAGAATTTGCACAATGATACGGACTGCAAGAGTGGTCAGGTGAGCCGGACAGAGAGTAAGCTCATACCCTGACTTCTTCACTCGCTGATGACAGTAACATGATGAGATGAGACAGATCTTGAGTTGAACGAAAAGGGCCGTGAAACGGTTTTGAGAGACGTTCTGAACACAACACTGCCCCGAGAAAAGCTTTTAATTTAGTGTGGAGAGCAGTGGTTAAAGGAGGGGAAGATGGGGATTGAGAAAGGAAGGGATCTGTTGAAGTGAAAGTGAGTGATTATTTGTCATTGTGAACACAGCACATACTGCACCACAACGAAACGTGAGCAGTGGGCAGACGACTTATGGCGCCAGGACAGCAGCGCCTGGGGACGGTACCTTGTTCAAGAGTACCTCAGTGGTACTTTTACCGGTCGAGGATTCGAACCAGGTGGCCTTCCGATCACGGGGGACGGGGGGACGGCCGTAACCGTGACACTGCCAACTGCTCCTAAATCGGAATTAGGTACACGTACAAATGAGCACATCTATTTTATCCTTGTTCCTGTGTGTCTGATTTTCTTGATTTTTCTGACCATTTAACCTTGAATGTGCACGAAACATCCCAGGCAACATGTAGGTGATACTGAACATCCTCTAAATCCGGCTGAAGCTACTTTGCGAGTGTGTGGAACGGCACTGAAGCATATTTGAACCTTACACGCTCACACCCTGTTCACACTTGAAGCACATTACTCCTTCTGCATTCACACATTTCATAAATACCATGAATCACGCAGACAAGCAGAAACCTGTAAGCAAACACTGACGCACTCAGAGACCTACTCACCACTCTTACAACACATACACACAAACACACACACACAAACACTTCTTTTTCACTGCATACATGCACTCAGCATTAGCACAAACAAACACACTGCATAAAGCACACACAAAACTCACAACAAACATACACATGCGCACACACACCCTTACCGCATAAACACACACACTCACGATACAAAAACCCAGAATACAAGCTCAATGCATAAACACACACAACACACTCAGAACATAAACACACACCCAAATACAGCATGCACATGTACGCACTCACGCAAACACACACACACACACACACCCCCCGCATGCATGCACAAACCACCACATGCTTGTGAGTTATCCTTAATACGATGGACCATTTCTTCCTCATCATCATGTATCCACCCGCCTGCTATAGGACAGATGCACACGAAGAGTTTTAACTGCTCCATTTTGTCTAGGCCGCTGTGGCTGACAGCTGCTGCTCTCAGTCAACACAGAGAGATGGACTTGGCCATCATTCCCCAGAACAGCTCGACCAATAATTCCCGAGCATACTGCTGGCTCAGACGGGTGGGAATCAGACTCCAGTCCCTGTGATTGGCTGCCACCCTTTTAGCACAACAAGAGGACTTTCAGCATTGAACAGACTGGAAAAACAGAATGACAATGGCTTAAGGCCACAACACCAAGCAGCACTCTGCTCCATCTTGAAAAGGAAATGGGACGCAGAAACGAAAACTAAATCACTTCCAGGACACTAAACCATCTGCAATTCAGACCAAGGGACCCTAAGCTGTTTCAGATCGAACCCACATTTGGATGGAACACTAGCTAGTAAAGTTGGGTTTCTCCTGCTAGAGGTGTTGGAGTGACCACGAGTCTGTGTTATCCTGTGGTCTGCGTGTATCCAAAAGCCCCGATGTAGTGATGGGACAAATATGAGATGCAACACTGAAGCCCTGACTCTCAAAGCTCACAAAAGATCCCCAGGAAGTTCCATAAGGGTCAGGGTGGAAACCTGATGTCCTGCTAAAATAATCCACCATGACTCTCATCTCTTACTGATGAGTTCTCTTCCGCCCCTTCAAACATCTTACCTAATGTGTGGTGAACGTACTGGTGTAGAACATCTGCTGGAGCAGCATCCAGGTGGAGGTGCACCTTGGAATTGGTTGAAATGGAGTAAACCCTGTCTCAGTAAAGAGTTTGCACGCTTACACAAATGCTACACTCATTCATTTGGTATGCGACAGTGAGTCCTCCTTCCATCACAGCCAAGAGCAAGACAGACACACAGACACTTAACTGACCACGCGTGACCGACACATTCAACACTCCAGCGCTGGCCTGTGCTTATTTTTAAATCCCACTGACCCTGTCTCTTCATTCATTCTTCCACCTTTTCTAAACCCATGTCTCTTTGCTCAAAAGCAGAAAAACTTGATAAATGAGTCTCAAAAGTCTCCAGGTCTTAAAACTGCACTTAGCTAAAATACTAAACATTAAAATGGAGAAAAAAATGAAAAGACCATAAAGGCGTTGTTGCTGTGCCACTCAAAATGCAGACTGGGCTTTTTTTGGGCCCCATGTCGTCTGAGGGTGTGTGTTAATAAGCAGGAGTGGCAGTTGGGTCTGTTTGATGCTTCAGTTGAGTGCTGCACGGTTTGAACAAAGAGCAAACTGACTGATGCTTAATACCGTTTGTCCTCCGTATCTCTTCCTCCCACTCTCCCTCCCACTCTCTGTGTTCCCCTCCATTCCCTCTCCTCCTCTCCCCTCTCCTCTCCTCTCCTCTCCTCTCTACAGCGGTTGGGACTCATCAAATGCTCATGCTACAAGTTCTGAATCACCTTCGATCCTGTAGGTACATATGTGGAAATGTCACATGTTGAAAACATTTGGAGATATAAGAATGTCATTTTAGCACATCCCACTGACAGGATGCGCAATGTCAAGTAAGACATGTAATGCTATCATTTATTTGCTGCTTGATACAAAAGGCAACTTCACCTGGTTCCACGTTCCATGCCTAAGGCCATGTCCACACGCACACGGGTATTTCTGAAAACGCAGGTTTTTCTATGCATTTTGGCCTTTCGTCCACACATAAACAGCGTTTTGGGTCAGTGAAAACAGAGGTTTTTGAAAATTCTGGCCAAAGTGGCGATTTTTGAAAACTCCGTTTCTGTGTTTAGGTTTGGATAAGAAAAACGAAGATTTTGAAAAACGGACCGTTTGGCCTCACACCGTGCGCCACTCAAATTATGTCACAGTATGGCCGTGTCTACATTAGGTTTTCATCTTCAATGCAAGGCATGCTTTTTACAGCATTTTTGCGATTGCGCGTGGACGGAGATATTTTTGAAAACATGCTCGTGTGGACGCGATTTCTAAAAAAAACGAAAGAAATACCCGTGTACGTGTGGACATGGCCTAACGTACAAGACATTTGTTTATAACTCCATTTACCCAGATTTAAAGGTCCTTGGATGGAAGGATGACTCACTTTTTAAAAAAAAAGCCTTCAGTGTAAAAGGTTGTTATTTTTATAACTTGTTGGACAGACGCACACCTCTGCAAAACCACCCCAATCATTCTAGAATGATTTCCTCTTTCAAAATTAAACTATTGGTCATGCATGAAACCTTAACTCCCATGCTGGCCAACTTTCTACATGTCCACCTTCCCTTGTCTAGTGTTGGCCATCAAGCGCCTACCCTTCTCCTTTAACTCTCCTTTTTTGATACCTCATCTTATAGCAAAGGAAAACGCATTTTGACCTCTAGGGGCACTTAAAATGGCAACATAAATTTATACAGTCAGACTCACTGAGGCGCTAATTTTACAATGCCGCTATTTAAACAACGGGACACTCATTAGGGGGCGCTAAAAAAACTAGCTACCTTACGTGTTAACTTTTTTGTTTTTGGCTCATTTTGACTTCTCACTTACTGACTCCTTTCTTCGACGCTTACTGCATCAGCTGATTTTGTGCTGCTTTTTGCAACTTTTGCTTGGATCCCGCTCACGTTATTCATCATTCATTATCCCAATTGCTTAATCCCACCCGGGGTCATGGGGGGTACCGGAGCCTATCCCAGGAACTATGGGCGCAAGGCAGGCACACACACACACACACACACACTCACCTTACGGGGCCAATTTTGAATCGCCAATTAACCTATAGAAAGGCCCTACGGATATCGAAACCAGGACCTTCTTGCTGCGAGGCGGAAGTGCTAACACACTGGGCCACCGTGCCGCCCTATTAGTAATAGTAGTAGTTTGTTTCTTTATTTATTTATTCTCCTTAAATAGTACCTTTCATACGTCTAAATGCAGAACAACTTTCGCAAAATGGCATATTGATTTTGCCAAAGTTTTACAGCAGATGCCATATAATCACAAGAAGAAGAATAAAATAAGCACACGATGTCATTTAATAACTCAATATTTGTGAAATAGCTGTTATATTTTTAAAATATTCACCATAAACTATATCCATCAATTGCTAACTTCTTAGCTCCATAGCCCCAAAGTTGCTCCAGAGAGACAGTCCCTGTAATTAGGAAATGTAAGTCGGTCTGAATAAGAGCGTCTGGTAAAAGCCGGAAGAGTAACTGTAAATACGATCACAGCCCAGGATTTCCTTGAGGGTCACTCTAAGGGGGAATTAAGAGAGTATAAACATAGACATACCGAATGCATTCTTTTAATTATTCAAGTGTTGGCTTTTACATGCTTCTTCTGGAGGGCGTTGTGGTAGTATCACTGAAGAGGAAGCAGACAGCTAAGGGCCTCATCAGACGGACAGCAACCACCAATGTGACCATCAAGACCCAGAACCATAAAAACGGAATGGCCATGCTATTTAATATGAAATGAATCTCGCTAATTGTGCTGAATGCATTTCCCCATTAGCCACGTACGACTGCGTATGTCTGTCTTTGACAGCTCCACCACCGCCCCAGCGCCTTCGCCGTCCTCCCCCCGGCAACAAGCGGACTTCCGGTGGCCTTGTTTTACACACGCGGACACAAACGAAGGGGGTGCGTCCATGTCGTACATGCTGAGATGCCGAAAGGTGACCCCCTCCCTCAGGGACAGATCCACACAGCGGGATCGGGCTAAGGAACTGACGTAAATGTCACCATTACCACCACAAATGGCTTCTCCGCTTACACACACACACACACAGTCCCTCTCTATAAAGAAAAGCACAAACACCAACTAATAACGCTCACTTTATCTCTCTCTGTCCCACTCGAGACAAAAAGCCTCAAAATACAATGGCCTCATTCAGCGATAATAAAGTTAAGACATATCATCAGATTTAATTTAGGACATTTGACAACTGTAGAATTGGAGAAAAGCCTGTAATTCAATGTTTTCCAAAAGCATGCGTGCAATAAAATTTTGAGTTCGCTTCACCACATGTAGATAATGTTCTTAGTTGAGAACAAATTTCAAGTAAGAAAACATTGGTGAAGGTCAGAATCTTTGTGAAAACTGAGTATGTGGACCTTCAAAAGACATTTCGTCTTAAGAAGAATTGGTGAAAGAGGATCAGTAAGAGCAAAGGATCTCTCCTTCAGACACAAGTCAGTTTCCCCAAAACACCATCAATAACAACAAAGGACCTCTTTCTGGAACAAAGGAACTCTCTCTCTGCCGTCTCTTTTTCTCATACACACTCGCACACTGACGCACAGTTCTCAGGTGACTGGGTGAGATGCCCAATAATCACTTTCACTGTGAAATCACATCTAATTGTTGCTGCTCTTCTAAACCACGAACATCTGCTTCCATTGTGTGGGAGATGACGTGAAGTTGAAAGCCCTCCAAATCACATACAGATTTCACACTGCGAGACTTCCAACAAGAGTCCATCATGAACTGCATCTTTCTCCAGTAACTGAGCGGTGAGTATGTGCGGCTTGGGTGACGAGGATAAGACGATATTCAGTTAGCCTGTGCTGAGTAATGACAAAGAAGATGTGGTAACAAAAAAAACCCTTTGCAAATATTGCAAGAAAACGCTGACCTACAATATTATGTTTAACTTATTTCATTTTCAATAAAAAGAGCTTTATAGTCAGTGATGATACTTTTAAATGGAAGATTTTCAAGCTGCTCACTGGGGAGTGGGCCCCAATCATAGAGCCCAATCACAGGGCTCAAATCTGATCACTCTTAATTAAACATTTAACCTTGATTACAATTAATCGTCATGGACAAGACTACGTCAGTTAGAGGTTCTGAATATGGTTTTTCATGCTTTTTCGGTTAATTGCCCTCCTACTATATGGCCACGTCTATGACTGCGGGACAGTGTCAGATAATCATATCAAGTAGTGCATATTACTCATGTTCTGTAATGGTGTACTGCTTGTAAAAGATGGGGCAGTAGTGTCTATGCGTCATATTATTAATGCTGCAACATGATACACATCAAACACGCATCAAAGGCGAAGTGCTTTTTCGTTCCAGGCAGAAGTAAAGCCGAACTTGAGCCACAGCTACAGAGACACCGCTGCACGCGTGCTGCATTATGGTAATGTTATGTTATGTTAATTATGTTTAAAAAAAATATTCTGCAAGTAAACGCTGACCTACAATATTAAGGTTAACTTATTTCATTTTCAATAAAAAGAGCTTTATAGTCAGTGATGCGGAAGATACTTTTAAATGGGAGATTTTCAAGCTATAAGCTGCTCATAAAGTTTTTGCTGTTACAGTATCTACACATATTATTGAACTCCTCACATGGCGAAATTGCACATTCTTTTTCTGCTTCTAGCTTAGACTTTATACAGATACTGGTATTATTTAAGATTGTCTATATAAAAATTTTCATATTGAACTTCCACAGATCTTAGGGACCTTCAATGAAAAAAACTATTCCAGGACTGTAACTGTAGTTTTACCCCCTACTTTTCCCGCACGCTTCATTGAACACTGCATTCAACTAAACTGTACAATTTCTTTTCCTGAGTGAAAGTGAAAAAGTGAGTCATTGTGAATACACCACAGTGCACCACAACAAAATGTGACCTCTGCATTTGACCTACCTGTGGGCACCTGATATGGGCAGCACCAGGGGAGCAGTGCTTGAGGATGGTAGCTTGCTCATGAGTCCCTCAGTGGTACCTTTACCAGTCCAGGATTCAAACCAGTGACCTTTGCGATCACAGGACGAGCGCCCTAACCATTCACTACTTTTAATGTATATTTATTAACTTAATTTGTTTCTAAAAATGTAGCAGTAAAATATCGTGGATCCAAACAAATCGTGAGCTGGATGAGACGTCACACAAACGTTTCCACAAACACGGCCTCAAGAGAGGCAATGTTTCTGATCAGATTTTCTGATTTTCACATCAATTTCTGTTGATGTCTCAATCTACCAAGAGTATAATACTAACAAAAGCTGATCACAGATTATTAACTATTCATTTATTTGTATTTGTATTTTTTTTTAAATAGGGCGTACAACTATTTTGTGTTCAACAGTCACATGCAAATCGCATTCTCAAAAAGATTAAATCTGTGAGTGCTGCCTGCGGAGAGGCAAGACGGTTGACTCTTTTAAAAGCCTCGTTAAGTGCGTCACTCATAAATCGATGTCAAGTGCAGGGTCGCGGCAGTTCCAGCGGTTGCCCACAGTCGGGAGAGGATCACAGAAGAAGGGCAGAAGATGAGCACCAGAGCAAGTGCATGGCAGGGGCACAGGTCAGGCCCTCTGGCTGTAGAAGAGCGCAAGACGAAAGAGAGCAGCGGAAAAGGATGAGGGAGCCTGGTGGCACAAACCCGCTCCTTCTAGTGTCTCTCACTAAGACAGCTTTCCCCTCATGTTTGATTGTAAGAGCGATGAGCGGAAAAAATGAGTTATGTTTTCATGGAAGGGCATAAATCAAGCTTCAAAACGATACCTATATCGAATGAATCAGACGACATGACTGAGATATCAACATTCAAAGGAGTCGGGTTTCTTCTGTCACGCCGAGTGAGAAACGGAGAAATCTGCCTTTGAAGTTGACTATCGCCGTAGCACTCACAGACGCTTGGTGCGGTCGCGGCTACGTTTGTATTTACGGTAGCCTACGCTGCATTCACAGCCACCCGGATAGCCTACCTGCGTTAGGTTAACGGGGAGAAGATGGATTCGGAGAAATATCTTCACGCTGATCCGAGTGGATTTGGCGTAAATATTGAAGTAGAGCGGGCAAAACAGAAACTTTTAACATTCTGCTGGAATTGAATTCCTCGCCTCAAGAAAGTCACGTTTTTAGGATGGAAAGGGTAAGTTTTTCAGCGAAATTTATTTACAGCAGTACAGTATAGACCTTCCACTGTTTCAAAACACTAAAAACAAAAAATCCTAAATTTTACCCCGCCCAACATAAGCATTTCGTTTTTCTCGGAAACCTCCGTTGCGACTAGCGACTGGTTTTGCCGTGGAGGGTCACATATAGTGAATGTTTTGTTGCTTAGTCCAAGATGATCCAAGGTATCGTTTTGAAGGTTGATTTATGCCCTTTCATGAAAACATAACTCAATTTTGAAAATTTGCGACAAGCGAGTGGTTTTGCCGCACAGTCACACATCACGATTCAAAAACATGACAATATGCATTGTAGGAAAGAAGTGTCGCACAGAGGAATTAAATCAGTACTTTCACTCATGTAAAATATGTCATTTCACACTGGTGTCTGGCAAGGAGTCTGAAACCATTTTGTAAAGGTACATACATAAAAAGGAATAAAAATTGTTTTCAACTCCATTTGTTTCATGTATTATACCATATTGTTACACCCATTCCATGTGCAACACTATATTAGCTGAAATTTTACTCTCCTGGCAAATATTCAAGGCTGTACAAAAAGCTGGAAATCATTCCTTTGATATTCTGCCAGACCAGTCAGAGCCCGGATTATCTTGAGCCCATGTGATCACTTACGAACCCGATCAGCGGTGGTGGCGGACTCTCCAAACCGTTTTGACTTCTGTATACGTCGACAAGTCCAAGTCCTGCAGAAGATACTTGTAATTTTATAATCTGGCCTGCATGAGGAAATCGCTGCCACGTGAGCCCGCTGGAGCATACGTGTATGGGAAGCAGACACCTGCAGAGGATGTGTAAATATAACAGACGGGTATTGTGTATGGAGAAAAAGACACCTGCGTGGAGACCGTATAATTACGAAACCACACAAGCTTTTTTTGTGAAAGACAACAAGAGGTAAAATAATCTGTGTGCTTTGTTGAAGTGGAAGAAATCGTAAGAGAGAGAGAGAGATGAAAGTGGAAGGGGCTAAAGAGAATGAGAGAGCGCTACATGTGGCCTGCAGTCACCTGCCCAGATCAAGTGCCTCAGCATCACTTTTGTCAAGGCCTGAAAGCAACATGCTGCTCTGGGAACACATCTCAAAGAGCCTCTCAAAAGAAAAACAACTCAGCTACCATCACTGTCACAAAACCCATCCGAAAACACCCACTCAATTAGAAAGAGAAAAAAACTGCCATTCCCTCTCATTGTTTTAGTCCTATTCATGACAATATTCTAAAGGTCTTCTCTGGGCAGATATTCCAGCTCAGGGCTGAAAATACAGAGGCCTTTCGGTTCTCTTGCTCAGCGGTGAGGATAAAAAAGACAGCCGTGAACTATTTTGGTTTTGTTGATGTAAAGGGGCCACCCCTCTTACGGTGCTGCAACTGGTAAACTTGCACAATGCAAGAAGAACAGATGCAACAACATGTAATGAACTCATTCGTCATTATTCCGAACGCATAATCCCTACCAGAATTACGCGGGGACCCGAAGCCTGTTCAGGGAGACTATGTCGCAAAGCGCGGACCAGCTTCGAGCATCCATAGAAAACCCCTGCTTGAACCGAGGAGGCCTACAAGCTCCACCTGGGGATTGAACTTTAGTGCAGCCCTTGCGCTTTCAAACGCTGAGAATCTTACTCATAATTTTGTTCATGTCAGTTAATAGAATTAATCGTGCCTGTATTGTGATTTGTCTCTACAAAAAAAAAAAATTACATTCTGTCACATGTATATGATGTAAACTCTAAATAAAACCCATGTGGGGACAAGACTGAAGCGAGAAAGAGGCGTTGAGAGGTAAGGGAGAAAAATGTAGAGAGAGATGTATAAAGAGAGCGACAGAGACGTAAAGAGGGTGTGAGAGAGTGAAGGAGTTAATGAAAGATGCAGAGACAGGAGAGAGAGACTGAGTATGAAGTTGATTGGGAGTAGAAAGATGTGTGTAAAAGAGAGTGAGAGAGAAGTAGGTCTGAAGTTTAAGTGAGGAAGAGGAGTGAGAGGGTGTGTGTGTGTATAAAAGAGAGTGAGAAGAGAGTGAGTCTGAGATTTAGAGTGAGGAAGAGGAGTAGAGAGGGGTGTGTGTGTGTGTGTGTGTGTGTGTGTATAAAAAGAGTGTGTGAGAGAGAGAGAGTCTGAGGATTTAGAGTGAGGGAGAGGAGTAGAGGTGTGTGTGTATAAAAGAGTGAGAGAGAGGAGATGAGTCTGATTTAGAGTTAGGAAGAGGAGTAAAGAGGGGTGTGTGTGTGTAAAAAGAGAGTGAGAGAGAGTGAGTCTGATATTACAGTGAGGAAGAGGAGAGAGGTGTGTGTGTGTGTGTGTGTGTGTATAATAAGAGAGAGAGTAAGTCTGATGTTACAGTGTGGAAGAGGTAAGGGGTGTGTGTGTGTGTAAAAGAGGTAGAGAGAGAGAGTCTGAAGGATTTAGAGTGAGGAAGGGTAGAGAGGGTGTGTGTGTGTGTTTGTGTGTAAAGAGGTGAGAGAGAGTGAGTCTGAGATATAGAGTGAGAGGGAGTAGAGAGGTGTGTGTATATAAAAGAGTGAGAGAGAGAGGTCCTGAGATTTAAGTGAGGGAAGAGGAGTAGAGGTGTGTGTGTATAAAAGAGGTAGAGAGAGAGTCTGAGATTTAGAGTGAGGAAGAGAGAGGAGTAGAGGGTGTGTGTGTGTGTGTGTGTAAAGGTGAGAGAGAGGTGAGTCTGAGAGGATATAGAGTGAGGAAGAGGGTAGGAGGGTGTGTGTGTATATAAAAAGAGGTGAGAGAGAGGAATTCAAGTTTAGGTGAGGGAAGAGAGGTAGAGAGGGTGTGTGTGTATAAAGAGGTGAGAGAGAGAGAGTCTGAAGTTTAGGTAGGGAAGAGGAGTAGAGGGTGTGTGTGTGTAAAAGTGAGAGAGTCTGGTTGGTGAGGAAGAGGTAGAGGTGTGCGTGTGTAAAATGGGGGAGTGAGAGAGTCTGAGTTAAATTGAGGAAAAGAGGGAGTAGAGGTGTCGTGTATATAAATAGAGGTGAGAGAGAGAGAGAGTCTGAGATTTAGAGTGAGGAAGAGGAGTAGAGGGTGTCGTGTGTATATAAAAAGAGTGAAGTCTGAGTTTTCAGAGTGAGGAAGAGGGTAGAGAGGTGTCGTGTATATAAAAGTGAGGAGAGAGAGTCAGGATTTAGAGTGAGAGGGTAGGGGAATTATTGTTAATGGCCATATAAAGAGGTGGGAGAGAGTCTGGATTCAAATTGGGAAGGGAGTAGAGGTGTGTGTGTATAAAGAGGTGGGAGAGGTCTGGGATTTAAGTCAGGGGTAGGGGGGTGTGTGTGTGTAAAAAGAAATTGAGAGAGAGTCTGGGATTTAGGTGAGAGGTGAGGGTGTGTGCGTGTATATAAAGGTGAGAGGGAGTCTAGAGTTAGAGGTAGGAAGAGGGAGTGAGAGGGTGTGTGTGTATAAAGAGTGAGAGAGAGAGAGGAGTCTGAGGATTTAGGTGAGGGAAGGAAGATAGAGAGGTGTGTGTGTATAAAAAGGGGTGAGAGAGAGGAGAGAGTCTGAGATTTAGGTGAGGAAGAGGAGTAGGAGGTGTCTTTGATGTGTATATAAAAAGAGGTGGGGAGAGAGAGTCCCAGAGTTAGAGTGAGGAGTATATAAGAGAGAGAGAAAATTTGAGACAGCGGATAGGGGGTGAGAGAGAGATGTAGACAGAAGAGTGTGATGGGGAGACACAGAAGAGATATGCTCACAAGGGACAGAGGGAGAGTCAGAGAGAAAGAGGCATAAAGAGATGAACAGAGAGAGAGGTATAGGGTGAGGGATAGAGAGAGGGAGTGAGAGACGTAGAGAAAGCGACAGAGAGACAGCGAGAGAGAGAGAGAGAGAGTAAGAGAGAGAGAGAATATACTGTACAAGGTTAGAGACTAAGAGTTTGTGTTAAATCCTGTTTCAAAGTGATTTATCTTTAGTGCGTCATTATTCATTATTAACACACTAAAAAGAAAAAAGTAAAATAGCGTTCATTAGAATTTGTGGCTGAAAATATATTTTCCTTATGGTTTTAAAGCCATATGTGACTCTCCGCAGCAAAAGAACCAGTACGCTTATGCATAGCGGAGTTTCGAGAAAAAAAACGGCGTTTATGTTGCGTGGGAGTAAAATTTTGGATTTTTTGTTTAGTGTTTTGCAGAAACAGTGGAAGGTCTATACTGTACTGTTGTGGAATAAATTTGGCTGAAAAAACTTCCTTTCCATCTAAAAACGTGACTTTTCTTGGGGTGAGGAATTCAATTCAGCAGAATGTTAAAAAGTTTCTGTTTTGACGGCTCTGCTTCAATATTTCGCTAAATCCACTCGTTGACTTCCATGATCTCGAGTTCGAATTAATAACCCTAAGCTATCCGTGTGGCTGTGAATGCTACGTAGATAGCGTAGCTTGGCGACATAGCGTCTCTGTGAGTGCTCTGGCGATAGTCAACTAAAAGCGAATTTCTCCGTTTCTCACTTGGCGTGACAAAGAAACCGGCTCCTTTGAATGTTGATATCTCAGTCATATGTCGTCCGATTCGTGGAAAATATAGGTATCATTTTGAAGCTTGATTTGTGCCCTTTCATAAAAACATAAACATAAAACGTTGAAAATTTGCGACAAGCAACTGGTTTTGCCGTGCAGAGTCACATATGTAATGTACTTGGTATCTGCTTCTCCAGCCATGGTAACCCTCATGTCCCAAATATACAGTACACACACACACACTAATCTCACACCACTGAGTCCATAGTCCACTGAGCCTTTATATTACCACTAAACACACAATGTTGAGTGTGTGTGTGTGAGATCAGATTACCTGAGAAGAAAAAGCCAAGCAGGGACTGTTCATTGATATTTGGCATATGAATTTTTTTTTTCTTTCATGTAATAGATTTTTTAAATTAAAATGTGCAAAGCAGACTGAAAAAAATAACAATTTGTTTGACAGATCCTCCCAAAATACAAGCACTTTTCCCTTAAATATAAATTATAATTCAACTGAAATGGCATACACACATTTTAACCTCCCACTCGGTAGGTGAAGTGGACATGAGGCATAAAGAATTAAGTCACATGGTGTTCTCTTCTGCACTCACAAAGACGCACTCTCACACTCACGCCCGATTTGACATCAAACCTCGGCTCCGCGCGGTACCGTCTCGGGGTAAGAAGCAGGCTGGCGCACGTTCAAATGGCACTCGAGCCCGACTCACATTGGCATAAGCAAAAAGCGGAGAGGTCCTGCTACTTTGAAGCCCACCAGCGCTTTGCTGTGCCCCAAACACATGAAAGCAGCCCGGCTCTCGCGCTCATCTTTGAAGTCTGGTCTCCGCCACGCGGCCTGAGCGCTATTAAAGTGCTTCTGTTTGCCGCCGTGCACTCGGAACGCTTCCGTCTGGCGGGAGCCCAACAGGCAGAGACCGCACTAACCGCAAGTGGGCCGAATGCATTCGAGACGCATCGCGTGCCAGCGTCAAACGGCCAGCGAGACGGAAGCACAAACGATAATGAGGTTGGCTGAGTCATCCTCCCAAATTTGGTCTAACTTTGCCTCACGAAGTCATCAGAGTGGTTGTTAAATCTGCTTTTGGTACAAGCTGGTTTTATCTGATTAACAGTTTATACCAGTTGGTCCACAACTAGTTGGTGAAAATGTGTTTTGGTTCTTTTTCAAGCCTGCTTTTAGGGCCAAGCCACATTTGGGCTCAAACTGACTTGGCGTATGAAAAGCTGGGTCTGGGGCTTTTCAAAAAGGTTTAGTTCCAAACTTGCTAAAAGCCGTGCTTTTTCAAACTGCTTCAGATGTGAAATAATTCTGGCAAACAAAAACATTTTTTCGTTGGTTCGGGTGCCAAATTAGTCTGGGAAAAAATGTGTTTTGAGCCTTTTGAAACTGGTATGGGGTCCAGAAATCAAGCAGTTGTGATCCTGGCCTTTCAATACAGATTTAAAGCCAAACTAACACGGCTGATGTTACTCTTAACTCTTTGACGCACTAAACAGTTGTGTTTTTAGCTTTCCAAACTGGCTCTAACTCTGGTAAATGGCTAAAATGCCAATGTGTTAAAAGCTGTACTTTCGTCCCAACAAGCTAAATGCTGCTTTGTGCAGTTTCTATACTGTTTTGGAGCCAAACTGACTTGGCATAATGAGCTAAAAGCTAGTTTTAAACTTATTCAAACTGGTTTGGAGACCAAATAAGTCTGTCAGACTGTATTATACTGTTTTGGAAACAAAAACTAGGCTGGCAAATGTGCTAAAAGCTGTGTTTTGGACCCTTTTAAACTAGTTTAAGGTCAGAATGAACTAAAAGTTGTGCTTTAGGCAATTTCAGAATGTTTTTGGTGGCAAACTAACTTGGCACATGTACTACTGGAGGCTGATTTTCCCTCCCAGCAGATAAAACCAGGTTTATGGGCTGTTTTAAACTGGATTGAGGGCCAACATCTTAGCAATTTGGTAAAATATGTATTAAGGGCCTTCTTCAAACTGTTATGGTGTCCAAACTAGCTAAACCCTATAATTTGGACGACTTCAAGAAGGTCTTAAATTCAGTTTAATTTGGCATACAAGTTAAAAGCTGTGTTTTGATTTCAGATGAGCTAGTTTGTAGGGAAACTAGCCTAACGATGCGCTAAAGGACGAGTTCTGGGCCTTTTAGTTCTGATGACATACTAGCTAAAAGCCAAACCAGTTTAAACAGGTTTCGTTGCCAAACTAACTTGGCAAATGAGCTCAAAGCTGTCTTTTGGGCCTTGTCAACAGGTTTTGGGGGGGATTGGGGTAAAAAAGCCAAACTGGTTGTTAAGGCGTTTTCAAAATGTTTTGGTGCCAAAATCTGTGTTCTGAACTCTTGAAAAGCATCAAACCAGTGTTGAACCAACAAATGACCATCATGACTCAACTTAAGGTCCATGTTGGTTTGTGCTGAGTTTTTTTTTTTTTTGTTACTGTCCCCCATCAGGGCCACCGAACGACCTTGCGGCACAAGCTTTACCTTGTCACTTCACGTTAGTGTGACTTGATAAGTCACATTAATTAAAGCGGTTTATTAATATTTCACAGGGGTTACAAAGCAACGCCAGAGCCAGGCGCTTATCAACCACCGCCATGTCAGGCGTGTGTAGCTAGACGAGGGGCAGGTAACCATGGTAACAGGCAATAGCTGTGCATTAGAGCTTCCACGGGGCACGTCATTCACCGAACGG
Organism: Distichodus sexfasciatus; assembly: GCA_032718565.1. Taxonomy (NCBI): domain Eukaryota; kingdom Metazoa; phylum Chordata; class Actinopteri; order Characiformes; family Distichodontidae; genus Distichodus; species Distichodus sexfasciatus. The sequence goes on from JAVGVS010000043.1 coordinate 323,400, forward strand.
CAGGAAGACAGACTGGCGTGACCCGGGACCTTTGCCCGCAGTGGGAGTAATGAAGCTCTGATAAAAAGCTGGAGCCTGGCTGATGAGAAGACGATTAGACCAGAGAGTAGAGATTGATCAAAGAGCATCTAATGGGAAAAAACGAAAGCTCAAGGATGCTTTATTTCGCAGTCCGTGTTCAAAAGCCTGGCTTTCTCCGCACAGTGTTAGGGGCAACACGAAAATATCAAATGTCAAAGTATTTGCAATGAATGGGCCTGAAATATATTGATTGCCGCGCCACACTGTCTGACAAAGGGACACCCAGCGCCGGTAGACCTGAATTAGAGCAGACAGTAATAGAAATTACTTACTGTCGACGGTTTTAGATCTCTGTGTGTGTGTGTGTGTGTAAATGTGTGTGTGTGTGTATGTGTGTATCTGCTCATTGTGTTCCCAAGCTCAGCACACTATTGATCTGCTCCTGAGGGTACGCAGAACAGAACTCTCTTATTAACGGCTCCACCTGTCTGCCGGACGCACAGTAAAGGTGTGCTGCTGCCCGCAGCGGCCCAGACGCTCAGGCCGTTTCATTAAGCAGCCCAAAAATTGAGTTAGGCCAAGGCTGGGGCAGCCGAACCACAGATGATGGAGAGCGCAAGAGGGCAAGCACTGGTCAATAAGGTTGGGGGACCAGACTGAGAAGTCCATTGTGAATAAAGCCAAGGCAGGGGCTTAGAACTCACTTGGAGTGTATTTGCTATCTATCTTTCACACAGTACATACTGTACATATGGGGGTGATGGTGGTCTAGTGGTTAGGACACACCCCTGCACCGAGAGGTCATGGGTTCAAATCCTACACTCCAGGACTAACTTAACCGCAAGTTGCTCCAGGAAGTCCGTTCTTGAAATTAGGGAGTCAAAGTGGCTCTGGAAAAGAGCGTCTGCAAAATGTTGCAAATGTAATATAACCAAACCAAACAAAAAACCATAATATGAATGATCACGTTCTCAAAGCTCTGATAAACATGTCCGGCTCACATCCTCCACATATATATATATTTTTTTTTACAAACACCAAGCTCTGCTGAAACACCCCTCTCTCCTCTTCTCCTCCAAGCTTCACACTGTGCTCGAGTGCGAGTGTGGTGTGAGTGACAACAAGGCTTCAGCGCTGATTGACTACTACTGGTGTGACACATAGCCAATCAGAGACTGTTGTAGGCGGGACATTAAATGAAGCAGAGAGTTGAGAGCAAACGGCACAGAGGGAAGAGACAGCAGTGGAGCCACAGTAGCGCACCTTGTAATTACTTAATATCGGTGATGGTCAAAATTAAACACTGATACCGATAATCTGCAAAATGCCTAATATCAGCCCCCGATAATCAGCCCAGTCAATAATCAGTCGACTCTTAATATATATATGTGACCCTCCACGGCAAAACCAGTCGCTTGTCGCAAATTTTCAAAATTAAGTTATTATGTTTTCATGAAAGGGCATAAACCTTCAAAACGATACCTATATCGAATGAATCAGACGACATATGACTGAGATATCAACATTCAAATGAGTCGGGTTTCTCCTGTCACGCCAAGTGAAAAACGGAGAAATCTGTCTTTGAAGTTGACTATCGACGTAGCACTCACAGACACTTGGTGCGGTCTCGACTACGTTTGCATTTACGGTAGCCTACGCTGCATTCACAGCCACACGGATAGCCTACCTGCGTTAGGTTAACTGAACTCGGGAGACGAAGATGGAGAAATATCTTCACGCTAGTCAACGAGTGGATTTACCGTAAATATTGAAGTAGAGCGATCAAAACAGAAACTTTTAACATTCCGCTGGAATTGAATTCCTCACCTCAAGAAAGTCACGTTTTTCGGATGGAAAGGGTAAGTTTTCCAGCGAAATTCATTCACAACATAACATAAACGCTTGTTTTTCTCGGAACCCTCCGTTGCGACAAGCGACTGGTTTTGCCGTGGAGGGTCACATATATACTGTTTATATATATAGTATATGTACATCACCTGTCATAATGTTATGTTTATTGGTGCATTTGTTTTTCTTATTCAACCCCAGTTCCAAAGTAGCTGCACCGAGTGTGAGAGGTTGGGCTGGTTTCTTCCAGTGCGTTAGAGTAAAACACAGTGCAGCTAAAAAAAAAAAACAGGAAGCTACAAAAGTCTGATTTAGATTTGGACAGTTAAATGGTGCCTGGCAGAATTGTGATTTTTCAATCAAATGACTTTAATAGCTCATTCTGGAAATAATTAAGCATTGAGTATGATTGAGGTTAATGTGTAGGGCAGTGTGTCGACAGAGAATATAAAATACATTCAATTAAAAAGGTGTAAAGGTATACGTACATTCATTCTTTCATTTTCCGAACCGCTGAATCCCAACTGGGGTCGTGGGGGGACCGTGGGGAGCCTATCCCGGGAACTTACGGGCGCAAGGCGGGGAACAACCGTGAGCAGGTGCCAACACACCGCAGGGCACACACTCCCACTCACATTCACACCTTACGGGGCCAATTTAGAGTCGCCAGTTAACCTACAGTGCACGCTTTTGGACCGGTGCACCCGGAGAAAACCCACGCGAACACGGGGAGAGCAGGCAAACTAACCACTGTGCTACACCGTGCCGCCCCCATAAAGGTATACAAAAACCCCCAAATGTGAGTAAATGATGTTCTATCATACAGTTTTCCTGTGTATATCAGGCTACGTTCACACTGCCAGCCACATCGTTCAATTCCGATTTTTTCGGATTTGCTCAGATCACATTCATAACTACAAGTGATCTGTATCTGACTGTAATGTGAACGCATCGGTCCTCCGAAACGTCACGCATGCGCACATTGATACCTTTTTACACGGGTCAACTGCGTCACCAACAACAAAAAACGTCATATCTGTGGGACGACTCATGGCATTAAAAATGGAGGCGTTAGTAGCTCATGCATGTATCACACTTTGCTCTGGAGGACGACAAACAGTGAATCAGCTGTACACGAGCAGGTCGAAAAGGAGAAAGAAAGTCAATTAAATCCCCAACTTCTCCATCCTTCCACTGACTGTTATCGCAGCTCTCCTCCATTTTCACCTTCCCGCGCTGCCAGTGCAGGCTGATGATGTCAGCGCATGCGTGTAAGCAAAAAGCCACATGAATTCCGATCTGAGCGTTCACATGCAGGTCGCATGGCCACGAATCGGATACGTATGAGATTTAGTACCACGTATGAAAGTGACACAAATCTGATTTGAAAAGATCAGATTCGCGTGTCCACACAGCCCAGAAAAGATCAGATCTGTGTCACATTAAGGCAAAAAAATCCGATTTGAGTCACTTCAGCATGGCAGTGTGAACGTGGTGTATAGGAACCGGGCGAGTTTTCCTTTGGCATCAATCAAGCAGCCAAACAGTTTGATTTAATTTGCATTACTTGACTTTGGATGTGTTAAACAGGGCATGCACAAATCACAAAGTCAGTGCAGAAACAATATATGGATAATGCAGTCAAGTTGCATGTCCCTAAATGCCTACATACGCTGACTGTAGCGTGCCAGCAAGCCACAGCACGGCCACCATAAATCATATGGTGCAGAACGGCATAATGAGGGACAGAATGGGAGCGAGAGAACGAGGGGGTGGGGAGGAGAAATATGACATTGAATAGAAGGGAGAATTTCCATTCTCATGCTAAGTATGATGGGCACCATTCTCATTACTTCAAATCTTACATTAGGCTCCCCTGGAATTCAGTTCCGCCCGTAATCCAACGCTGATCCGTCTAATCAGCGTCTTGGTTGGGCTTAAATCACTAAAGGCACCGCTCCTCGAATGTCGAGCGGCTGGATCAGGCATGTCGAACTTTAGATGCAAATGACCACAAGTACCACCAAGGTCCATAATTACAGATAGTGTCGAGGTCTGATCAAATTTCAGCATCTTATCTTCTGTGCGAGAGAAAAATTTTAATACTGATGATTACAATAAAAGCAGACTTCAGAATAAAACCAGAGTTTGCAGGAAGTATGCAAACGGATTTGCTGTTTGTGTTGAAATATTTGGATTTGAGGGTTTGAGGGCGTGAGTGTGCATGTGTGCAAATAATGCATTCACACTGCAAACACCCACACACACACACACACACACACACACACACACACACTCACGTACGTTAACAAGCTGATACTGGCTGTAGTGCAAGGATGTGGAAACATTTTTCATTGTTGAGCAGGGAGAAAGACAGCATGCATCTTCCATAAACACAGCAGCTATGTCTCATACACACACGGCCACGCATATACACATACACACACACACACACACCTTACTATGAGGTACCTCCACTGACTCAAATAATTACAAGATCTAAATAATACTGCCCTTAACTGTAACCTCGGTAACCAAAGGCAGATCTTCTCACTATGTTAGTTTTTCAAGTAAATGCATATTTTCTTTAACTGTATTCCGCATTATTAAGATCGGCGCATAAAAATTTACTGTGTCCTGGCCAAGTCACATAAATCGGGCAAATCCTAGGATTTCCTACCTTTAAGGGGGAAACCTGGTCCTCGCAACTACCTAAAAACCTAATTTTACACACACAAATACACAGATGGAGGGAAGATGGAGGGAAGATGCAGGGAGGGAGGGAGGGAGGGAAAGAGTGCAAGAGCGGGAAGGAGGAGTGCACAGTATAGATAAAACAGAATGCTGACAGTTACTCGGGTTACAACAGGTTGACAGATGCACTCTCGTCCACCATTCCCTCTCTCTCCGTCCCTCCCTCCCCCACTATCTCTCTCCCACTCCTGCTCTCTCTCTCTCACCCATTTTAACTAAGATTCCATGTGTCCCCCTCTCCTTAATTCCCTCACAATGTCTCTCTCTCTCTCTCTCTCCCCCCCATACTCCATCTCTATCTCGCTCTTCCTTTCTCTTTTTCTCCCTCCCTAACTCAGTCTCCATGTTTGTATCTCTCTTTCTCCATAATTCCCTCACCGTGTCTCTCTCTCTCTCTCTCTCTCTCAGTCTGTGTTAGATGCTGAACCACATAAGCACCTTTTTACAGAAGCTGTCTCGTGTATAGAACACATTAATATTCATCCATCTCCTTCTCCTTCTCCTCCTCCTCCTCCTCTTCCTCCTCCCGGCAATTCTTCAAGCTCCAGAGCCGGCTGCGAATAAACAAGCATTTAGCAACACCTTACAGCCCGAGTTTTCTGCCTTTAACCGAAAGGCCTTTCAATTAATCAGAAGTGCTTTCAAAGACAGTGAGAGTAAGAGCAAGACAAAACAAGAGAGAGAAGGGGGGGGTTGGGTGGGAGGCCGACAAAGAAGACCGTGAAGGGAGAGAGGGAGGGAGGGAGTGACGACGAAAAGACAAGACATGGCCTCATCTTCAGGATCTGGTGTGGTGTGGTGGGGGGGTGGGGGCGGCCGGAGCTAGAGGGGTCATTTGAGGACAGCATGTGGCCCATTCTTCTGTTGTCCAGGTAACAGTAGCCGATAGTAACAACAGCAGAGCACTGTCTGGGAGTGTGCAGGACATCATCCTTCAATATCGGTCTCTCTCTCCTTCTATCTGTGTGTCTCTCTCCCTCCATCTCCATCTCGGTCTCTTTCTCTCTCCACCCCTCCCATCTTTTCTGCCCCCTTTATGTCTCTCTCTCTCTCCTCTCCATACAATTGAAAATATTATTTTTAAGTGTGAGATAAAAGATATAATTTAGGCATAAGAATGTAACCGTTTCTTCACTCACATCAAAATCTAGCTGAAATGATTATCACAGTCTGTATATCACATCCAAAGCTGTCTCTTTTTATGTGATTGTAGTATAATCTACAGAATCATAACGTCATGACGATTTATAGTATAATCATAATCATAAAGTCCAATTACAGATTAATATTAAGTATTGCAGCTGCAATTGCTTTCTTTGCATACTCTCATCTCATCTTTTGGGGCAGTTGGTGGCGTAGCGGTAGGGCGTTCGCCCCATGATCAGAAGGTCGCAGCTTCGAACCCAGGGTCGGTAAAGTTACTGAGGTACTCATGAGCAAGGTACCGTCCCCAGGCGCTTGTTAGCTGCCCACTGCTCCTTCACGGATGGGTCGAATGCAGAGGTCACATTTGGTTGTGGTGCACTGTGTGCTGTGCTGTGGTGTGTTCACAATGACAAATAATCACTCACTTTCATATGAGGTAAAAGTAAGATTTTTCTTTTACAATCTCTTAGACAAGTTTATAACCTGAACCAATAAACCAAAAGGTCAAGGGTTCAAATCTGGCAACTTAACCTCTAGGTGCTCCAGGGAGATGGACAATGTAATTATGTTAGTCATGAAGTGCCATTGGGACATGCTGAAAAGCTTCTTATTCCTCCACTTGAGGCTAGAGCCGCCATCTCTAATATTATTAAGTGTAATAATATGCCTAATATCAGGGCTTCACGATAACATCGGAATCATATCGTCAGACCGATAATCACTTTTTTTAAAGTCATCAAGACTGTATCGACGCTTAGATTTGCCTGATATTTTCAGCCGATATTTTATGATCTATTTATTATACGTCGCAAAGGTAGCGCTTGTGCAAGACGGGTCCAAAGTTTGTGGAGAAATTTTACACGGCCCGCACCTTCCGTATTAAAATGTATGGTGTTATTTTGGGCCAAAATTGAGCGCCCAGTGGAACGTTCATAAGCTAAATTTCGTCATTATGCGCTCAAGTCCGCCTGCAGATGTGAGCGAATGTGAGCTCGCACATAGGCTGTGTCCCGAGCCGTGTACTACCCCACTTGATAGTACGGGAGGTAAGGCGCTGTAATGATACTTTTCTATGCAGCAGCATACCTCTCAGGAAACAGGCGGGGTTGTAGCTTAACGGCTGTCTACGCACTAGGTAGTGCACATGGAGTGTCACACGCGGCCTATGCGACTTGGTACACCACATAGGGCGGGAAGTCACTTTTTTTTTAAATGCTGTGCACTGTGCTCGAAATGCTCTGCCCTTTCTCGACTCGGCTTTCAGGCTCGCTTGATTAGAACGTTATTTTTGTGTCACAATTCTGAGCGTGCAGTGAAACTTATCTTGAATATCCTGCCCCTGCCTTCCTCATTTATCGGCATCAAACATCGGCAGACATAAGCAAGAAAAACCTCGGATATCGGCACTGGCTTATAATTCCCTTATCATGCTTCCCTACCTTAGGTTCCTCTCCCTCTCTTTTCCTTCATTTTTGCCTTCACTTCTGTCAGAAGCCCAAACATGATTTATCTGCTTATTCAATTTCCAGAATGGCTATTATTTGCTCCATAAATTCAAAGACAGTTGTCTTGTACTAGCCGGTGGGTTGGCTCACATAAATCTTGGATCGCAAAATCACACTACGTCAGGAGCAGGTGGTGATAAGCGGGAGATGACGGAAAGAGGAGGAGAAAGACAAATCCATAATGGTGAAAGGTGGACACGTTCCTAAAGGTATCGAACGTCACGGGGGAAAGCTTACAAATGATTAAGGGTAAAGAAAGAGGAGTAGGGAGGGACGGTAACCGATGTCATACTGTTGTCCTTGGACTGGGAAAGCGTTTTGATCCACAGCGGTCAGAATGACTCGAAGCTCATTGCTATTCCGCTCACGCGAGGAATCATGTGAGCGGCAGCGCGCCTGTCATTTATGCGCAGCGGAACATACAGGTTGAGAAAGTAAAAAGCCCGGCCGGGGATTCGCTTCATTTGGATTTTGCAGGTCCAGAAAACAGACAGGGTTGAGCTGACCTGGTTGAAGAGGCATGTCATCCAAAAACATGTAATGGATTATGAAGTACATGAGAGCTTTAATTCACTATTAGCGTTTAGTCTTTGCCAAGAAATAATGACGCTGTAAGAGAAGGAAAGATGGAAGGAAAAACAACTTCCTGAAGAAACGCATGAAAGACCCTCCCTGCACGAAAACAGCAATGGCGCCGTTAAGTGCTGCAACGATGAGAAACTCGATTCCTAAATGTAATTTCTCAATGTATATTCTTGGCATCAAACCCGTGTTTTAATTCAAATAGTGGGAGCTCGGTGAGCTCACTGTGTTTCACATGCTTGATTACGTCTGTCCCACAAAGTGAGTGAGTGAGTGAGTGATTATTTGTCATTGTGACCACACCACGCCACAGCACAGCACAAAGTACACCACAAAGAAATGTGACCTCTACATTTGACCCATCCCTGAAGGAGCAGTGGGCAGCTGACATGGGCATCCCTCATCCTTCAATCTCTGTCTTTGCTCACAAGTACCTCAGTGGTACCAACTGCCCCAGAGCTCTGCATTTGACCCATCCCTGAAGGAGCAGTGGGCAGCTGACATAGGCATCGGAGGGGGCAAACCGGCAACCTTTCGATCACGGGGCGAATGCCCTAACTGCTACGCTACCAAAAGGCCTTACGCCGCGGACAGCTGACGAAGACGTGATCTGGTACTTGCGGTTACAAAATAGAGAAACAGAAAGGATATAATGAGGCCAAAGAAAATGACAATTATTTTACAGTCATTTCAAGCTAAAAAAAAAAAAAAAGCGAAATCCACGTACACTAAAAAGGCACTATGTCAGCGCCTCAGCACCTCAGTGGAAAGCATCCTTTCCACACCCATACAGCGGAGAGACACAAGGGAACACTAACATGACCATCAATCAATGAGATTGCGTTTAGGGTGGTAATGAATGTAAGATGATTATGGCTACATGTAATGGCTACTTAAGAGCACAAATCAATAGTGTGATTAGTGATGCCTCCGAGTTTTACACAAGGAAATCAAAGCCCTGCTGTCATTTTGTGAAACCCAGGCTTCATTTATGTTGTTACGGCTACGTTCAGACAAACACAGACTCTTAACTACAGACCCTAACTTGGAAAAAAATATCAGACTAAAGAATAACCGGTAGAATATTTGTTAACTCAGATAGCCAACCGCTGCAGCCCTGATGCCAAAGTTAAGAAAATACACAAAGCACACACAGTATTACATAAAGATATTTTAATAGTCTAGAAGTTATGGATTTAATCACAACTGTTCCTAAATACGGCAAGGCGACAGCTAAAGCATTGGTTTGAAACCTTTTCATTTGGCTTTGGCACCAAACCATCCTGTTAAACCAGCTGAAAGTGTATTTAAACTCTTGACCAGCTCGGCTAGGATCGGACCAGCACTAAAAAGTAAATAATAGGGCCCTATGATTTCCGCGATGCAGAAAACGAGGACGGAATCGCGGAATTCAACAAATAAAATGGAATCCGTTGTAAAACGCGGAATGTCGAATAATTCGCTGATATCGGTGTGTGGACAAAGCAAAGCAAGGGTTTCTAATAGATTTTGGCCGCTGCAGCCCCCTGTAGGTGTTACCTGTTGAGGCGGGACTCAGCTTTCCACCCACACAAACGCACAAACACAGAGGGAAAAACGTCAACGGTCAGCTATGGTGAAGAGGCTGAAACACCGAAGTCCTCAAAAACATGACGGAATTCGAGTGTTAGTGCTAAGTTTAGAGCAAAACAATACCCAAACGATTTTTAGGAATCGGGAGAACAACTCTTTTGTAAGTTTTGCCAGCACACGATAGACTGCACCCGCAAGAACACGTGACGACCACTTACAGTCAAAAACTCACATCAGAAACGTTTCGTTTTGCACAAAAAAATGAATGTTTGTTGTTGTTTACAGGTAAATGTTTTACCAAAGCAGAAAATGTTCTGCTGAACCCCAGCACTTTGTTCAAGTTGAATAACAGTCATTTAATGTTTTTTTTTTTCCTACTGCATTATTCTTTTTTCCATCCACTCCATAATTAGACACTTTTTAGGTGATATCATTATATGATTATAATGTAAAACATGGAATTCAGAATAAAAATGGAGAAAACGGAATTCAGGAAAAATAAAACGGCATTTAGGATTTCATAGGGCCCTAAAATAACCATCATGAACCAGTTGCAAATTGGTTGGGTACATGTTGTTTTTGTCTGGCAGGGAACCCATTTAATTCCAAACTTGAGCAGAAAGACCGCCACTGCCACTTACCCATGCATTAGCTAAGCGACAAACAGCAGATGAAGAAACAAACAAACATAAATTAAACTTAAGTACCGCAGACTGCAGGTCTGGATTTGGGTGGAGAAAATAAAGCACTCAGACAGACACACAAAGGTGGTTTGGGCCAGTGATCCAGACAGCGGACCAATCACTCAGCCGTGCGAGCTCCAGAGGTAAGCAGGGTCAGAACAGCCCTCTGGATGGGATTCTTCAAAGTGCCCTGCTGCCTCAGACAGAATTAAAACACTGAACCATGAATCCTCCCCCCTATTTCTGTCACTTAAAACCATCCACTTGGGGAAAGTAAGAGGAGCACGAGGTCAACTGAGACAGACACGACAGCCCCCGTCTGGTCCTCACTCAAGAATCACAAACTCCAGCTTCTGCTTAATTGCTTGAATTATGCTCTGATAAATGTTTTTATGGTTGCTGGACATTTAGCTTTTGGTCACATACAAAGAAAAATTCGGGGAAATGGACAAAAAGTGGCTTCTAGCAGGTGGTTTTAGCAAATTTATCAAGACAAATGGCTCCCTGGGAGCAAATCAATCGAACCAATCCATATTGACCAACTATTTCAAAGTAGGTCTGGACCTAGAGAAAATTAGCCATTTGGGGCTAGCATAATATTTTGCTAGTTTAAGGTGGTGGAAATAATTACTTTAAGTATATTCTCAGTATGTGTGGACATAGAAGCAATTTACCTCAGCTGAAAGGTACCTACCCACCTGAAACGACCAGATAATGAGTGTCTGTTAACTCAATTTATTGTTGCCTTCCATTTTCAAAGTAAAATCTTGATAGTTGGTATCAATGTGTACATTTTGTTTATGTGTATGTCTATCATATGAAGTGTTTTTTGTGCAATTAGACCCAAATAATTACTTAAAAGAATAATATACTGTCCATGCATGGCTTCTTTTTGAGTAAAAGAATCTACAAACGGAGTACAGCACTCACACAAATCTTACTGCACGCCTGTTATCAGTACTGTCATTGAGTAGCTTGTCCACTAGAGGGCACTGTTGCCCGCACTGTTTTGATCCAAGTAGTTTATAACAACTGTAAACAAGTTTATTTTTAAATTATACAATATTGTCCTCTTGTTAAATAACTACACATAAAAGCATGTGAATCTGTTTATATTCCGTTTCTAAAAAAATTATTTTCAACAATATAACTTATTTGAACTTCAAATATTGACGTCTTTTTATTCTTTTTTTGAACTTCAAATATCAAAAACTGTATCAGTCTTCAAATTCTCCCTGCTGATCAAGCTCTAAGTAATATTTAAGGTTTTTATATAATGGAATACAGTGCGATTTGTGTTTTTTCCTCAGGCAAGCATCCAATATTTCTTATTTCCTCAAACCATCTTCCTCTTCCTGAGTGACAAACAAGCGAGCCAGAGGGCAGTGTTTACAGGAATACAGATGGGAACACGACCAGCACACCGAGCTAACAAGCACTTCGGCAAAGAGGGAAAAGAATAGGGCCAATCCTGCACTTTCTCAAACACATGGACGTTTGGTCTCTCATTCTCCTACACACACACACACACACAGATATCCATCTGACTCTCGGTCCGCGGGCTGCGTTACTCACCCTGTGAGGACGACCACAAAGTCCATTACGTTCCAGCCGTTGCGGAGGTAGGAGCCTTTGTGAAAGACAAAGCCCAAGGCGATGATCTTAATGCCGGCCTCAAAGCAGAATATTCCGATAAAGTAGGGCTCTGTGTCGTCCTGCAGAAATAAAGGGAGTGAAAAGAGGGATGACTCGCGTTTTTGTTCGAAGGAAGAGAGAAATTAATGAAGCGTGGACAGCGATATGGCGAGTGAGAGAGCCGTTCTAGACCTTTCTTCCCACTTTTCTCCCTGGCCCAAGCAGAGTGACATAAGCGAGTCCTGCTTTAACTATGAGTCTGGCCCCAAAATCTGGTTTTGGCTGGTGGTCATCTTTAAAAGACCACCTAAGTGACCAGCTAAAGCTGCATTTTGGACACGTTAATGTTGGTTTCATGATCTTTGAGGTGCATGGGACAATCAAAAGTCACCTTCACGAACAAGTCAGTCTGAGCTTGTTTTCAGCAGAGACCAGAAAGGAATAAAACGTTGGATAACAAGTTACCCAAAACCACAGAGGCCAATATTCTGTAAAGAAAAATGAAGATGTCTTTTAGTTGCAACAAGTTCCCCAGAGAAAAATCTCAAAGCAAAAAAGCAGCTTCAGCTGTAAAACCTGAATCTCGGCCAACGTGAGACAAAGCTGTTCCTAGCTGCAATCCATCCTGTGTAACTTGTTGAATCTAAGAGGCGGTTGTTTCACAGGAGATTCCCTCTTTGCAAGTCAGTTTAAAGGAGCCTTGAGACGGCTGTGGCCAGGCGGTGCGCTGCTTTTGAAATCGCACCCATTAATGTCACCGATCCCCTGGGGCAAGTCAGGCGCTTACACTGATATGACCTCCTCCTCTCTCCTCCTAAATACGTCATTGCCCTTCCAAGCTTGCAGTTTAAAAACATACTTATAAACTACCATTTTAACACCTTTTTACTGTGTAACATCAGCGGTGATGAAAAAAAAAACCCACAAAAAAACGGCAGGGCGGCACAGTGGCGCAGTGGTTAACACTGCCGCCTCATAGCGAGAAGGTCCTGGGTTCGGAGTTTGCATGCTCTCCCTGTGTTCGCGTGGGTTTTCTCCGGGTGCGCCGGTTTCCTCCCACAGTCCAAGGGCATGTAATGTAGGTTAATTGGTGACTCTAAATTGGCCCTGCAATGTGTGAATGTATGTGTGATTGTGAGTATGTGTGCCCTGCGGTGTGTTGGCGCCGTGAGTTCCCGGGATAGGCTCCGGTCCCCCCGCCCAGTTGGGATAAAGTGGTTCGGAAAATGAATGAAAATGAATGAATGAATGAAAAAAACAGCAGCAACATTTTAAAGTCATGTGCGGAGGTAGAGTCTGGCTGATAAATCAGCTTGCTAATAATCATAAGTCTTGGAGGTTATGGCTGCCAAATTAATGTCAGTTAAAAAAAGAATCTGAGATGGAAGCTGGATCCTTCTGTGACGCTATGATGTTTTAAAGATTCTGGCCACTAGAGGGCAAACAGCATCTCCCCAATTGGCTTTTCAGTCTTATCAAGACTTCCAACACATTTTTTGGATTATTTATTAAATGTCATGTATATGCTGCAGTGTGTTGGCGCCCGCCCAGGGTTGGTCCCCGCCTCACCCCCGTAGTCCTGTGATAGGCTCCGGTCCCCGCGACCCCGATAGGGATTAAGCGGTTCGGATAATGAATGAATGCCATATATATATACGAAAACAAAACGTGTTTAAAATGGCATTACACTTGTTCTTCTAATATATTATTACTGTATTTTGAAAACGTCAATGAATTGAAATTATTCGACACAAAAGGTAGTTGGATAAATAGCATTTTAACCATTACATCAATTACAACAATTTTGTGTCAGACCACCATATGAATCTCTACTGAACACTTACTTTTAAAAAATATATAACATGTCAATGAGTAAAAAATATTGCTTTTGTGGTGTCTTACTTGCTAAAAAGACCCTTTCTTAAATTTCCTTTATTATATATCTGCTCCACAGATGCCACCAACAGGGCTCATGGAAGCCTGAACAGAAGCCTTGCATAATGACTGATTACGGAGCATAAGGGGCCGTGGGTGGAGAAGAGAGGATTATAAGAACGATAGTGCTACTCTCTATCACGTATAGACCGAAGTGATGATTAATTCTAAATACTTCACGGCCTGTAACGTTTCAGCATGTGTGCATAATGTGGAATTCAGCAGGGGATAAAAACGTTTGCTATGGCTGATACAATGAAGAAAAAAATCTCTTAACATCTACATTTCGGTGACACTGTGAGAAGTTGTTCTTGCGTAAACTGCTAAGCCCCATTTTTCCAGAATCTTTTGTTTTCTCATCGGCTTGGCGGCGCTACGCAGTGGTTAGGCTAATTGGGAACAGGAGCAGGTGTCCGTGCTCAAAGGAGGATGTCACTGGCCTTATTGGAGCTACAAGACTCTCTTGCTTTCTACTGGTGGAGGTCCGGCTTTAGAGGCAGAGCTGCATTCAGGAGCGCAGTGATTGCCTTCGTGCTCCAGCTCATAAAGCGGATGTTACTCCCTTATTCCAGCCAGCCAGCAGTCTGCTTTGATTGGCTGACAACAGGCCTCTGAGGACCTGTGTTTTATGGCCACAGCTAGGCAAACACAGTTCCGTCGCTGGTTCAAACAGAGAGCACAGATAACAGAGGAGAAGGAATCAAAGAGCACTCGGTGTGGGTTAGGGAGGGGTCGTGGTGAGAGCAAGTATTCACATGTATGTCAATAGCTCCCAGCAGGATAGGGCTTAATGAGGGACAGATGTGCTTCCCGGGTGAACTGAAAGGGTGGGTGAGGCCAAGACTTCGCCTAGGACTCAATATCTGAGAAGGATAGGAGGCAGGTTCTGGTCGGATTCTGCTCTAATAAGCTCCCTGGTCACACACCACACCAACATTGGTGGAAGACCAAAAAAGAACATATGTTTCACAATGGGGATGTTGGATATGGTTCACGTTAAGGTATATACCAGAAAGAAGCTTCTTCAACAAGTAGGCCATCACAATGAGAATAACAGGCTATTTCTAGTCCAAGACGGTATTACTGTATCTTTCTCTAATAACAACATCTGTATATCAGTTTGGAATTTCAGCATATAGAATATCAGCAGAACAATCTCAAGATTAACATTTCTCTCCTTTTCTATGAAGAACGTTAGCCATTTGTATAATTAGCAATATCAGAAATCGTCACAATAACAGAAGATAAGAGGTTTGCCTAATCTATCCAGGAGAAAATGTACAGAGAGAGAAAAGCAATGGAAAGAACAATACACAGCAGAAGGAACAGGCTTACCAGGCGTTCTGACATGGGCGTCTTGTCACCAACTGGGAGATGTTGCTCGAGGGAAAGGACAATGCAGTTGGCAATGATGGTGGCGAGGATCATGTACTCAAATGGAGTGTGTAGGTCAAGGAAAACATCAGTTATGGAACTGACAAATCAGATAAGCTCAAGAGAAATGAAGGGTAAAATATTATACTCAACTTAAAAAATACAAAATATTTCAGACATACTGTATATACCAGACACAGGATAAGCCATTTAAAGAATTCACATCCTTGCAGCTAATTTGGTGCAGGCACATAAAAATATCTATAACCATCATCAATTCCAAACCATAAAAACCAAATGTGAGCAGAATGTATCATGGATTTACATATAAATGTAAAAAATAATATTTACAAATTTACAAACACATAATGATCCACTCTGCTCAAAGATATAGCTGACAAAAAAGTTGTGTAATATGTGGGGGAAAAGTCATCACTGTGATTATACTGTAGCCTATTTTTACTCATTGTGACTGCACACGGTTTGGCGTTTTCTATGCTCCAATACACCTGATTCAAATCGGAAGCTAATAATAGACATGTACGATTCGAATCAAGTATTTTTCAGCATACAATACTCAACAGAGAGACTTTGTACAGCTCCAGCACCTTTGCTCTTAAAACACGGCATCAAAAAATGGAAAGTTGCTCTTTATGGATGGCTAACCAATTCACTCCCTCCCAGAACTAAGATCCATTTTGCAATTCATTTTCTATGGCTGTTCCCTGAGGCTAAAGTCTTCATAGAGTTTCAATTCACAGAGCAAACCTAAAGCTCCCCTGACCACTCCTCCCATGAATTATCACCTGAGGGATGCCTTTTTGAAGATGCTCCAAAAATGCTGCAGTTCTGGGGTCAGTTTTCTCCTTATGCTTCTGACCAGATTTACATGAACTGATGATAACTGATCTCAGACCATGGTTTTCAGCAAAATATTGGCCCTGAAGGAATGTTTGTGAAACATGGGATAAATTCATCTAATCAGCGTAACTATTTTTTTTTACATACAATTTAATAGACAGATCTTACATGCAGCTTATGTAAAAATTTTTGCACATTTCTTTTAATTTCACAATTCTCTTAAAATTGGTTTGCCTTACATTGGGCTTTTCCGAGACACAGAAATGAGGCTTATCAATTAATACATTTTCCAGTCAAGTTTTCATTCTACCTGTTCAATTAACCAGGTGAACCAATTATTAGTCCCAATTGTCAGCGGATTTTAAAGGTTGAGAACTAAATTCTGATCATGACATTGACTTGAATCTGGATGTCACTCCCGACTTTTAAACACACATTTTACAGATGTGGTGCGCACCGTGAAGTCTGTCCCTATTACAGATGATCTGATTTAGCAATCAGAAAGATTTAGGCATGGTTATTAACCGATCGTTGTTAATATTTCATCTCCTAGCTTACAATAGGGGTTGTAGCTTTCTATAGCAACCCTTGGGATGAGAGAGGGACACCCAGGTTGATCCATTCAAAGTCCTGGTCAGAATGTTGGTTTTGCCATTTAAAATCTATTGTAGATGATGAGTAATATTTGGTTCTCCTGGCTGACTAAAAAGGCAGAATACATCTCTGGTGATTTCAGAACCCTGGAAAGCGCCTCTTCTGCATTAATGTAATACAGCGGATCTGCACAAAACTGGACGAATATGTGGTATTGTAAAACTGGTAATTAATCAATTTAGACAAAAACACTCGATTCACTTCAACAGAAATTAGGCTAAACCTGGACCATCGTCTTTCCGCTTCGTATGAGAGCCAAATTAAATGCTGTAATCAAGGTTTTTATCCCCTCAATTGCAAAGTGGGCAATAGCAGGAGAATCAGTGCTTACTGCCATGTGTAATTACGAGTAACATCATTAACACCGTGAATGTCATAAATAATAACTGCACGTGCTGTGTCCGTTTTTCCGATTCTCTCGCCACGAGCGCTCACTTTTCCTCGACCGTCCGCGCGCATCTGGACTGCTCGCTCTTACGCTCCTTTATAAAGCTTCGTGATATTTTCTAGATTGCTTTGTGCCAAGAAAATGCTGTAATCTGCAATATAACCACATTTGATTACATTTTTAAAGAGGCGGGTTTTGTGGCACCATCATAAATGGTGGTTCGGTAGGATTACAGGATCTTTATGGAACCAATCATGAGCGTAAATTTAGAGGGCAAATCATCAATACTGGGCAATACAACCAAGGAAAAAAAAAAAACCCTAGACCCCCTGTTGGTTGAAGCCCCTCCCCCTTGTTCAACCCAAAGTTACGCCCTTGGAACCAATAATGGTTTAATGATGGCATCACAAGAAAAAGCTTTTTGGCACCTATATTTTTGTGCGGAAAAGAAAAAAACAGCTGGGATGGCAGACGCCCTTTAGGTGTCTAAATGTGTAAAGAATTCATCACAACAACCAAAATCAATGACTATCTTCGTTCAACTAGCCGTTATGGCCAAAACATTAGCATTGACGAGTAAATATTTTCCCCAAAAGCACCTGACCGACATCAATTAATTATCACCATCTAATTAGGGCTGATTAATTAAAGGGCAGCTCCACGTTTAAACCCGGGAAGGATATGGCCATTCTGTGATTCTCTTTGCGTATTTCCTGATCACGTTGTCCTCGCTAAAGATGAACAGAGATCGGTTGACAGTGAGGCAGTTCTGTTTGGTTTGCTTGGGGTTGTATAAAGCCATTGTCCTGGCTCTCTGAGCCATCGACTGTTTGTACATCCTCTGGCCGCCCGGGGGACCTCCAGCCCGGGCTCCCCCTCTGCCGGCGCCCGCTGGAGCTCCATAGCGGGTGGGCAGATCATCTCCAAATCGCGTCATCCTAGACATGGGCAAATCCAACAGGTCAAATCCAAAGTGTCAGGTTTAAGCAGCAGATTGACCATTAGAGTACGCACACTCGCAAAGCCTGAGAGTCTCCATCAATGGTTGCAATAATGAAAAATAACAACAAAAAAAGAGAGGAAATAAAAAAAAAACAACAACCTGATCTCGATTTAATATCTCCTCCACTGCGCACCGTCTCCTCTCAATCCATTCCCAAAGGAAATAAAGACACCCCTAAGAAACTTAAGCACATATATTCCCCACCGATCGCTTTCCAGAGCCAAAAAATACATCCAACATCCGAGCCGTGCCAAAGCTCAGGTCACATAAGCAACACGTACACATCACTTGCTTCTCATCTTGGAGCGGAAAAAAGAGCTGGAAAGAAGAAGTGTCGTCCAAAAAGAGAATCCACACCTTTATCTAGCACTTGCGCACACTCGTAGCTTCTCGCTTAGCCATAAACAAAGCCGGTTAGGATGTGAGAGAAGGAGAAAAGCCTAAACACGCAACGCCGCTTCCACGCAGGAGCGCGCCGGTAACGTGAGCGCGCTTTATTCGGTGCGGCGTTTAGGTTGCGCCACATGTGACTGAAACGAGCCTATAGGCTAAGTCAGAGGAGCGGGCGAGAGCAGGGAGGAGGGGACCTGCTCATCCATAAAGTTGACTGCTATCTCTAAAGTTCACTCACTTTGGGTTAAGAAAGATGAGTTGGTTTATCTCTTTTGGAGAACCCTGCTCATTCTAATAATCAAAAGCTTTAGTCATTTGTTCGGTGTTTGCCACTTTTTACATTGGGGTTTTGAGACTCAGTGGCTATTTGTCTTTATTAGAAAACATTTCGACTAGTGGTTTTAGAGGTGACGGTGGTCATTCTGGTGTTATGTTGTTTATTTGGTCTAATTTAAATTGAAAGGTGACCGTAAATGAATAGACGGCTCAAACAACAACAAAATGCTGATTGCTAAGACTGTTAAAGTATATCAGGATAATGATAGGACAAGTTGTGGTCATTTTTATAGACTTCGCATTCAATCAAACTCTCAGTGTGTCTGTTAAGACCTACTTGCCCTAAAAGATTAAAAAACAAGATGTAGGCTATTGCTCTATTTTTTAGAATTTATGTGTGGGACGTCTGGTCCTCAATGATAGAAAAGTATTATAGAAAGGTTCTAGCATTTATGAGACAGAGTTTTGCATTTGTTTATTGATAGTAATTTCTGTGGGGTCTATTCATTTTGAGGTAGCATTGTTAGGATTCCTTATATTATAAAGTATAAAGATCTGAGCACCGGGCGTGTAGATCTTGTTAGTAATATTTTGGCTGCATGAACAGTACTGATCTAGTGTAAATAATTCATTACACAAACACACGCACACAGGGAGCTGTTGTAGCCTTATAGTTAATCTTCCTTTTTTCGCAAAATGGTTTTAAATGTTCTGTTCATTATAGGCGCAAGGGAATATGAACCCAAACAATTCTAATGCACATTTCAGAAAATAGTTATTTGCGATACTTGCGTAAATTACTGTTTGTAAGCGGCAACGACTGCACAGCACCGGATGCGTTTATGAAAACCGAAAAACAAACGAGCAGCAAATTTTCTGGGTTTCGACTGCTGATGACCTAACTATTGGCTTTCCATTCTCTAAGAAAATATTACAACCCCAACCCTTGTGGCTCCTTTCTAAAACGCTACTTCCAAAGCTAGGACACTCCAAATCTAGGGGTAGGGCTAAGGGGGGTTTACTCCTGACTCTCCCATATGTACGCTTCTCCATTTAGAAGTGGCTAATTACACCTAAAAACACAACATATGTACCTAACAAGGAGAGAATTTTTTGAAAGCCAACGAAAGCAAACGGATCATACGATATTGTGTGATCCACAGGTACTTTAGTCCTCCAGGGGCAACCTCTTCATAAACCCTTTTTCCCTGAACTTTTACTCCCTCTAGTGGTGGAAATAGGTTCTTGATTTTTAGCACTGGATGCAATTTCGTTATCGATTGTTTATACGAGAAATGTGCCAGTCTGGTTTGATATAGGGTTATGTAGCAAGATTATAAGAGCGGCCTTATTTAAAGTGTCTGTTGACTTTACTTCCACACCTTCATCACAAATAAAGCATCCCAATTATTGACATCAGCTGCATCTAAGATGGGTTGCAGAAACTAAGCCTTCATACCCACTAATTCAGGGATATGAGTCGTTTTGTAGGACCACAGTGCGGCAGCATCCAAACATGCATGAACCACACAAGAGTAAATAAATAAATAAATAAATCAGCTAATTAACAGGACCATAACATAAAAAAGCTTCATGTATTAACTTGTGAAAAATACATTCTGGTATTTTTTTCCTGAATATATTACAGGATTATGATTATTTAAGTTTTTATGGAGAAAATCTGCTGTTTTTCTAAATGAACAAGGTACGTCAGATGAATAATCTTATATCTGTGAAACACGGCATACTGTTCCAAATGATCAATTTGCAATGTACAGCGGTTCAGAATGATCTTTCCGTATGAACAAACGCAAAGTCCTCAAACTAATAACGATCCATATTAATCAAAGACAGGAGTATCTCCCAGTTTCTCAAACCCAAAACAAAACTGGTTTAATCTAAGATGGTAGACCTGTCTCAAGCTAAATGTTTCCAGGATATTTGAGGTTTCTCGTTAATTCAAAAGAACAGCAAATGTTTCACCATAAAGATTTTTGCATCGTTAATTAGGAAAAAAAAAATAGTGCAAATAAATCCAAACCAAAACTTTATCTTGCTAATTCAGAACGTTTTGTTTTTCATTCAAACTTTTCTTGGAATTCTGGGATAGCTGTTATAAATTCAGAATTTATTTTCTCTTAATTAAATGCAATAATTAAATGAATTGGTGTGTTAAAAAGAACATAACTCTTGAGAACTTGGCCCTTCCCGGGTTTGAGTTTAGGACTTCTGTTTCTCTCTGAAGTGTACCTGCCGGACCACAGCGTGTCCTCCTCCTGGCACATATCGTGTGCGCTGATGATGTCCGTGTTCTTCAGGTCATCTGGTCTTTGCAGGTGGACGACGGTGTCGTAGTTGCTGGATTGTGCAGCGCTCCTGAGACTCCATCGGCTCTGACTGGTCTCGGAAAGCGCGTCGGCGTCTGTCAGGTCAGTGATAGCCGACCTCCTGTTCCTCTGCCGCTCAGAAGGCTCGGGGCTCTGCGCCCAGGAGCTGTACTCCACCCCCTGCGTCAACATCCGCCATGTTCCCAGCGTGGCAGAACGGACGGCTTTTGGGATGTTAAAGTGGGGATGTGAGAGATGTGTGGAAACATGCAACTTGTTTAACACAGATATTGTCAGGATAATATCTATTAAAGAACAGAGCCACTTAAAAGTGTTTGGCATTTACAAGTAACTACACCGATCTGTCATAACATTATGACCACCCAATGCTGACAGTGAAAGTGAGTGATTATTTGTCATTGTGAACACACCACAGCACAGTGCACCACAACGAAATGTGACCTCTGCATTTGACCCATCCTTGAAGGAGAAGTGGGCAGCTAGCAAGGGCAGCGCCCGGGGAGCGGTGCTTGGGGACGGTACCTTGCTCATGAGTACCTCAGTGGTGACTTTATCGGCCCTGGATTCGAACCTGCGACCTTCTGATCATGGGGCCAACACTACCGTTACGCCACCAACTGTATTTTTAACAGTGTAATGCCAAGTCAAAATAAGATTTCAAAGACAATTTGGATATAAGAATGCTTCAATAAGTTACAGTAAAAAAAGTTGTCTATTTTGCCTTTCAGAGTCATACATTTTGACAAAAAACGGCTGAGGATTCTTGCTTCCATCTTTACCACTGTGGCCTATATTCTCCAACTCCATCACACAGTTGTCAAGAACATACTGTGATACAGTGACATCTGGACTGCATGGACATGGTAGCTCATCAGAAGCCAGTTCTGCCAATTCAGCACAAATCAGGAACACCTTGTAGCAGACAATACCCTTCCTTAGAGAATAATAAGTCTACAGAAAAATAATTTTTGTAACGTGTGATAGCTCTGTTCTAATATTTATTACACTATAAAATAGTTACTGGAAAAGTTAGTGGAATGAGTTACATTAGCAGCGTTGATAATTGTAGTTAGCTACTACCCAACACTGTCCATCACCCTGTCACCTGTTCATCAGTTTTACTTACTGCTATCATCCTACAAGAGCTGCAGTTCTGGAGTTGCTCTGACCCACTCATCTAGCCATCACAATCTGAACCAGGTCCACTTTGCCCATTTTTATACAGTACTTTCAACACATTGACAAAGGACAAAATGTTCACTTACTGCCTTATATATCCTACTCACTGCCAGGTGCCACTGAAACAAGGTAATCAGTGTTATTCACCTCATTTGTCAGTGGTCATAATGTTATGGCATAATGTCAGGGCTTGTGCAATCAGCAAAATGTGTAGTTCTTATCAGCAAAATATCTAAATTATCGTACATCTGCATCTTGTAAAATTATAGTTTTCTAGCATAGTCGGACACCAGTGTCTCCCAATTTAGACACCAGTCTTGCAAAAAGTGGAAAATTAGGGTAAAAAGCTTATGAATTGTTAGCTTCAGATCAAGTTTAACAACAACAATTGCATCTGCAATGAGAACCAACTACAGCACAGTCCTACCGTAAACCACCATAGATCTTCTCTCCATCCATTTGGAGTTCCGCTGTGTTGTTTCTCTCATGGACCCTTGTTTCAGTCCCTGTACATGAAGAGGATTAAGACAGTTTCGGCAGGGTAATGGACGCGTAGATTTATGGAGTACATTTGAAAGAGGTGTTCGTTAATGCACTTGCCACCAGAAGATCAGGACACAAGAGTCAGGGCCTGTAGACTCAATTCTGTGGAATGCGGAAAGGCAGTTTCCTGTCTTGCTCATTAAAAGCCTTTATCCTCAAGCCAGAAGGCCGCCGTCCCCCACTAGACAGCTCTCTGAATCAATTACGGATCTTATTTTCTCCCCGTAGTCAGGAAGAGAACAATCATATAGTTTATAGAAACTAAAAGGGGCCTGCTGGTGCACAATCAGCAAGAGTTCCTGCTTTCTCTGGAATCTGCAGCACAGATAAAACAATAATAAAAAAAAAAAAAGTAACAATTTTTAAAAAACGCCAAACCGAAAATGTATGATCAAACGTATGCATGATACACGTCATGCATTAAAGTGTCAAAGTACACAAAGATCAGATAAATACAGCATATATTTTCACAGTCTTTTCCTGCCAGAGACAAATAAGGTAACATCTAATTTATTTGAACAAAATCATTGTAAATAATACTAAATACCAAGAGTCTGTTAAGTATCAGGAGTTTCTGGAAATTAGTGTAAAATAAATGTTGATGCCGAGATTAAATGTTAGGCGTCAACATTTGTTTTACACCGAATTTATTTCAACAGACACTTACTGATTAATACTAATCGTGACACTTCTCGTTGTTACACTCAAAAAGTGTTATTTTATTAGAAGTAATTTATTGAAGGAAAAAAAAGACAAAAAAATAATACAACCAGGTGGATGCTTTGGAGCATCGTGTCTCACTTTTGAGGAATATGTAACAGTTTTTTTTTCTTTCCGTTTTGCAGTGTTTTGGATCTACATGTCAAAAACAGCACAAAGGACGTGACAACACTACCGACATTTAAAAGGACAGAAGAATAGCTTTAACATCAAACATAAATTTATCGAACGAAATTGATACAGACTATCGATGGCGACTACAGTTAGAAAAACAGAGGTAAATTGAAGTGTAAAAACGAAGCACTTGCGTCATCTTATTTTACAACTGGTATTCTCATGGTGAGTCGATAAAAAATAAACACCACGAAACGAAACCTTTTTTCAGCACCATTTGCATTATTCCACTTGTCCGACTACAAAATCTTTAACTGAAATTCCTGCGGAAAAAAAAGTCAAACAGCTGGGAAATCTCCAGTGTTTACAACCATCTGCCCCTAGAGGACTCCAACGGCCAGTTAAATTTCAATTAATGGGATCAAACAGGAAATGGAATATTATAGTAAATGCAGGTCAGATTAGTCCAATTTGTCAAAGCCATGCAGGAGAAACCTGAAAACAAGCAGTTTCTCTGAGGCTCGCATTCTCTCCCCAAGTCTGTGTGGTGACTGGAGACCGGTTCAGTGAAGAAAACTCGCACACGACTAATGCCCAGCAGCTATGAGGACTTGACTGCATAAACATGCTCATCATTGTATGTAAATGAGCTCATCACATAAGATTAGTGTGGTCCACTCCTGAAACAAAGCCAGTAAGACTGCGTCTGTAACACGTCTGTACTTTTGCATGTTATCATAACATTGTGTGATGCAGCAAAAAAAAACAAAACAATAATGACAGGATTTTAAAAAATTATTCATTTTCAAAATATCGGGCTGAATTGATTTGGAATTTCAAGTGTGCGTGTGTGTGTGTGATCAGAAAAGTCTGAAAAACAAATCCTTGAGAAATGTAGGTATGCTGTTTGTTAACGGTCTCTAAACTTCTCAAGGATAACAAAGGGATAATGTGAAAAGGTAAAACACATTGGTCTTGAAATTGTGCGTAGACACCAGATGCAGTTTGTCGGACGCAGGAAAGAATGTGTAAAAAAAAATCCAAAAAAACCCGAATGACACATAGCGATGCATAAATCCTTCAAGATCACGGGTGTAGCTCAGTTCCTCTTAGACATGCTCGTCTTCACATGCTACAGCCCTGTAGTCCCAAGGAAATAACTTCCGCCCCAAAGAACGAAGGAGCATCACTTCCTTCACCTAACGTCTTGTCCCGGTGTAATGTACCAAGTCTCTGTACATGTGCATAAACCTAAATCCTCAATTGGTGCCAGGCTGACTCCTGCCTGGCGTTGCCGCCTCCCTATGTCCCTTCCTGGCCTTGAAGGGGTTCCATTTCGGTCTGTGCTGGTGATGGAGGTGATGGTACGGCAGGCAGCCGAACTTGCCGGGTTAAGTGGCTCAGCTGGGGCTAGGCGGTGTGGTAGACGAGCTGGTATCGGGCAGTGCGCTGGCTTGCTGCTCCCCCGGCGTGCCATCCGCCTGCCGCTGGGCGATGGCCGCTGCTGAGTGTTTACACTGAGGCGAGCCACACTGGCAGCTGAACAGCTTCCCTTTCACGTCCCAGAAGTGATCACCATAATCAAACCTGTGGAGAGAGCAGGAAATTGAGGGCTCCTTCCTTGATATGTCAGTGTGGCGATAACGTCGGGTTAATAGCTTAATGTTTGGCTTGACTTTTGTAGGATGGTACTTAGGGAAATTAACATTAGAGGCGATACTGATTTAACAAACAACTGTGGTCGTCTCAATATAGCCTCCTACGGCAACCAACAATATAACTCTGTTCTGTCTTAATCTAGCCTCATGGAAACTAACAACGCAATGTCTAATTGTGGCTGTCTCAATGTAGCCTCGTATGGAAACTAACAACGCAATGTTTAATTGTGGCTGCCTCAATGTAGCCTCGTATGGAAACTAACAATGCCATGTCTAATTGTGGCTGCCTCAATGTAGCATTCTATGGCAACTATCATTTTGACTCATTCTCTAATTGTGGCTGTCTCAATGTAGCCTCATATGGAAACCAACAACGCAATGTCTAATTGTGGCTGCCTCAATGCAGCCTCGTATGGAAACTAACAACGCCATGTCTAATTGTGGCTGCCTCACTGTAGCCTCATATGGAAACTAACAACGCAATGTCTAATTGTGGCTGCCTCAATGTAGCCTCGTATGGAAACTAACAACGCAATGTCTAATTGTGGCTGCCTCAATGTAGCCTCGTATGGAAACTAACAATGCCATGTCTAATTGTGGCTGCCTCAATGTAGCATTCTATGGCAACTATCATTTTGACTCATTCTCTAATTGTGGCTGTCTCAATGTAGCCTCATATGGAAACCAACAACGCAATGTCTAATTGTGGCTGCCTCAATGCAGCCTCGTATGGAAACTAACAACGCAATGTCTAATTGTGGCTGCCTAAATGTAGCCTTATATGGAAACTAACAACGCAATCTCTAATTGTGACAGCCTCAATATAGTCTCCTATGGCAACTAACATCATAAAATAATACAGTATCTAATTGTGACCATCTTAATATAGCCTCCTATGGTAACTACCATTATAAACTATTGTGTAATTGTGACTGTCTCAATATTGCCTCTTCTGGAACCTAAAATTATAACCAAACGTATAATCCTGGCAGTCTCAGTACAGCCTCATACAGACATACACATTACAACACAATTGTGTCTACCTGTACTGGCTGAAACAGCAACTATCATTATTACAATATGTCTAATTGTGGCTGTCTCAATGTAGCATTCTATGGCAACTATCATTATAACCCAATGTCTAATTGTGGCTGTCTCAATGTAGCCTCCTAATGGCAACTAACACTATAATATAATATCTTAATATAGCTTACTGCGGCAACTAACATCATAATGTCTAATTGTGATTGTCTCAATGCTAGGGCTGGGAAACTATTCAAAAGATTTACAGAAACCAACATTTAGAACCTCGAAATAATCTCGCCCATGAAAGTTATTTTAATTTTTAAAAAAAAAATCTGTTAATATATATTTTTTAACATCTAGGGCTAATACTTCTGCTAATACCAAAAAAATCCTGTCAATACTTTCCAAAGGGTATCACATACTGGCCCGGTGTGTGTGTGTGTGGGTGTGTGTTTTGTTATTTTCCAATCCCAAAAATAAGCACTTTCATTACAAATTGTAACACAACATTAACATTATAATACAATATCTAATTGTCATTCCCTCAATATTGCTTCATCTGGTGACTAACATACTAGCACAATGTCTAATGGTGATACTTTACATGGCTTAATACACACACATCAGCACTCATGGCTGTCAGTATCAAATTTATTTATGTTTACTGTATTACAGCCATATTTACAATTACAGTCTCTATATTAAATCGTTTTGCAGATATGAATTGTTGATTTCCTTTTTTTGGTGTTTCTTGACGCATAAAGAAAAGGAAAATGAAAGACGGATCCTTAAGTGTTGTGGTTGCGTTGTTTGTTCACTAGAGAGCTTTTTGTTTTTATACAGCTGACTGATTAAACTTGGAATATATTGTATTGTACTTTCTGTTCTGTTGGCTTTTTTTTTTTTTTTTATACAGTGGTACCTTGACTTACGAGTGTCCCAACTAACGAGTTTTTCGAGATACGAGCCGTCTCTCGGCCGTTTTTTTTGTTTTGAGTTGAGAGCTAAAATTCGGGTTACGAGCCAGATGGGCGTGCGACGGCGCTATTTAATGACACTTGCCTAACTCATTTCAGAAACGTGCTGAAAGGGAGGATGAAACAGACCACACTGGACAGGTTTTTATCGAAAAGCCCTGCAGATGAAAGCGAGGAAAGCGTGGGGAAACGGGCAAAAATCAGCAAATAAGATTCAGTTATTCAGTTCAGCCTTTCTCCTCCACCTTCGTCAGCATCTTCAAGTCGTCTGATCTCCAAAGCAAATGCTGTACATTATACTTAATAAAACCAGTTTATTGCAGTACGTTCTATTGTATTGTGTTTTTATACAATGTTCGTTATTTATAAGCACATTTTTCTATTTAAAAACGAAACAAAAAAACTGTGTTTTTTGGGGGGTCCAGAATGGATTAATGTCATTTCAATTCATTTCAATGGGGAAAACTGATTTCTTCTTCTTCCTCTTTCGGCTTTTCCCTTCAGGGGTCGCCACAGTGAATCATCTGTCTCCATTTAGTCCTATCCTCTGCATCCTCTACCCTCACACCAACTAACTTCATGTCCTCTTTCACTGCATCCATAAATCTCCTTTTTGGTCTTCCTCTCAGCCTCCTGCCTGGTGGCTCCAACCTCAGCATCCTTCTACCTATGTACTCATGGTCTCTCCTCTGGACAGGTCCAAACCATCTCAGTCTGGCCTCTCTGACTTTATCTCCAAAACATCTAACATGAGCTGTCCCTCTGATGAACTCATTCCTGATCCTATCCATCCTCGTCACTCCTAAAGAGAACCTCAACATCTTGAGCTCTGCAAGCTCCAGTTCTGCCTCCTGTCTTTTCCTCATTGGCACTGTCTCCAAACCATGCAACATGGCTGGTCTCACTACTGTTTGAAGAAGAAACCTTTATTTCATACGTTATGACCTTCTGTGTTTCAGCGAGAACCCATGGGTCTTTCCCTCTCTGGATGTTTTCCCCAAATGTAGTGTATGTTCTACAGACTTTTATACAGATGTGTGAATATGCAAACTTTGATAAAGGCTCGTAAGATTTCCTGACCTGCAAAGCCATGTCTTTGTGGAGATTCAAATAACACTTTAGGATTTTGTGTTTTTGTTGCTTGCAGAATACCGGCTGACATATCAATGTCAAATGTTTTGATTCTCAGATTTTGAAATCCTATACGGTATATAGCTCAGGCTGTAGTCAGAACAAATTAATCCATTCGCCTTCCAACTTTTTCCAAACAGTAACAGCAATAGTTCCAAACTATGCTACACAACTAAAAGCAAACTAGGTGCAACAATGAAGCAAAAAACACTGATGTGTTCTAGCTTTCCATATTAGGGGGTCTTCTTAATGCCTCCAAAAAGACCTCAACTTAACCTGTCCCTGCTCTATAAAAACTTCCAGCTGTCCACCCAAGTTCCAGTTCTAAGGAGGCAGAAAGTAATGGCGGGCTTTCACTGTGCGATGTTTGGCCCATTTTGAGACGATTTTTCACTCGTGCGACTATTTTGGGGATCGGCCCGAGTTTCGGCTTAATTGTGTGTCGTGCATCATGTGGTGTACATGGGGTAACGAGAAGCGATTAACACCTCGCGACCAGCTCCCGATCAGCAATCGTACGGTCGCAAGAAAATCAAACCTGTTTGAAATGCTGGTCGCCCCTCGTGAGGGTATCGCACTGTTGAAGCAGTGCCACGAGCCGATTTAACGCAACCTCTCACACTGCGCATGCGCAAACACAGACGTGGAAGTGCAATTTTAGACAAGACGGAGCGGCAAGGCAGCGCGTTCTTCTTCTGTTTACGTTGCAGTTCCGGATACAAGAGTCCGACGTGTCGTGTAGAGACGTACGGTGTGAGCAGTCGGGTCGCATCAGAGCATCGGGCCGCATAGTGTGAGAACATGAATCGTGAGCTGCAAACTTTTAACCCCTGCGATGGGCCGAGTCGCACTGTATTACAGTGTTGAAGTGGAGCTTTTAGCTAACCAACAGCAAAAATAACCTCAACATGTCGTCCTGATCCTATTAGGCTACATTCGATTCAAATGAATTTGTCGTTGGCTCTGTCTATTAATGAACGGGCAATACGAACAATGCTATTTTATTCTAGTGATCAAGCTGCCTCTCCTAATAATAGACACTGTGCAAAACAGGCCAGCCCTCTCTCAGTAATGGCCTGCTAATTTGCACTCTTCCTGGCAGATCTGCCCCGGTTTCACACTGAAATTAGGAGATATGAATAAGTCATAAGAGGTTTGGCTGTCATTTTCTGACAATTATGCGGTAAAAGGGATAGATGGGTAAAAGGGTGCCCTGAGAGATTTTATTTTGAGACTGTTTTCAGACTGATTGCTTGGTTCCTTCAAAACAACACAGGAAGTGGACAGACTACTGACCTGCGACCAACTAGTTTTTTTTTTAAAAATCATTATTCTGTTAACTCTTAACTACATTAAACACGGCACAATTCGACTTTTTTATGTCCGATATGATACTAATATTGTAAATTTGGATATCTGCCGATAGGATACAAATCTGATAGTCTCTTGAGTATTTTTAACAGAAAACAGAAAGTAATGCTTTAAAAAATGTCAATACATGATTGATTATTTTGTTATGAATAAGGAAATAATTAACTTAAATGCTATTTTCTTAACTAAAACAATGTAATAATTTCACACTCATGTATATGCTAAATTATTATTAAAATGCACCATTATCCATTAAGATGTTTTCTGACAAACTTCTTTCAGATCTGGCATAGCAGGAGAACGACTTGCGCCTTTATTAATGAGTATGACAACATATGTGACCCTCCACGGCAAAACCAGTCGCTTGTCGCAACGGAGGCTGCCGAGAAAAACGAGTGTTTATGTTGCGTGGGGTAAAATTTGGGATTTTTTGTTTTGAAACAGTGGAAGGTCTATACTGTACTGCTGTGAATAAATTTCGCTGAAAAACTTACCCTTTCCATCCTAAAAACGTGACTTTCTTGAGGTGAGGAATTCAATTCCAGCAGAATGTTAAAAGTTTCTGTTTTGACCGCTCTACTTCAATATTTACGGTAAATCCACTCGTTGACTAGCGTGAAGATATTTCTCCGGAATCCATCTTCGTCTCCCGATTTCACTTAACCTAACGCAGGTAGGCTATCCGTGTGGCTGTGAATGCAGCGTAGGCTACCGTAAATACAAACGTAGCCGCGACCGCAACAAAGCGTCTGTGAGTGCTACGGCGATAGTCAACTTCAAAGACAGATTTCTCCGTTTCTCACTTGGCGTGACAGGAGAAACCCGACTCCTTTGAATGTTGATATCTCAGTCATATGTCGTCCGATTCGTTCGATATAGGTATCGAAAACACAATAACTCAATTTTGAAAATTTGCGACAAGCGACTGGTTTTGCTGTGCAGAGTCACATATATCAAAAATATCTCACTAGTAATAGTAATTTTAAAGGGTTAGGGTTACTAAGGGTGGGAAAACGTTCCACGGTCCGAAAACAAAGGCTCCAAGTAAAATAGGTGTGAAAATGTGTTCGTTGTGTTTCTGCTCAAATTCAGAAGCGCTTCTTTCTATCCAAACCTAACCACACTCATCTGGTAAAATAAAAAAGAAAAAAAGGGGCGAATAGCACGAGAGCTCACCCTAACTCGTCTCCCGCGCTGATGTTCTTGCTAGCGAAAAACGCGATGTGGGGGAAGCGGAGGTCCTGGTGGGAGGTGAACACTCGGCATGGGAACAGGTTCGGCTCGCAGTGGTGGTTTATGAACCGGCTGATGTTGCCGTAGAAGCGGGCGTCGATGCAGTACATGTCGCCAACCTGCAACGGAACCATGCACGTCAAATGAGGATGAAACCAAAGGAGGGAGGAGACAGTGGGAATTGAACTTCAGAGATTATGGGATCTCAGCTAGTTCTCATTCTCACCAAACGTGGCGCCGTAACACGTGAACATGCAATACGAACAACAATGTAACTCTTAAGGAAGCTAATCAAAGCTTAAATGTATTAACACCTTCTGATATAACTACTCAAGAAGCCACTGCACGTCTCAAAAGAAAATACTGGAAACAAGTTAATGACGATTCCCTCATTTAGAAGGAGCAGAAAAACAGTCGACTGTTGACTACAAACTCGCATCTAATTTTTTTCTCTTTCTTTGTGGCTGTTAGTGGAAGAAAATTATCGTTTTAATTTTTTATGCACTTTACTTTGCCATACAAGATGTTACAGTTTTTTCAGTTTGAGAACAATTTCACCCTCTAAAATCTGAAAGCTGCTTTAACCTGTTAAGCCCTGAGACTGTTTTACAGATTTTTGCTGTAAAAAAAGGTAATATAAAATAAAATGTGTATTTCTCAGCAACCACAATGTCTATTTTTATGCTTTTGGTATCACTATAAAGGTAACACTTGTGAGATTACTGTGGGTGGAATCCAGCGAACATGTTACTGCGTCCAGAATAAAGAGAAGATGCAACACAGCAGAACATGAAAAAAAAAAAAATCATATTGCATAAAAAACCTCCTTATAATCTCGTAATCTCTTGGTCTGGGGCTTTCATATGATATACTGTATGCGTGGTTAGCCATAGTAGTATAGACTCTACAGCCGTATTTCTTTGACGTAGATCTACGCCGTGTTTTTGTTCTTTGTTTATTTATGTGTTTGGTGTTGGAATTGTGTTATGTTTAGGTGGAATTTATTTTTTTGTTTGAATTTTTAGACGAATTCTATCGGTGATGTCGATGTGCCGTATGCTTGTTTACGTTTACCGACTATTTAAAGCCTTCCCGTTCTGCGGCTATCGGGCTCAAGCCATTAATTAGGATGTGGAGTGAAGAGGTTACGATGAAGACAAAAAGGGACAGAGGAAGGAAGCATTTTATCTTTGGATTTTCATGCGACTGACATTTTAAACAGAATCTGACGCCGACCAAACGTACACAGGTCTCATATCCTGTGGCATTTTCTCGAAAAATAAAGTAGAGTATCATTACTGTTACTGTTTGTTCTCAGTCACAAGGCGTTTACTGATAACTAGGCGTAACTTAGGTGTACTGATGTCAAAAATGCCTCAGGGTTTCATCGCTTTTAATACGAAGAGACGAAGGACTGGCAGAGCATTACAAAGCCATGACAATAATTTTATTAATGGCTTTTTGAACAATAAATGCATCGCCATGACACTACGCAGGAACAGGCTGGGAAAAAGGTAGAGCAGATTAACATGAGAGTTAGAAACATCCTCAGGGGTAACCCTCCAATCCCCTACACGTCCGCTGATATAGTCGCCAACTCTTCACTTACACAATGTGGCATTATGGTGAGGTGTTATTTTTTGGTTAACGTGCTACCTTGCTGTCAGGCTGAAAAAATTAAGAAATCATTCTCCCTAGCGTCTGCCTCCAGCGTCGAGCGATCTCCCCCACGTATCTACGCACAGCACGGAGCAGGGAGGAACATTATAGCGTGCACAAGAACAGCAGCGGGAGGTAGAAAGAGGTGGGAGGAGGGAGCAGAGATGGGGGAGGCAGAAGGGAGAGGAGGAGGGAGGAAAGAGGTAGAAGAGGCGGGGAGAAAGAGATGAGGGATGTAGTGAGGGGAGTTAGGGAGGAAGTGATGGAGGGAGAGGAGGGAGGGGAGGGAGTGAGTGAAGGAGGAAGAGGAGGAGGGCAGAAAGAAGGAGAAGGAGGAGGAGGAGGAGGGAGAGGAGGGGGGTCCGAGACGGTGCAGAGTGAGGGAGGAGGAGGGAAAGGAGGAGGTGAGAGTGGGAGGGAGGCGGGGAGAGAGAGAGGAGGGCGAGGAGAGGAGAGAGAGGAGGACAGGTGGGGAGGGTGGCAGAGAGGGAGATGGGGGGACAGACAGGAAGATAACCAATCTAACCCTAGATGGAGGGATAAAGCAAGAAGACGGAGAATAAAAAGTGAAGAGATAAAATTGAGAGGATGGAGGATAAAAGCAAGATAAGCGGAGATGGAGGAGGTGAAAGGGCAAAAAAGTGGGAGGCAGAGGAAATGGGAGGAAGGGAAGACGGAATGAAGGCAAGAACAGTGAGAGAGGATAAGGGGGAAGGAGGATGGAAATTGCGGAGGAGAAAAGGAAAAAAAAAAAGAGAGGGTGGAAGGAAGAGAATAAGAGAGAAGAAGGTGAAAAAAATGCAGGAAGGATACAGCAGAGGGACGAGCAGAGTGAGAGAGGGAGGAGAGTGTAGTGGCAGAGGAAAGAAAAGAAGAATAAAGAGGAAGAGGGAGCTAGAAAGGAAGGAGGAGGGACAGAAAGAGAGGATTTGGGAAGAGGCCGAGAGGGAGGATAGAAAAGACTCACTACTTGAGCGAAAGTTCCTTGAGGAATGTCCTGGGTGACAACGTAGCCCTTCTTCTGAGTCTGAACAGCTGCAGTGTCTCTTGGCTAAGTCATTCCACAATCAACGCGCTATAAACAACGGCTTAGCGCTAAAGATGCTTTCAAAATGCTCACGCCGACTTACCGCGAGCCGTTCTGCTAGCAGCGGTTCTTGCAGGTCCTCCAAGGCAAGCGTGGTTGCAGTGAAAATCAAGCTGACTCGCCCAGCAGAACTCGGGCAGCAACCGGCTCTCCTGCGGAAAAGAAAGCAAAGTCAGCAAGAACCACGTTTCCTAAAATATTAACAACAACGCCGCTTTGCTTGCGATTACTTGCGTTCTGGGATAGCGTATAATAATACCATAATTACGTAGGGTAAACTGCAGCAGGCTCCGTCAAGTCGTGACAACCTTCCACGCATGGAACCTTCAAGTTAACGTCGTTAAAATTTGGTCTTACCTTGTCGTACCAGCAGCGCAGACTCAGCTGACCGCACATGCAGCTGGCTGACGAACAGTCGTCTTTACAAACACAGTACTGTAGACGACATAAAATAATGAGCTGAAGCGGAAGGATCGCCCCTCCCAACAACTATTAGAGCCACTGAAACTTTACAAGCTGCTGTACCTGTAAATGTGTAATGTTTTTGTCAATATTCATCGGGGAGGTGACGCAGTTGTCGGGGACGTATTTGTAGTCGTCAGGACAGAGCTCGCCGTCCACGCCGTTGACACACGGAACTGGAACTCTCTCATAACCTCGCGCTATGTCTCTGAATACAGGGAGTCGAGAAAAGGACAACAACATGGAAGTTCAAGAAGTTCTGAACAGATTATGAATCACAAATGAAAAGAGGTTCATTTCAGAACAGAAAGAAATCTTTGCCAGATAGGTTAAACCAAATGTCCAGATTATCCAACAGAAGGACAATCTTGCTTCCGGGCTCACATTACTTGGGTTACTTCTTCTGCCTAGAGATGTCACGATACCACTTTTTTAACGTCCGCTACGATACCGATATTGTACATTTAGATATCTGCCGATACGATATAAATCCGATACAGTCTCTGAGCTGCTTTTGCAGAGAACTACATTTCCCTGGCCTCCGCCGCCCCAGACGCGTCACAATGGCGTTAGTGGCGCTTCAAGATAAGCGATGGAAAATCTCTGGAAAATCGAAATAAGCGGCAGAATTGTGGAGTAGAGCAGCTGGTTGCTGTGGTTGTTATCAGCTAAAATATGGTTTGTGTAATAAAGGCCTTTTGACGAACTGGGCGTTTAGCGGTAATAAGCGCTCATGCGCGCCGTCATTAACACCGCGTGGGTGTTTACACCGCGAAAAATGTCATTTATGTGTTTTTAAGGATTTACTTCTGTTTTAGTGCAGGAACATCCTCCAAATACTTTCACATACAGAGGGATCAGGTCTTGACTTGATCGCCACTGAAAACGTTGTGTGTCACTATTAAGCGTCCGTGTGAAATATGAACTGCTCTAAGTAAATGAATTAAATGAAGCTTAGATTCTAGAAAAAATTACTTTGCCCATTTTGTAATAAAGATGACCGAGTTATTGGAACAATCGTTTCAGCGTTACGCAGTACCACTTCCATACATAACGAATTGAGCGTGCACACATTTACAGACGGCTCCATAGAGCGGCCCAATGCCACCGATACCCGATCCAGCCGTTTGAGTCGTTATCGGACGATGCCGATCATATGGGATCGATTGCCATCTCTAGTTCGCCTCAAGAAACACTGCAAAAGTTTATTACAGAAAAGCCAGAATGAGATTCATCTATAGCATCCTATCTATGTTCCGAGGTGTTTATGTATTGTAATTTATGTTCTGAATGTGTAAACACTCACATTTTCATGTTAAAAACACTTCAAATTAAGTTTTTATTGAAACGAGCACTTCTAAATCAACAAATTACAGCGAACAAATATTAACTTATTCCATAAAAAAGCGTTCCTATAGAAAACTTGACTAAAATATTTCAAGTCTTCCAGCTGTAGCATAGCTTAAGCAGCAGTAGCCTCGTTTCTGA
The DNA here is from genome assembly GCA_032718565.1 of Distichodus sexfasciatus. Lineage (NCBI taxonomy): Eukaryota > Metazoa > Chordata > Actinopteri > Characiformes > Distichodontidae > Distichodus > Distichodus sexfasciatus. The sequence continues at coordinate 359,026 of JAVGVS010000043.1, forward strand.
AGGACTTCTAGCAGAACCCACTGGTGTAATAAGGTATGGCAGTGTTTCTTCCTTTTAGGGCTGCTGTTGCCACCAAGCAGTGAAAAGGACACCTCAAAGCAGATTAAACCTGCTGTCCAACCCGGTATCTGCCAATGAACATGTCAGTTAACCTGGAAGACTAAGCCTACCTTAGCGGTTCTGCTCCAAGCGGGGAGAAAGGGGGGTGTAAATGTAAATGAACGCCTTTCTGTACTGACAACATAGATCGTGCAATCACCCAGTCACAAAGGAATCATGAATAGCCCACAAACCTGTTAAAATAACATCAGGCAGAAAAATGAGATTGCAAAGTGAGACACTGAAGTAGGGCCACAATTTCACCGTCTGTATTTTTGATTAGTACTTAGTTTTATTTTATATTCTGTGATTATGAACACATTGACGCAGTTTTTAATAATAATAATAATACTAATACTACTACTAACAATAATAATAATAATAATTCATACATCTCAATGCAGTTCAAAGTGCTTTCCAAAGAGAACAGTAAAAACAAGCAATAAGGGCACAGATAAAAATAAAAATATGAAAATTAGAGACATAACAATAACAATAGAATAAAATAATAATAATAAAACAGGGTCTAGAAATGACAAATCAAATGAAACACCAGGTGCACACCCAGACATGCAGCAACCCAGGCAAAACACATAAGAACACCACCATCAGACCTGTTAGAGCCATTTTGTGTGAATGTTTAGATTTAATGTTTTGTAGTTGTTTACAGTAGAAAGTAGAAAGTAGATGTTTCTGGAATCTTCCATAACTTTCCATGTACAGCGCTACGTAATAGAACTTTATCAATACGTATGCATGTTAAATGTACTACTACGTAACAATAGAAGTAATACGCGCCTTACGTGTCGTAACCTGAAGTTACGTATGATGTAAGAACGTAAAAGCTTTAGTTTCACATTGAATGTGAAGGAGCTAGGAGCTCCAGAGCGCTACAGTTTTTGACCGTCACGTAACGCCACGTAAAGTATCTTTGTAGTCTTAGGGATTCATTTCTTGTCTGTAAACCTTGAATTGTAGTAAAGAAAAGACGACGAAAGACAACCCAAGACTCAAGACTCTTTTTTGGTACGTGTCGCGTACAAAGACAACTCAAGAGCTCTTAGCAAATGAGAAAGCAAGGATTTGCTCTCACAAGACCCATGCATAAAAGAAGTAAAATACATGATCATAAAACAGTGACTACTAAGTAAAAGCCAGGGTAAAAGAGTATGTTTTTAGCTGCTTTTTAAAAATATTTAAGGAGGAGGCCTGACGAATATCTAAAGGCAGCTTGTTCCAAATACTTGGTGCATAAAAACAAAAGGCTGATTCTCCGTATGTGACCCTCCACGGCAAAACCAGACGCCTGTCGCATAAATCAAGCTTCAAAACGATACCTATATTGAATGAATTGGACGACATATGACTGAGATATCAACATTCAAAAGAAGTCGGGTTTCTCCTGTTATGCCAAGTAAAAAAACAGAGAAATCTGCCTTTGAATTTGACTATCGCCGTAGCACTCACAGACGCTTGATGCGGTCACGGCTACGTTTGCATTTACGGTAGCCTACACTGCATTCACAGCCACACGGATAGCCTACCTGCGTTAGGTTAACTGAACCTGGGAGACGGAGATGGATTCCGGAGAAATATGTTCACGCTAATCAACAAGTGGATTTACCGTAAATACTGAAGTAGAGCGGTCAAAACAGAAACTTTTAACATTCTGCTGGAATTGAATTCCTCACCTCAAGAAAGTCACGTTTTTAGGAAGGAAAGGGTAAGTTTTTCAGCGAAATTTATTCACAACACTACAGTATAGACCTTCCACTGTTTCAAAACACTAAAAACAAAAAATCCAAAATTTTACCGTACGCAACATAAACGCTCGTTTTTCTCGGAAACCTCCGTTGCGACAAGCGACTGGTTTTGCCGTGGAGGGTCACAAATATGTTTATGTTTAATATTACCGATTTATCGACAGACGTTGATGCTACTTCAATAACTTTGTAAAAATTAAAACAGTGTATTTCATTACTATTTAGTTTGAGAACCTCCGCACTAACCTGTTGAGAAGCTTCTCTCTTGAGGAACTCTGCTCCCCGTTGGCCTCTCGCTGCTTCCGGCTGGCCTGCAGTGTGCTCCACACCTTCGAGTTCTGGCTGCAGCACTCCATCGGCGAGTCTCCTTCCCTGTTCTTCAGGTTCACGTCAGCTCCATGCGACAGTAACAACCTGCAGGCCCGTGAAAATGTAAGTTTCCAATGGTCTTGACTGCCGATCGTCCTGACAGTCCTATCGTTCTCCACTTTGCATATTCCTTTGCTAAGACCACAAATGACAAAAGTGACCTCGGAGGAAGGTGCTGCCTCATTTCATAATGAAATGTTGTCACGCGCACTCACTCCCGCCGGTAGTTGGATTGGGACGCGGCCGGTCGCGGTTCAAAGGGTACTTAAGGAGTCATTTCCTCGCGACGAATCGCTGTGCCATTGAGTCACCCGGCCCATCTTCCAACCCTGTCGGCGTCTACTGTGAGTACTCTCCGTTATTGGGTTATCTCTTTGATTAGAGTGTGTGTCTTTAGAACGCGGATTTACTGTGGAAATCCTAGCTCTTCGTACAAGAGAGTTCTTAGATCAATCCTACCTACTCGTGTTCTCAGCCGCGTTTGGGTTAACCACCACGCTAAACGGGCTAATGGCTAACGAGTAGCAGTTTACTAAATCCTAACCAGATCACTGGCGACCTGTGAAAGTTAGACATTCGGTTCAAATTCTAACCAGATCACTGTCCGAATCGTGACGCAATCCAACAGCCGCCTAACGTAAATGTACATCACATCTGACAAACACACCCACACTTTAAAGCCCCTGTGTGTGTGTGTTTTTCGGTTTGTGTGTGTGTGTATGTTTCTGTGTTTGTGTGTGTGTGTTTGTGTGCGTGTGTGTGTTTGTGTGTGTTTGTTTGTTTGTCTGTGTGTGTATCTGTGTGTGTGTCTGTGTGTGTGTGTGTTTGTGTGTGTTTCTGTCTGTGTGTGTGTCTGTGTGTGTGTTTCTGTCTGTGTGTGTGTCTGTCTGTGTGTTTGTATGTGTGTGTGTTTGTGTGTGTTTCTGTGAGTGTGTGTGTTTCTGTGAGTGTGTGTGTTTCTGAGTGTGTGTGTGTTTCTGTGTGTATGTGTGTTTCTGTGTGTGTGTTTCTGTGTGTGTGTGTGTGTGTTTCTGTGTGTGTGTTTCTGTGTGTGTTTGTTTAAAATGTGGATTTGAACTTTTTTGCTGCTCTCACTCTCACAGCTAGAGTGGATGACCTCATCGTTCCCATTGATTCCTATGGGCCTTTTTTTGGCCGGAAAACCGGGAATACCGAACGAACGACAAGGCGTAGCATAAAGCTGTGAACAAGCACGCTATTCCAGATCGGTCCAGACGTGTCAGAGTTGGAACGGTGTCTCTGTCTCGAAAGCCCTGGGAGGAGTAGCGGGCCAAAAAACGGGTGAACGGAATAATAATAAAACTTCAGAAGAACAATAGTGTGCTTGCACCGCAAAAACTGAAAAGTGACCCTGAAGTGATTAACACATTATGTTCACTCTTTGTGAAAAATATAAGTGTCACGCGCACTCCGATTACGTGACCGACACAAGGATATGGACCAGTCGGTTCGTTTCGGGAGTATAAAAGGAGTCTTTTTCTCGCGGCTCGCCGCTCAGTCATTGAGTCACCAGCCCAACTCCGATTCACTTCAGCTTCAACCATGAGTACTGCCGTTATTTGGTTATCGCTTCGATTTGAGTGTGTGTCCGATAAAACGCGGATTCTCGTGGGAATCCTTGCTCTTTTTGTTAGAGAGTTCTTAGATCACCTCGCGTGGCTCTCCTGCCTACTCGCCTTCTAATCCGCGTTTGGGTTAACCAACCACGCTACAAGGGCTAACGGCTAAGGACTAGCATTCTGCTCACATCCTAACCAGATCCCTGACACTAAGTGTATAAGAATACTAGTCGTCAGCCGTTAGCCCTTGTAGCTAACCCTAACCCGCGTTTGGGTTAACCAACCACGCTACAAGGGCTAACAGCTAACGACAAGCATTCTGTTCACATCCTAACCAGATCCCTGACACTAAGTGTATAAGAATGCTAGTTGTTAGCCGTTAGCCCTTGTAGCTAACCCTAACCCGCATTTGGGTTAACCAACCACGCTACAAGGGCTAACGGCTAATGACTAGCATTCTGCTCACATCCTAACCAGATCCCTGACACTAAGTGTATAAGATTTTCAGCATAAAGACGTAAGAAAAGAGTACGAAAACTCCCATTTAAAAATTATTGCTGACAAACATCAGGGTCAAATGACCTGTAGATATTGTTCTCGGACGGGGGTTCGGAAAGGTGAAGTACCGCAGGTGGCAGTAACTTAGTTAAACAGCAGTTGTTAATTCAAGGATGAAGAACAAGTTCCATTAGAGGACAACAAAACTCTGATGTTTGTCACTTGATAAGAGCATGAGCCAAGAGCATGTTGTAAATGTAGGACGTGCAAATGAGAGAAGCCGTTTAAATCCGTCGTGTACAACGATGATCACATTTGGCACCTTCATAACTAGAGTCCTCGCATCACAGATGAGGCGCGAGCCACGGTCCAACCCCCACCCCACCCCACCCCCCGTCAGGCTGCACTCACGTGACACACTCCAGGCGGTTCTCCCGCGAGGCGATGTGCAGAGGGGAGTCTCCGTGGACGTTGACCATGTTGAGGTCACACCTGGCGTCCAGCAGTATCTCAGCGATCTCCACGCAGCCGGAGAACGCCGCCCAGTGCAGACAGATATTCTCCTCCTGAGAACGAGAGACAGCATATTATCAGTGAGGAATATTCATTTAACAGATCCTACCAAATACGGATCTCGTTTCCTGTGGTGTGGGCTGTAAACTTAACACAGTCCTTATTGTGGATAAATGCTCTACTCCTGCTTAGCATCTTTTCAGCCAGAAGCAGTTGACAGACTTTGGTGAAATTGCTTTTTTTTCGCTCACAAAACACTTGAAACACTTTTATTTTTACATTTTTGTTTTTAATGGCATATCTACTAAAGGAGCTAATGCACTTACTCCTACACTGCCTGTTCAGTCGGACAATTGGCTTTCATGCACTAATGTTTCTATCGTTGCTGTCGGGTGGAAACCTTTTTTGTTCAAAATGTTTTTTTTGTTTTTTTACAGAAAATTGAAAAAAAAACCCACTTATGTCTAAGGCCTCGAAATGAACGCCCTCCGAGCGCCATGCGCGTTTTTTCCGGCGTTTTGTAGCTGCGTTCGATTGGCGTTTCACTGGCGTTCGCAATAGTGTTTCACTAGCGATCGCAATAGCGTCGTTTTCCTCGCGTTCGTCGGGATTTTGACGGCAAGAAAACGTTGCATGCAGCGTTTAATTGACGCCACCCGAACGCACAGCCGGCCGAACGCCGGTGCTGAATGCCCGCGTGGACGCTTTGATTTGCTCCAATGAGCAGAAAAACGGTCGGCGTTCGGTCGGCGCTCACCTGGCGCCGCGAACGCCAGAAAAACGCCTGGTTCAGACGTCCGGGTGAACGAAGCCTTAATATGTGAACATTGCGTCGTCAAAATTGGTATCAAACAGACAAAATAAAGAGCTCATGACTTCTTGTGCTCTCGGCTCTGGATGACAAGGGAGTTAAAAGAGTTTGGCGACACCTGAAGCGTTCAATGGAGTTGAGAGATTTAGTCTCAAGCTGTTTTCAACACTTTTCATTGGTTATATATTTCTAAAACTGTCAGGCCAACGTGAAGACTGACCAAAAGAATTAGGACAAAAAATTCAAATGACCAAAAATGGTTTCCGTCCAAGATATGCTTTTTTGTGCTGCTTTGTATATTGTCTTTATGCATATCATGGTTGTTTCCAGGTGAATCCAAATAAGAACATAAATGTGAGCAAAATGGGTTAATAAAATATTGGATAAAAAGTTTTGTTGCTTATCATGTCTTTACATTTGGCCTAAAATTTGTGATTTGTGACCCTCCACGGCAAAACCAGTCGCTTGTTGCAAATTTTCAAAATTGAGTTATAATGACTGATTATGATGATGATGAAAGGGCATGAATCAAGCTTCAAAACGATACCTATTTCGAATGAATCAGACAACATATGACTGAGATATCAACACTCAAAGGAGTCGGGTTTCTCCTGTCACGCCAAGTGAGAAACGGAGAAATCTGCCTTTGAAGTTGACTATCGACGTAGCACTCACAGACGCTTGGTGCGGTCGCGGCTACGTTTGTATTTACGGTAGCCTATGCTGCATTCACAGCCACACGGATAGCCTACCTGCGTTAGGTTAACTGAACTCGGGAGACGAAGGTGGATTCTGGAGAAATATCTTCACGCTAGTGGATTTACCGTAAATATTGAAGTAGAGCGGTCAAAACAGAAACTTTTAACATTCTGCTGGAACTGAATTCCTCGCCTCAAGAAAGTCACGTTTTTCAGCGAAATTTATTCACAACAGTACAGTAAAGACCTTCCACTGTTTCAAAACACTAAAAACAAAAAATCCAAACTTTTACCCCACGCAACATAAACGCTCGTTTTTCTCGGAAACCTCCATTGTGACAAGCGACTGGTTTTGCCGTGGAGGGTCACATTTGTACTTTGAGCAATATCACCCAGTCCTACGGTCTACTGTATTACATAGACAATACATTGTATTACAATATTTACTAGAGATGTCACGATACCACTTTTTAAATGTCCGATACGATACCAATATTGTAAATTTAGATATCTGCTGGTACGATATAAATCTGATAGTCGGTCTCTTTTTAAACATAAAATAATGCTTTTAAATTAATACATGACTGAGATCATTGTTATGCTTAAGGAAATGCTTGATTTGAATACTGTTTTCCTAACTAAACAATGTAATAATTACACACGTGTATACTAAATTATTTGTTCTCAAAAATTGTTCGTTTAGACATATATTTCTTCTTTCTAACTAATTACACTATAACATTACAATTATAAAATACAATTAAAAATGAAATACTGAAGTTTGTCATTTTGAACTGATGTGGCCTATAAAATGAGCTGCTTTTGCAGAGAACTGCATTTCCCACAATCCCCGCGCGCCCCCCGGAGCTGCGTCACAATGAAGCGTTGGGCGCGCGTTCCAGAATAAACAATGGTAAATCTAAATAAATGGCAGAATTGCGAGTAGAACGCTGGTTTTTGTGGTTATTTATCAGCTAAAATATGGTTTGTGTCTGTAATAAAGGCGACATTTTGACCGCACCGGAGCGCTTTGCTAGTAACGGTGCTCATGCGCGCGGTCAGTGCGCGTTTTTACATCGCGAAAAATGTTTTTATGCATTCACTTCTGTTTTAGTGCAGGAACATCTCACAAAATACTTTCACATGCAGAGGGATCAGGTCTTGTCTTGATCGCGCCACTGAAAACGTTGTGTGTCACTATTAAGTGTCCGTGTGGAATACAAGCGGAGCTGCTCTAGCGAGTAAAATGAATTAAACGAGGCTTCCAGAAAAATTGCCTCGACCATTTTTTGTAATAGAATTATTCGAATTATTGGAACAATCGTTTCAGCTCTACTTTACCGCAGTACCACTTCCCATGCATAACGAATTGAGCGTGCACGCATTTACAGATCGGCTCCATAGAACGGCCCAATGCCACCGATACCCGATCCAGCCGTTTGAGCGGGTTATCGGACCGTTACCGATCCACATATCGGATCGGTTACATCTGTAATATTTACTGTAATAATCATTATGTTGTAGTTTCCTGCACCCAACTCTTGTTTTGCACAGAAATTAGCACTTTGTGCAATGCTTGTGTTAAGTTTGTATAGTCTTGTGTTTAGTTTTCTGTGAGCCCAGACACCTCTGCTTTATGGACAAACTCCTGGAGGAACGTTTTCTTATTTCTCTGCGCACTGTCCTTCTATATACAGTGTAGGGATGGATTGACGATAAAAAACCTAAAAAAACGATAAAAAAACCAAAAGACCAAAATCCCACACTGACCTTGTCTCTGATGTTGGGGTCAGCACCTTTAGATAGCAGCAGCTTGACTAATGCTGTGTGTTTGTATTCCGTGGCCCAAATGATCGCTGTCCAGCCACCATCGTCCTGCGTGTGAGAACGCAATGAGGAACTTCAACCGCTCAAATACAAACCAAACCAATACATCTGACATACTGGGATTAAAAATACCACGCCTAACTGTACAAATATACAATTCAGATCAATTTACCTGACAGTTAACATCGACAAGGCCTGTGGACAGCAAGTGCTCTACAATGCCAAAATGGCCAGTCTTAGCAGCAAGATGGAGGCAGGAAGAGCCTTCGGTATCCTGAAAGTCCAGAAACAGAAAGATTTCTAACTTCCTGATGAAAAATTTAAGAATAAACAAACAGGGAGTTGAATAATCCATGTATCATTCGTTCATTCCATATTCAATTAAGAATCCAAAATCGGAATTCGTTATTTCATTTTTCCGTTGTTAGTCTGATATCAAAATACAAATTACAGGGTGTTTTCTGGAGTTTAGTCTTTAGGTTGAGATCAAAAACCAGGACATGAAAATGACACATTTGAGCAGAAAGTACAGTATCCGGAATATCCTGCCTATTCATATCATCTTTCAGAGTTCCGTCAAACAATACGTAACTCGCCATGATTATCCATCAGAGCTAGCAAAACTACATCAAACTAAGAAATAGCGCTACAGCGTTGATACCAATCCGAGTGAAAATGACTGATTATTTGTCATTGTGAACACACCACAGCACAGCACACAGTGCACCACAACCAAAGTGACCTCTGCATTTAACCCATCCGTAAAGGAGCAGTGGGCAGCTAACAAGCGCCCGGGGAGCAGCGTTTGGGGACGGTACCTTGCGCATGAGTACCTCAGCGGTAACTTCACCAGTCCTGGATTCGAACCTGCGACCTTCTGATCACGCGGCCAACACCCTACCGTTACGCCAGCAGACGTCGGAGAAATTAAATATCAAAATCAAGCTCAGCTTCACCAAGCCATTTTTTCATGTGTTATTTTTGATCTCAACCTAAAGACCTATTATAGCTCGGTGGGCATAGGATACAATATTTTTATCTGAGTTATAGCGGTTCCTCTGCTATCCATGATCAAATAACCAAACGCCAAAGCCTATGACAGACTAGTTTTATTTCAACATTCAGTCACACATGAGGTGCGACATTACTGCAGGACGCGTGTTGGGTTTGACCTTGTGGGTGACGATGGCTCCAGCTCTCAACAGGAAGCGCACTGTGTCTAAGTGGTTGTTCTCACAGGCCTCCATCAGAGGTGTACGCTGGTCCTCGTCACACATGTCCAGGTTTGCACCTGCCTATGGAGGGTAAACGACAAAATACAAAAAAATATACAAACAATTCTTCAATTATTTTTACTTAAAAGAAGTCATGTGGCAGGATTATGATTTGTGACCCGAGCTGCCGTAATGAGTCGGAAGTCGGCGTTCTATTTATTTAGATACGGGCCGATTATGTTGAAAAACATCAAAAATATCGACTTTTCTTTTTTGGTCTTATATGAAAGAAAAGTTCTTCAAAATTTATCTCTTTCATCATGGAAATAATTGTGAAAATGTACTTAAATGGCTATTTAAGTTGAGTTGCAGTTCTCAAATCATATAAAAGAATATACAAAATAAATGCTGTTTTCGCCTTATTTGATAAGTATTTAATAAATATTTTGAAATAATTGAAGCTTCAGTCTGATTTAATATATTTTCCTAAGTATCTAAATGCCTGTAGTAAAATTTTGTTGTTGAATACTGGATGCATCTCTTTGGATGCCATTGGATTGTTAAAGATATCAACAAAAACCTGACGAAAAACTTTAAATGCGATTTTCTCGGTTTTTCAGTTGGAAAATGGTGCTGCGATACCATAATTCAAATGATTGCAACTTGACACCCGTTTAAGATATAGCTTTGACCAAAATATCATTTTAAAGCTTATTTTCTCATCTTTGCAATGAATCTTGGGTCACGATCCAGGTCAGATCACAGTTCTCTTAGAAATATATATTTTTTCCAAAGTCAATTTATGCATGAATTTCTACCCACTTTGTCAAACCCCAAGCATGTTTGTCCCCATAAGTAAAAACGGTGCGTGAAAGGGTTAACAAGGAAATGTTGAGCATGTGGCATATATATAATGTACATATGACAAACACATTTGCCACAGGAAGCAAAAACTGTTAAAAAGGATGAAAGAATCTAAGCAGCTCTTACATCAGCAGTGGTCACGGCACACCAGCCCACGCTAAGTTACTATGACATTACAGTGTTCACCTGCACCAGCATGTGGCAGACCTCCTTATGCCCGGCCTCGGCTGCTACGTGGAGAGGCGTGCGCTTGCTCTGACTCTCCACCTTAAAGTTTGGGTCGATTCCGTCCACTGAGGTCACAGAGAGAAGTGTGTGCATCATAATCATGATCAGTGAGAACATCACATGGCTCAGCGTGGAACGGTAAGGGCCGAGATATACTGAACGCTCAGAATGCTTTCGAGCGTGCGCGCATCGTGGTTGCCATGCGTTCTCTTGGCGCGTCCGCCGAGCGCGTTGTCAGAAATGAACGCGACGCGTGCGCGAGTTGCAGTGCTAGCAAAAAACGCGGTGGCAGTGTTTGTTCGAGTTTTGGTACGTGACGTCGGTATCGCTGTTTACTCATATGGCTGAACAACTGGTTGAACGGTTTCGCTGCCTTTTGTGCACCTTCGTAACATGCGAATGCGAACAACTTTTATCTTCAACATCTTTTTCCCCCCCGTTTTACCCCCAAAAGCCGTTGTTTTCTCGCGCTGCCGCTTTCTACTTCTTCCTCTTCTTCTGTCACGTAATGGCGGACTGGACGCTTTAATAGTGTACAGTGTCACCTGTTGGAATCGTCGAGATTAACAAAAAGTATGCGCGCAAGTATAATCAGTACGCTTCTTACGTAGCAGCAGTGTCCACAAGCGCCCGCGTCACGCAGCGTCAAGTATATCGCGGCCCTAAGAGTGAGCGAAGCGAGCGAGCGAGTCTCACCCAGCATCAGCAAGACCTTCTGCAGCTCCCCCTGCTTGGCAGAGATGTACAGCTGCTTCGGATGAAAGCGAAGCTTCTTGGGTCTGTGAAGGACATAAAAATGGACAATTTTCAGCAGCCTTAATACAGTGTACTGTAAATGAGCGTATTTTCCTTACTTCTCAGCATCCAGTGCCAGTAGGACGGTTTCCAGAGTCTCTTTAGGCGGGCCTACTTGAGGCCCGGCTCCTGAAACTGTTGGTTCAGCTGTGCTGATTTCTGGAGCATAAGAGCCCTCTGTTTCTGGGGGTCGGGGAATGGTGCTATCAGCTTTATCCTCTACTGGCACGAAGAGGTGGGACGGCCTGAAACGCCACACAACAAAATCATGACACCGCTGTCAGTCTATAAATTCGGGAAACACTGAACAAGACTTTATTCTAGTTCAAATAGAGCTGCTTTAGTATACACACCCCTCGGTAGTGGTGTCCGCTCTGCCCTCCGAGGTGCCCGGGGTGCTCGGGCCTTGGCTCAGTGGTACAGTGGACGTGGTGTCGGCCTTGGCGATGGTGACCTCCTTGGCCTTGCTGACCTCTTCTCCACAGTGTGGACAGAAGCTCTGGCCCTTCAGCACTGAAGCACAGGAGCGGTGGAAGCGGTGGGAGATGTTCACCTCCGGCTGACACTCCATGAAAGTGCCCTGTCGTAAAATAAAGGTAAAATAAACTAAGACGAGGCCTTTTTTACGGCCAGATTTTCAACAAGTGATGCTTTTTAACTGAAAACTCAAGTTTTATTGCTAACATGAGTCACACAAACACAACAAACATAAAGGAGGCATACTCTTGACATCAAATAATTACAAAAAGTATTGCAAAACGCACCAAGGGTCAAAACACAGGTCTCTTCTCTTGCATTTAGAGCAATACATTTATAGCAATATTAATTAAGAAACAAATTTTTTTATTTTGGGTAAATCAAATTACACCAGAGGTCAATTACATCATTTCCCAGATCCAGCAGCACATTTTCTCTGTAACTGCGAATGTTTGTTGCCACTGGTCAACACTCACCGCTCTGCAGAAGAAACCACATCCTGGACAGCACTGGTGCTTAATCATTCCTGTACGGTGTTCCTCACACAGCACCAGCAGCTGTACGGAGTTGGACGGCCGCATCATCTCGTGCTTCAGAACAGCGCTCTGACACCGGCTTAGCTACAATGCAGGAAAGACCAAGACGTTTTAAAGACCAAGGCTTTTAAAATAAACCTATGGCTCAGCACCATCACCAACAAGTCCATCCTGATACTTTCAGCTCATGACTCATACTACGATAACAACATCACAAAACTACATTATAACCTTGCAGTTTTAACTGTTAAAATGCATGATGGGCCAACATATAAAATCATAATAATGTTTCATCCTTCAAACTACCATTCAATGTTTTTTTGGTCACAATTCATGTGTCATTATTGCTTAACAGGGAGCCGACATTGCTCAAAACAATCGCCCAAATCTTAAATTAATATACGACACTACATATGACATGCTTCTTTTGGGCACGTCATAAAAAATAAAATAGTAAAATAATGCCTGAGTGGTTCCAACGGTGCGGTGTTCTGACCTGTCCGTCTACGCTCTCTGTGGCCATGCACTTCCGGTCAGCCAGGGTGAGGATTTCTCTGCTCTTGGGCGTTTCCATGCGGCAGCTGCACAGGGGCAGCTCCTGCACCATGTCTGCAGCTGCGCTGTCCGCTCTGCTGGATCCTCCTGAAGTGGGCACGACAAATGGAAGTCATTTCATCTGTGCTGATTTAAAACGATGCTAAGAGTAATGTTTCAAGTTACAGAACTTCTTAAGGGTGTAGCGGAACACCATTCTACATCAATACGTCGATTCGATGATCCAAAATGAAAACGTCTACCAGACGTCACGCGTTACGATAATGTCCCTTGCTGAGCGAGCACAATTTTTATTAAGTACTACAGTAAAGTCTACTGTGGGCTGTGGCTCAGGAATAAAAATGTCAAATGATGTTTCAGCCGTTTTTTTTGTGATTTGAAACGGAATGGAAGTTATAGTGTTAAATCAGCTCATGATAATACATCAAGCGCTGGCTCCTGAATCTAATCAAAATCGTATCGTAGTAGACTTTGTGAAGTCGGCAAACATTGAATCACAATAAAATAATACTATATTGTGATGAAATTATTGATTTACTTGTGTTCCCTAGTACTTATGCTTAAAATGATTCTCATGTTTTGGTGCAAAATAATTCTCGTCAGGTTTCCTTTCCTGAATTATGCAAAAGGATTCAGTTTTCATTCAATGCTTCTGGGCAGAAGTCACCTTGAACAACGGAGGCTCAAAAACAAACCTTTTTTGGAGAACAGGACAATTCAAATGACTAGCAAATCTCTAGCCAGACTTCTTACTTTTTGAATACAAACCATATAACCAATATGTTTAGCCACTGGCCAATTAAAGAAGAGAAAATGCTCTAAAATGATATGTCAAAATTGGAATATTTTTGGTTTAATTCAAGAAATCATGAGTTCAGAAAGAAAATCAATGTAGATTTAAATAGAAAAAGTACACAAGATTTTGATTAAAGGTGTGGAAAACCCTAACCAGTTTTGACAATTCCCTAAAATGCCTCCGACAATGGAATGGATGCTAAATAAACACTCTCCACGGTCAGCATAAACGTTAGGGAGTTGGTCCTGTGATTGAAAGGTCGCTGGTTCAAGTCTCGTGAGCAAGGTACCGTCCCCAGGCACTGCTCCCCGGGTGGGGCCCAAAAGCTGGCCACTGCACCTTTACGGACAGATGGGTCAAATGCAGAGCTCACATTTTGTTGTGGCGTGTGCACAGTGACAATCACTCACTTTAATTCATTTAATTAGCTCAAGATTAACATGCTAATATAAATGTATGGGAAATAAACTGGTGGTAGTGATGCTCATTTTCAGTTAGAAGCGTAAAACTTGTGGTACTGGAGATGGGCAAGATGATGTGGAGCTGCTGGTCAATACTGAGCCTTTGTCCACCACCAGGGGGCAACCTGTCTACAGAGACTGCATTACAGATGAGTCATCTCAGCCAGCATGGCCTACTGAGATCTCCCCCATCCCATGTGTGACCCAATCAAAAGGCCGATCCCAAAACTCCACACCTCCTTGCATACCGATCAGTTTCTTTGCGGAATGCTGACTGTTTCATGAAGTGCAGGGGTGTCCAGTTCCGCTCCTGGATGGCCAGGTATGATGGAAATCCTCCAGGATATCGTCCCTCCAGGACTGGAATTGCACACCCCTGATGTAGTGTCAATGCATTAAATGTCAACCACGATGGTCTAATATTTTATGTTTAACCTACAAAGTTGCAAAACTCTGATACCCTAACGCTCAAAGGGAAATGCCACAATTTTAAAAGTATTAAGTGCTATATTATTTACACCGACAATTTAGACAGCGGGCGGCACGGTGGCGCAGTGGTTAGCACTGCCGCCTCACAGCGTGAAGGTCCTGGGTTCGATCCTCGGGTGGGTTGTGGCACCTTTCTGTGCGGAGTTTGGGCGCTCGCTCCGTGTTCGTGTGGGTTTTATCCGGGCGCTTCGGTTTCCTCCCACAGTCCCAAAGCATGCCCTACAGTTTGATTGGCGACTCTAAGTGTGATTGTGAGTGTGTGCGTGTCCTGCGGTGGGTGTGTTGGCGCCTGCCCAGGGTTGGTCCCCAGCTCGTGGCCGGGGTTCCAGTCCCCGCGACCGCCATGGGGACTAAGCGGTTCAGGAAATGAAATGTAGACAATCATGTACTGTATGCAGGGGTGTAGCGCAAGCTGTGTATTGTTCTGTCTGAACGTGATGAACTTGTGGTTACAAGTCTAGCCGGCATCAAAGCATGACCACACTTCTGAGCGTTTAACTCTCTCCGCCATCATCGCTAAGCAGGGTCTGTGCACACTGCTGCTCTGAGGGCTGAGCCTCACATTCTCTTATGGAATAGCTCTCTTATGGAATAGTAAAAATGAAAAGGGCAGTTGGTAGCGTAACGGTAGGGTGTTCGCCCCATGATCAGAAGGTCGCAGGTTCGAATCCAGGGCTGGTAAAGTTACCACTGAGGTACTCATGAGCAAGGTACCCTCCCCAAGCGCTGCTCCCAGGGTGCTTGTTAGCTGCCCACTGCTCCTTTACGTATGGGTTAAATGCAGAGGTCACATTTCGTTGTGGTGCACCGTGTGCTGTACTGTGGTGTGTTCACAATGACAGATTTTCTTAATTTCTCCAGTACTAAAAGTGGTACTGATAACGTCGAAGCTTGTTGATGCTCCAGTCTTGTAATTTCATTTTGTTTCTGACTAGGGAACATTATCAAATATTGTTTGATCTCATTTAAACATGGCTGTAAGATTCAGGGTAACCATCATTAACTGGTGTGCAAAAAAAGAAAAGAAAATCTCTGTCAAAAGAACAATTTTACAACAAAGCTTCAGTCTCGATTGGCTACTACTTATTATGTGACATGCCGCCAGGGCAGGATATTAAATGAAGCAGTGAGTCGAGATCAAACGGCACAGAGAGAAGAGACGGCTGCGGAGTCACAGTAGCGCACCTTGTAATTACTTAATATCGGTGATGGACAAAATTAAACACAGACACCGTTAATCGAACCGAAATGCCTAATATCGGCACCTGATAATCTGTCGACCCTTATTGGACACCTACAGTAATATTCACCCCAGTTTCCGTCCTTACCTGTGCTCTGGTCCAGAACTTTCAGGTCGAGGGAGTCTAAAAGAACCTCTGTATACTTTTCGTCCTGGTCACCAGGGGCAGGAGCAGGAGCAGAACCAGAACCAGGACTTGGTGCAGGAGCAGGAGCAGAGGCCAAAGACTGAGCCATGGTCTGATTTTCTGACTGAGTCTGGACCTCCATACCTGAGGGAGACGGTTGATGACAAAACCCACTTCTGAGACTCAGGGATGCACCGATATCATTCTGACTTGGTTTTAATATAAAGCATAAGATAAAACACACACACACACACACACACACAGAAAACTGCAAACACAGCTATACCAATATTTCCCTCTGCCTTTGACTTCAGCTTCTTCTTGCGTTTCCTGGCCGGCCGAAGCCAGGTTTGGTCTCCCTTGACTTTTTTTTTCAACTTTTTCTTTAGGCTGGACTCAGAACTCTGCGGACGAAAACAGGTATTTCACAACACTGTTCACTGGTGCAAAGACTAATAAAGAAATGCATAATTTTAACCCCAGACCGAAGAAAAAAAAGAGCACTTTTAAAAAACTTTAAACCAGCCATGAAATGTTCGACTAATAAATCGTCAAACAACATCCCCTCTGTAGTGACATGGAATTTTGACATTCTATTTAGTGCTACCTTGTCACCCCACTGAGACGCTGTTACAAATTAAGGGGCTTAAACTCACAGCAATGGATTCTAATCACATTCCACAATGCTTTCAACATCAAAGAGAAAAAAAATATGTTACTGCCCTTGTAGTTTATTACCCTAAATAACTATACGCTATGTATAATATTCATAAACTAATAGCCATTTAACACAATGATCATCCAGAAACGATCAATTTTTACAAGGAAATCAGCAGGTCTCAGCAGTTGTAGCCTAAACCAGCATTTGTGACCCTCCACGGCAAAACCAGTCGCTTGTCGCAACAGAGGTTTCTGAGAAAAACGACCGTTTATGTTGCGTGGGGTAAAAGTTTGGATTTTTTGTTTGTAGTGTTTTGAAACAGTGGAAGGTCTATACTGTACTGTTGTGAATAAATTTCGCTGAAAAACTTACCCTTTCCATCCTAAAAACGTGACTTTCTTGAGGTGAGGAATTCAATTCCAGCAGAATGTTAAAAGTTTCTGTTTTGACCGCTCTACTTCAATATTTACGCTAAATCCACTCGTTGACTAGCGTGAAGATATTTCTCCGGAATCCATCTCCGTCTCCCGAGTTCAGTTAACCTAACGCAGGTAGGCTATCCGTGTGGCTGTGAATGCAGCGTAGGCTATCGTAAATACAAACGTAGCCGCGACCGCACCAAGCGTCTGTGAGTGCTACGTCGATAGTCAACTTCAAAGGCAGATTTCTCCGTTTCTCACTTGGCGTGACAGGAGAAACCCGATTCCTTTGAACGTTGATATCTCAGTCATATGTCGTCCAATTCATGAAAACATCATAACTCAATTTTGAAAATTTGCGACAAGCGACTGGTTTTGCTGTGCAGAGTCACATTTCTCATCCCTGGTCCTCATCATCCAAAGCGCTGCACAGATTTGCACAACGGCCCATTTTTTATGATCTAATCAGCTGCATCAGGTGTAGAGCAGTGTCTCGGTCTTGTCTTGGACAAAAAGCACTCTGGATCTTATTCCGAGATCGGCCGAGACCACAACTCTGAGAACATTACTATTAACGAGCTGATTGTATAACTTCTACTTTAAGTGCAACCAATGATGTTACTGGCCATGTTAACCGCCCCGCCCCTTCACACCCCACAATTTGGCATTGTAGGTGCTGTCAGCCGCCTCCTCAGCACCGGTGGAGAGGGTTTTTAGTAAAGGGGGCATTATAAGCATTATAATCAATGTTGTGACCCCTCACGTTCCAAAAACGTAACCAAGCCGTACTTTACACTGATCTTCCATTCATCTGGAGTTTCAGGTTGTGTGGTGTTTTAGGGTGCTTTCACACCTTAGTACGGTCCATCCATGCGTACCAAAATGTGTCACTTTAAATCACGCGAGAAGGTCCTCTCCGCTTATTGGTCAGATATGTTTGCCACGTGAACAAAAATGTAAATACAGTAAGAAGGTTCTGTGTTGACTTTCAAGATGGAGAACCTACGTGGACTGGTTGTCACCCTAGAGATTACTTTCTACATCTCATGCGTTCACCACTTCAGACGAATTATTGCGTTTGAAAATCAAGCGCGGTTACGGCTGGAAAACAGCATATTAATGCACTGCATTCGCCGAAGGCGCATATCGCGAAAATACAGGAGGCGGCGCGCATTAATAAGGAGGAACAGTGATATGCTCATCATGCGAAATTTTTCCCGAAGATCCAACAGGTATGTATATCACGTGATTCGCAGCCTTTGGTCCTGTTTTGGTTCGGTATGCTTTCTCACCAGGAGGACCGCACCGGAGTCCGCTAACTGATTCGGATCGAGACCACCTCTTTTTGGGGGTCTCGGTGCGGTTGTTTCGGTCCGTACTCGAGTGTGATTACTGTGTTCACACCAGACCAAACGAACCTCACCAAGAGTGGAAACGAACCCGAGTTCGACTGAAGCGGACTAAAGCCTGTAGGTGTGAAATCACCCTAACATCTACCCCCTTATCTTTGGGGTGCCACCGTGGTATGTTGAGTTCATCATATGACGTGATCAGTTTGGATAACTGCTTCCAGTGAAGTGATTTCCTCATAGATATGCAAGAGAGAAATACTGAATAAACATTTAACGTTGCTTAGTGCAGGTTGTTTGCTGTGTTCAGCTCTTTTTGACGGCTGCTTAGGCTTTGCATGTTCCACTTATTTGTCATGTGGCGTTAAACGTTCATTGGTCCAGTCTTGGTCTCAGCTCGGTCTCACCCCGCCCTGCCCTGCCCTGGTGGTCTCAGTCTGGTCTCTGTCTCCGTCCTGGTCCTTTCCAGTCTGTGGTTTCGGTCAGGACTTCAATTTCTGTGGTCTTGACTACAACTCAGGTCAGCAGCTACTAGAAAGACTGGTTAGAACTCGGCCGGAAAAAAAGGTTAAGACTTAATGAACAAGCGAGGAACTTGGATTAAAAAAAATGGATGTATTCTCACCAAGTCTGATTCTTCTCCCTCCTCTTCACCTTCCTCTTCTGCAGACTCCTCAGTCTCCTCTCCAAGCTGAAGGGTACACAAGCAAAAGAGGAACTCGACCATTTCTCGGCCATTTTTACTCCAGTTTCAAAACTCTTCACGTCCATTTAGTAACAGCAGGAAACAGCTTGACAGGTTTTTCTTCTGCCAGCTTAGGTAAAGTAATTAGTCCAAGACCGGGACGGGTATTTGTACTAGCATTAAACTGTTGGGGTCATTTTCCCCAGGCTTTCTGCTTTTGGATCTGGATATTCAAACCCTGGAGAGTCCCAGCTGTAGCATTGTCTCCTGATCATGTTTTACCAACACACTGGCCCTCATTTATCAAACGTGCGTACGACAGAAAATGGGTGTACGATCATTTCAATGCCAATATCGTGATTTATTCATTTTGAAGTGAGCGTAGGATTCGCTATAATCCACGCCAGCTCTCAGACCGTGTACGCACTTTCCTGTCAGTGCGGACTTGCGCTGCAGCAGAGGAAATCAAGCTGTGTCAGAGTACACCAAGAATAAATAGGGGCGCGGCATGTAAATTACGACTGGTTTGAGCCGCCAGATGAATCACACGTGGAACTTATTGTCCGGTGATTTTTTTACACCCAAATCTACGCTGGTACTGATTAAATACCAAAATTAGACAACTATGACTATGGGTGTATTCACACCAGGAAAGTCTGTTGGTTCACTTGCTTTGCTCCAAACAAAATAAAATGTTTACTTTTTCTTTGGCGCGGTTCACTTTCATATTGGGGCGGCACGGTGGCTAGCGCTGCCGCCTCACAGCGAGAAGGTCCTGGGTTCGAACCCCAGGGACGGCCGTAGGGCCTTTCTGTGTGGAGTTTGCCTGCTCTCCCCGTGTTCGCGTGGGTTTCCTCCCACAGTCCAAAGGCATGCAATATAGGTTAACTGGTGACTCTAAATTGGCCTCCATAAGGTGTGAATGTGTGTGTGCCCTGCGGTGTGTTGGCGCCTGCCCAGGGTTGTTCCCCGCCTGCGCCCGCAAGTCGCCGGGATAGGCTCCGGTTCCCCCGCGACCCCAGTTGTGATTAAGCAGTTCAGATGACGACTGACTGACTTTCATATTGTAGGCATTGCAAGTGGACCAGAATTTGTAAACGAAATCACATGTGTGCTTGGACAGAAACGTGTGGGCCGGTAAAAAGCGGGAAGCCCAAAGTGAATGTACGCCATTAGAACCGGTTCTAGCCATTTGGGTGCCCTAAGCACAACAGATTTACTTTAAATGTGACCCTCCACGGCAAAACCAGACGCTTGCCTCAAATTTTCAAAATTGAGTCATTAGGTCTTCAAAACGATACCTATATCGAATGAATCGGACGACATATGACTGAGATATCAACATTCAAAGGAGTCGGGTTTCTCCTGTCATGCCAAGTGAGAAACGGAGAAATTTGTCTTTGAAGTTGACTATCGACGTAGCACTCACAGAAGCTTGGTGCGGTCGCGGCAACGTTTGCATTTACGGTAGCCTACGCTGCATTCACAGCCACACGGACAGCCTACCTGCGTTAGGTTAACTGAACTCGGGAGACGAAGATGGATTCCGGAGAAATATCTTCACGCTAGTCAACCAGTGGATTTACCGTAAACATTGAAGTAGAGCGGTCAAAACACAAACTTTTAACATTCTGCTGGAATTGAATTCCTCACCTCAAGAAAGTCATGTTTTTAGGATGGAAAGGGTAAGTTTTCAGCGAAATTTATTCACAACAGTACAGTATAGACCTTCCACTGTTTCAAAACACTAAAAACAAACAATCCAAACTTTTACCCCACGCAACATAAACGCTCGTTTTTCTCGGAAACCGCCGTTGCGACAAGCGACTGGTTTTGCCGTGGAGGGTCACAAATATGTCGTCATTATGATTATTATAATTGTGGTGATTTTCCATTAGCCGATTTCTTTGGTACCCCCTCCGGCACTACGTAACGCACCTTCTGGAAGTGCCGGCCATGACACAATCATGGAGATTTTGCGTGCTCTTATAGCGATACGGTTTATACAGTTGCCAAAGTTTACTGAAATGTTTATGCATCAAGAGCGTTTGATGCAACGTCAGTTTTACAATATGATGCAAGTAATTTTGTAACGCCAAAGACGTGCTGCAAGACGGCTGCGAAGGAGGGCTCTCCTCGGAGCTCCACGTTAACCCACGGCTCATTTCTAGCATTGGCTATACACGTCTGTGTGTGTGGTGTAGTTATCCAAACAATTATTTCCTGTAATGCGCAACAACGACAGGAGCCTGTTAAATCCAAAAGGCGTACCAGAGGTCGTCTGGAATCGAACCGAGACCACCTCTTCAGCTGGGTCTCGGTACGCTTGTTTGGTCCGCACCCGAGTTCGGGAGCTTGTATTCACGTCTGCCCAAAAGGTCAGAGCCAAGGGAGGAAACGAACTTGGGTTCGTTTTAAGCAAACTAAACAAGGCAGGTGTGAATACACCCTAAGTTCGATGTTAGACACACACATACGATGATTGATAAGATGCAATAAAAAGGTGTCAAACCTGAGGGGCTGGAGAAATTCGGTTTCTCTCCTGAGACGCTGTAACAGTCGGCTCTTCTTCGTCCTCCGTGTCCTCCTCTGACTCCTCTTCCTCAGACTCATTGACCACCCGCTCCCCGTTTACCTGTACAGGCTCTTTCGGTTGCTGTAGAGCAAAAAACATCGATGGTGTCCTCAACTTTACAAGCCATCATCCAATCTCTTCTGCAGTATATCAAGTAATGACAGTGAACTAAAGGAAAGATTTACAAACTCTAAAAATTTTCAGTCAAAGTTGAGAAAATATTTTACAAAAAACGTTTAAGTTCTATAACAAATACAGTGGTACCTCGGGTTACGAGAATAATTCGTTGCGGGAGCTCGCTCACAACCCAAAATGTTCGTAACCCAAATAAATTTTTCACATTATAAATAAAGGAAATTCACATGACGCGTCCCATACCCGCATAAACACACATAAAAAAATCATTTTTAATGGTAATTATTATTTCTCAACGATTGACGCACGGCAAATGGGAGAGCGTAGCGTAGGTGCGAGCTCACATCCCATTGTTGACGAGGCGACAGAAAAGAACCGTTGTCTCAGTTGGCGTCAACAGTGCTATCCGCATCACGGGATCACCACGCGACGCTCGTTAGCCAAGGTGTTTGCTCGTATCCTCGTACACTAACTCTACTCGTAACAGAAAAATTTGACGTGAGCAAAAACATTGCTCGCAAGTAAGCTAGAATTTATTATAAAAATTTTGCTCGTACGTCGAAATACTCGTAAGCCGGGTTACTCGTAACTCAAGGTACCACTGAACTCTTGTCGAGGAGTAGCTAATTCAATTTAGCAATGCTGCTCACTTAAGTACTTTTTTTTTTTTTTAAGTTTATTTATAAGATTATTTGTCATTGTGAACACAGCACACAGTGCACCACAACGAAATGTGTCCTCTGCATTTGACCCATCCGTGAAGGAGCAGTGGGCAGCTAACAAGCGCCCGAGGAGCAGTGCTTGGGGACGATACCTTGCTCATGAGTACCTCAGTGGTAACTTTACCGGCCCTGGATTCGAACCTGCGATCTTCTGGTCACAGAGCGAACACTCTACCGTTACACCACCAACTGCCCACAGCTTATCAGTAGCGAAGCTAATTTTAAAACTTACCATAACTAATTATTTTTACAAATAGCAAAGTATCACGGCAAAATACTACACTGTTACAAAATATAGTGTTAAGGAACATTAAATACTATAAACAATATATACAATATAAAAATGAGTATCAACTAGTCATCATACAATTCCACTCTAGAATATTTTTATATGAATAGTGATTAGTTCTGGGGATTAGCTAACTAAAATAAACAACTTTTTCAGTAGTTAAGCTGCTTTTAAAAAGCAGTGGCAAAAACTACATTGCTGAAAATGCTATTATTTTCCTCACTTTACAAAGACTTTTTAAACGCTTTGATTAGTGTAGAAATGGCAGAAGTGGCATCTGATTGGCTACCGTGTCCTCACGCGCTCTTAGCAGTTGTGAGACGGGAGTCGCAAGCCTAACGCAAGCTGAAACACGAAACACCCCAAATTTCACTGAAATGTGACCCTCCACGGCAAAACCAGTCGCTTGTTGCAAACTCTCAATTGAGTTATTATGTTTCCATGAAAGGGCATAAATCAACCTTCAAAACGATACCTATATCGAATGAATCAGACGACATATGACTGAGATACCAACATTCAAAGGAGTCGGGTTTCTTCTGTCACGCCAAGTGAGAAACGGAGAAATCTGCCTTTGAAGTTGACTATCGCCGTAGCACTCACAGACGCTTGGTGCGGTCGCGGCTACGTTTGTATTTACGGTAGCCTACGCTGCATTCACAGCCACACGGATAGCCTACCTGCGTTAGGTTAACTGAACTCAGGAGACGAAGATGGATTCCGGAGAAATATCTTCACGCTAGTCAACCAGTGGATTTATCGTAAATATTGAAGTAGAGCGGTCAAAACAGAAACTTTTAACATTCTGCTGGAATTGAATTCCTCACCTCAAGAAAGTCACGTTTTTAGGATGGAAAGGGTAAGTTTTTCAGCGAAATTTATTCACAACAGTACAGTATAGACCTTCCACTGTTTCAAAACACTAAAAACAAAAATTCCAAAATTTTACCCCACGCAACATAAACGCTCGTTTTTCTCGGAAACCTCCGTTGCGACAAGCGACTGGTTTTGCCGTGGAGGGTCACAAATCTTACTGTGATCTGACAACACATTGTACAGAGTATAAATACTAAGTAGCTTGCAGAAAAGCTACCGTTTACCAGCGGCTTCTCCAACACTGGACATTACGCTTGATAACTGACATGGGCAAACCACAAATCACTCAGCTGTCTTCAGGGCAGCATTTCATAGCCTGCCCTATTCACAGGTTAAGTTCGAGACTCAGACCTCAAGGCTGGGTGGAGACTGGGAGACGCGCTGGAACAACTCCAGCACTGTGCGCTGCTTCAGGACTTTGGTCTTCTTCTTGGGAATGAGGCTGTACGTTCCCATCTTCCTTTTCTTCTTCCTCAACACGGATGCTACTGAGCAACACAAAGGTCTGCGTTAAAACACTGTATGAAACAGTTTTGATTTGATGTCAGCTTGATGTCAAGAGGACAATGTCGAAAACATTTTGCTAGGCATGAGGTGAAGTTTGAAGAGTAATGCAGCTGCACAATCAGTCACAGCAAAAATAAAACGTCAACTTCTCAGCCACAGCAACTCAACAAAAACACAATTCATTGTATGAATTCATAAAGGATTCCAAAACTCCAATCACTTCCAAAGATTTCTTAAGTAAATATTCATCATTGATCCTACTGATGCATATATTAGAATTTCGGCGCATCTTTAAGATCCTTTTTGTCCAATTAAATCAATCCATTTTAAGGCTGAAAGGGCGTTTACGTTCCTGCCCTACTGACGACGGGAACGAGGGGAATAAGTGGGTTCTGTATGTAACCTGCGTGTGGCTTGGCTGGTGTGGCGGTCGCTGCCGGTGTGGCATCGTTTTGGCTCTGAGGTAGCTGGTTTGGAGTGGGAGGGCCCTGCAGAGGCGGAGTGGCTTGGGTTCCACCCACAGGCTCTTTTTTCCCCACGCTTGGCTCTTTTGTTTCCCTGTTTAAGAGCTGCAGAAATGAGAATGAATAATGTTTAATGCCCTGTCCGTGCCGTATCACAGAACAAAAAAATAAGACTCCATGCGTAATTAAAAGAAGCAAATGTGCATTAACTCCTTTATTTTTTAAGCTCACTGAAGTGCCTACGATTATTCTGTTCCGTTTTTCTGTTATTTGAGTCCCAGCTTGGCGCAAAAACCTGCTTATCGTTCGCTCGTTTGTTTTTCGGATTTAAACCAAAACCCAAGACAACAAACACAGTTTTCAGTATTCACTTCCAAAAGCGAAATGAAAAAGCGAATAATGATAATCATGTTGTGCTCAGATGAAAAATGGAAGAAACAGAAAACGTGAACTCATACGCCTTCACGTTACTTGTATGATCCTGTATGACCTTTCCACACAAAAGACTGTACAATATATTGTATATATATATATACATATATAGTGTTAATCATTTGTGTTAATCATTTGTGTTCATCAATCAACAAAATGCAGTGAATGATTGATTTAAATCAAATTTTAAATCATTTTTAAATCATTTTGTTTTATTGTTGTGATCATTGTTTTTAATGATTGTTCTACTTCTTTTTTTGTTTTTATTATTGTTTTTATGATTATTCTACTTCCTTTTATGTAAAGCACTTTGAATTACCTCTGTGTATGAAATGTGCTATATAAATAAATTTGCCTTGCCTTGAATGAACAAAAGAGAAATCTAAATCAAATCGATATTTGGTGTGACCACCCTTTGCCTTCAAAACAGCATCAATTCTTCTAGGTACACCTGCACACAGTTTTTGAAGGAACTCGGCTGGTAGGTTGTTCCAAACATCTTGGAGAACTAACCACAGATCTATAATCCTATAATCCTACAAAATAATATAATGACTATAATCCTACAAAATCCCTGACTTTGTGCAAGTGTACCTATAAGAATTGATGCTGGTTTGAAGGCAAAAGGTAGTAACACCAAATATTGATTTGATTTAGATTTTTCTTTTGTTCGCTCACTTTGCATTTTGTAAACTGATAAAAATAAGCAATCATTTCTATTTCTGAAAGCATTCTTTGTTTGCAGCATTTTTTCACACCTGCCTAAAACTTTTGCACAGAACTGTACATATTTATCGAACCGTTGCTTAGATTTGCCTGAAATGCCTGATCCAGCCGATATTTGACGCATTTATTGTTTGCTGGAAAGGGAGCGCCAGTGCCAGGCAGGTCCAAAGTCAGAGGTCGGATTTTATACAGCCTAAAATTTATGGTGTTATTTTGTGCCAAAACTCTAAGCATGCAGCGGAAAGTTTGCAAAGAAAATCTCTTGTCTCAATGCATGCAACTCTGCCTGAAAGTGCTCCACCCTCGCTCGAGTCTGCTTTCACGTTCGCTCGACTTGGCGCTGTGTAAGAAAAGTCCGTTTTTGTGTCACTTTTGTACCAAAATTCTGAGCATGCAGTGGAACTTTGGCGAGAAAAATGATATTTCGTCTTGACGCGCACGACTCCGCCATTCCTCGTTTCACCACGTTCACGTACCACGTTACACATCCCATTCATATTTAACTTCCCCCAAAACGTGTTGTGTTTCAAGTAAACTTTGATTTAAAATATAGCGGAAGCATGGGCAGATATAGGGCCTGTGTTTCTGTTGGCAGCGCCTACTTAAATACAAATCTTAGGAGCTTCGGCGTTCAAAACGCTAAGCGCCTTCAGCGGGGAAAAAAAACGCAGCTGAGGAAGCTGAAATCCGTTCAACTTTTAGAACAGCGGTGTGCTCGTCAATGTCACTGGTCTCTTGCTAGCCGATGAAAATCGAGGAAGGGGCGGGTCATGAAATCTTCTGTCAAGTACTCACCACAAATGGCGGCGTATCTGGAGCAGCAGCAGATGATTTCATGCACCCAGTCTCGTCTCGAAGACGTGAGAATCTATTTCAAACGCTGCCACTAATGCTAAGATGCGATTTCTCTCCGTGTTGTCGGCTAAACTAGCGATCTCAAAGAAACGCATTGAAATAGGAACGAACGTGGAAGTGCCTGATGGCGTTTTTCGTAACTTAGCAACAACACGCACTGAGAGAAGTGAGGTTTTAGAACGTTCTCAGCGGAAAAAAAAAAACACCTGCCCATGAGCGTGAAAACCATTGGATATCGGTATAGGTCTATAATTCCATATTATGCATCCAGGATGGAATACGAATTTTCTGTTTATTCCATTTTTCATTTGACGTTTTTTGGTTTTAATGTGAAAAACAACTGAAACACAGCCTCCCAAACCTCACACACCCATCGCATAAACCATCTCACCTTTCCCTCTCACAATACGCCGTAATAAGACCCCCTCGTTACCTTGAGCGACTGATTGGAGGCTGGCCTGGACATGGTTTTCCGCGCCCTGTGTATCGTCACAGGCGGAGTGGCGTTCTGCGCAGTCCCGTTCTTAGTCTCTTTTGGCGAGTGCCCGGCAGCCAAGCCGGGCCCGGCGTTCGCGTCAGTCCTTAGTGTGCCTTGGCCTTTGGCTAGCGACGTGGATAAGGAAGGGAGTGTTTTAGCAGCGTGCCCTATAGCTGACGTCCCCACGGGGGACCAGTTAGTCCTGTGCTGGGCAGCGGGCAAATCCTCCCGGGCTTTGCTGAGAATATATCCGTTACTGCCCACGGTGGAGCCGTGAGGAGGCTCAGACTCCGAGAGCCCGTTTTCCATAACTGCAGGCTCTTGGGCAGAACGGACGGGTTGAGCTTTTCCTGTTTCGGAGCCCTCGTAGACGCCGTTCATCTCGAGGTTGCTTTTGGTAGGTTCTGCTGCCGTAGACGAGCGATCCTCGGCTCCCCCTAGAATGTGGCCACATAGCAGGATGTTGTAGATGAATAAACGGAAAAAAAATGATTAATGAATAGTCATGAGCAGCAAAGGGTGGAGGGGTGGGGGGAGAGAGACGTTCACCTTCTTCTCGCTCGCCGTGAGAGTTCTTCAAGCTCTCGGTCTTCATGGTTTCTCTCTTGCCCGCAATCCCCTTCACCAAACCGGCAGGCTGAAAAAAGGGGCATCGTTAGGCTTCAAATGAGGCGAAGACAGTCAAATACACCACGTAATTACGGCTGAACCATACATCCTTTAAGCATCGCCACTGCAGGAAGTGCAAGTACGGCAAACTGAAACAAGGGCATCACGCATCAGCGTTCTTGCTGCTTGATATAACAGGAAAACTCTTCCTCATTTTCCTTGTTCTTTCTTTAAGAGAAGAACGTCTAACATAAACACCTACCCCTATTTAACGATTCATGGAGAAAGTTTAAGAAAGGTTGGTTTGCACTCAAGTTATTTTCACCTTCTTAATTTACAGAAATGATGTTTTACGCATATTCACTTTAAAACGTATACGTATTTCCAAATGGAGCTTTTATAGAGATTATTTTTCTATTTTTATTGCACAATCCCCCATTTAAAAAAATGACACAGAAGAAGGTGCATTGCGTACTTTTTTGCAAAAAGAAATCTCAATAATATATCATTTCCTCATCTTATATGTAACAAAAAATTGCAAGACCTTGCTGCTGTTATACCACAAAGCGAGGGCCAAGATATTTGACCTGAAAATTGCCTTCCCATTTTAAAGACAGATGCTCTAAATCGAGAGCAGCCTTTTCCCTTCTGAAAAATAGCCGGAGCCACGCACAAGCCCCAGCTTCTCATATAGATTACAGCCGTCTGCCCAAACCCCCCCATTTTCCCCAAACTGCTCGAGATCAACAGGGTGGGGGGTGAAAAACATGGAATCATTATCTCATCCCTTGGGAATGCGTCTCAGCAACACCTCAACAACAAGGGCTTTGATTGGCGGACAGAAACTCCATAAGAACCATGCGTCGTTCCAATCCGCGGCTAGGATATGAAGAAATCTAGAGTGTGTGGGTGGCCACAAAATATTTTTTTTAGCAGCTAACCTAATTCCACCAGAAGCTTTGTCTCATTTCACATCACAGTCAGCTGACATAAAAACAAAAAAAAAGGCGTTGGGCAGGAAGAACACATCAGATCAGCTCTATATATAAATCGGAGATCAGATCTCTCTCTCTCTCTCACCTACTCACCATGACCGACCCGAACATAAACAATTAGAAAGAGGATAAAACATCTTGCAGCAGAAAGTACAGCACATGTGCAGCGTTCCAACGTTAGTCTGTCTTATGCACCATACATCTTTCTCACACTCTATCTCACACCTTCTTTCTTCTGGCTTTGTTTTGCGCCGGGTAACGCTGCACGATTCTATCTGGCTTCAGGCCCAGTTACTAGAGGCAGGCCCAGCTGCTTGAAGTAGGAGGAGAAGAAGAAGAAAAAGAAGAAGAACTGGAGCAGACTGGACTGCAGGCCCTCAGCCCTGACCACTGTCAGCTCTACAAGAAGTCGTTTCATTTCTTGAAGCCGTGAGTGAGGCTCTCCTTTCCCAAAGAACCAAAACACACAAGAAAACCAATTCGAGAAAGCGTAGATAATTACGTCTCTCTCCAGCCTTTGTGTTCTCTCAGCCACTGAGCCATGACTCACGGGATCAACCCCTCGTAAGTAAGAGAGCGGCGAACTCGCCGAGGCCTTGGCACGTGTGTGTCTCAACGAGCCCATATCCTATTGGGTACTATGGCTGCGAACAAGATCTAAGTCCTTTCCTGTTCAGGAAAACTACAACTATACAGAGAGTCGACACGGCAACGGCTGTAAAGAAGCTAGAACCATGATGCAGTGATGGTCCACTTGGCAAAGAACAGCAGTCAAAATGACTCATCTTTGCACCCCCAGGTCATCTATAATTCCACAAGCACTTAAGCAGGGACGAAGCGGATTGACGCTGCAACAGAAACAAAGTTGTTAAGACAGTCCTCATTTTGTTCACATTTTTTTTCATATCTCTAATTAGCTGAATTCAAGATGCAAATGTACAAAACGCTACACCTTAGATAAACTCGATTTCGTCAAAGAAGAACACAGGCAGAAGATCACAAACCAAGAAGACTGCAGGCGAACGCAGAGTCAACTGGTGTATTGCATCTGCCCATAGATTAGCCACAGAACACACTCTCACTCACTTGGCAGCCTTCAACATCTACTGTAGTGATTTTTTCAGCAGACTCAAAAAGGAAGGAGGTCAGAAGGTGTAGTAATTACAGCAGAATCCAGGCTCTTCCCCACCGTTGCCCCTCCCCCAACCCGGCTTCCCAGCCCTCTTCTGATTGGCAGTCACCACCAGGCTGCCTTCCGCAGGACCGTCAGAAAATGTCTGCCGTTCGTTTCGAGCCTCTCTCTCAACAAAGGTCGGTCTCTCTCTTTCTCTTTCCCTCTCTCACCACCAGGGGAGCCACTTCATAATAAGAGTCCCTTCACTACCCAACCGACCCAAACAGCAGGTTCTGGACCTAACCAACCTGGGCAAATGCTTGTCAAACTGGACCACGCTTTGCAGACCTCAGGGTGCTCCACTTAATTATCCCAACAAGATTCTTCTGCTGAACAAAGAGCAGGCTCCTACGCGGCACCGGCGTGCCCTTTCTCAAATTTGAGGTTATGTAACGCTCAAAGAGCACCGTTTCGTCATTGCAGAAGGCCTAAAACCCCAACCCTTAATGAGGGGAAGGACTGTCCATCTTTTTGATTCTTTATATTTTTTTAAACTCTACATCAAGAAAACAGCTTCTTTTACAATATGTCGTTTTCCATGTTAACCATCTAAAACAAAGAGGGGAAAAAAGTGACAAACAGCAATAAAGAGTCTTTAAATGTGGTCTAGTCCACAAATAAATACATAAATAATTCTCATTTAAAGCCATAACCCATACAGCAAAACATTTCCAGGTAAAGACACAAGAGCACAACCTTGACCAAGATGCCCTTTCCTGTCCCGACAGATTAAAAACAGGCCGTTTCACATCATCAACGACTAATTTAATTCGATGAGGAACACGTGTGGCAGAGAACACCAAGATCAGAACTGAGGGGTCCTCTAGAGCCTCAATTCTCATTAACTAGAGACTCGCCCCACATCAACCGACACCAAGACTTTGGTTTAACTACTGTGAGATCTCAATAATGACCTCTACAAGCTGTCCTAAAAAAACAGGTAAAGCTACTCCATTCAGATTTTAGGTGAAACCTAATTGGGGACTCCAGCTCTGACCAAGGATCCCAATGTGGGGGGCGTGTGAGTAGGGGGATCTAAGGGGCTGCAGAGTTTAGGATGGCTCCGAAGCAAAAGTCTGGCTAAAGATCAATGAGTTCCAGCGCGTGGCAGCACCTTCTCACAACTCTAGGCCTACGTGGGCTAACACAGCTGGTTTGCTCTCTCCTGAAGCCATCCCTGCCAGCCGTCCTCGCAACTTTATCCTTTGGCATTTAAAGCGTTCGAGCGCGAAGCCTTTTCAGCTCTGACCTTAGCTGCACCTTTCAACATTTTGCTCCACAAATGGTCTGCATGCAAACGCACACGAGCTATACCGTGCAATAAACGCAGTTCTGCAGGATCATCTATAGAAGAAAAATACGGCCCCGCTGTCAGGCATTCCGGTCTACCGATTGATTTTAAGCCCAACACAACAGGACATGAAGATGGACGACTGACCACTAAGGTTTCGGGTCCATTTTTTAAAGTCACAATGGGAAATTTCAAGCAGTGTACCAAGCACGGTATATAGGGCTGGAAGGAGAGCTGGAAAGATGAGAAAAAACACTAAATGCATAGTGCTGTTCTCTTTCCCAAGCCCTCCCCCTACAGGCCAGAGAGAGAACATGGCCAATAGAGAAAGGGAGGGAGAGGGAAGGGCCTTCTGCTCCCAACCGCCATTTCGTAACCAGATTGTTTACTGACACAACAGGACAGACAGCGAATTTTTCGACAGGGTAGAGTGCATTTGGGTAGGATTTGTGCCGATGGGGGATGGGCAGCCAAGGTCGGTCCATTCTGTGGCTTCATCCAAAAGATTCTAATACACAGACAAAAATGAACTGTTAGAAAAAAATTTGCTTAATTGTCATTTACAATCGGTTAGCAATTACTCCAGATGTGAACATTCTCCAGAAATATCTTTGACAGCCCCACTTCGCAGGACGGAGACCTGTGAATATGCCAAGCTGCTGCTTGAAAAAAGAAATGCTATTCCAGAGAATACAACACCCTGTCTCAGAAACTGGAGAAAGGCCCTTGCACACTTTGTACAATTCCTGTTTAAATACCAAAATAAAAATATTTACTCCTTTTGCTTCCGCCGAGAGCTCTAATCAAATCTCGTATTATAGTCATGAGGTGTTCTAACTAACGAAGAGTGTAAATACTTCCAAATCCAGTACAGCACAAATAGAAACCACTGGCACAACACAGACCACACGCTAGAATGAGATGGCATCGAAAGAAGAATATGAAATATGAACGAATCTGAAGCGATAACTATCGTCTAACTACCATCATGAGTTGTTTATTAGTAGAAAAACGATACCACTGACCCTTTTCCCGGCCCATTACAACAAAAAACAAAACGTCCCATTCTGACCGGGTCCAATCAAGGCTAAGGACAATGCATATTTTTGAAGTTCAACACCAATCTTTTCTCTAAAAGCAACTCTGAGAGTATTCATAATCCACCCTTCTGAAAAAAAATCATGATCAGAAGAATGCATGAAGAGAGGCCCTCATAGCGGAGCCGAAATATCCTTCATGTTGGTGCTGCATTCTTACACTCATCTGTCTGGTTGCTCCAACAATGAAGAATAACTGAGCTGCTTGGCTAATCAGGAACCTGCTCTTCGATGAGGCTTCCTCTCCCTCTCTCTCTCTCTCTCTCTCGTTCTCTCTCTCTCTCTAAGGACAAAGCCTGCCTTTTTGCTCAGTTGCACAGCTGAGAGAATCCTGAAGCTCTAGTAAAACCTTGCAGAAGAGAAACAGCAATCCGAGCAAACGCAAGTCAGCCAAAAGAGCTTCTTCCATACTTTCAGTTTAGGCCAGACCTGTCATCTCAACAGGCCCCAACCTGCGAGAATCTGTCGTTTTCCTGTAAACTACCCGAGACATTTGCTTTCTTCCCTCTTCCTCTTTCTTGTACAAATAGTACAGGACAAGGACCCTTAAGAAAGGCGTCAAAACAGGAAGGAAAGAATTTCAGATGAACAGCTTTTGTGTGCTGCCGAAACCCAAGAGAGGGGAGTGGTCCTCTTCACATTAACCCCCAATTCCCAACGTGTGCAGTGGCCAATAAGCTGCAATCTGATAATCCGGCATCTTCTCCCTCTTCGCGTCACCCAGTTTCCATCGTGAAGGCCACTCCGCCCGGTGAGCCAAGGCCGAAAAACTCTGACCGTGGCCTCCGCCTCGGCCCCTGTGGCTTGATCAAACACCAATGACAAGATCGGACCGGCGCAGGAACGAGCACGAAAGCAGGATGGCATCCTTCCGTCGCAAGAGAGCTGCCGTCCCTGAACGTGAGCGCAGCAGGCAACTCTCAATGGACTCAAGCTGAAGCTGAGGGATAAAAGGCAAGATGGTGGAAAAAAAAGCAAGGAGATCAAGTTGAATGAGCCTCAAAAGACGAATATTCAGAGCCAGCAAGAACAGAGGATGGAGGGGACACAAGGCTCCTTTCCACCGCTAAAGGCCCCCTTGCAGCAGCATCACCATACCTGCTTTCTACCGATGGCCTCCATTGAAGGAGAGAGAAAGAGAGAGAGAGCCTCGAACGGATTGTTCGTCTTTCTTTTTTTTTTTTCTTTCTTTTCCTCCTCCTCCTGCGTGCAGACACTCACCCGGCTTGCCGGTCACGTGACCTAGCGGCTCCCTCTGCTGGTCGGCCTAAACCGAGCATGCTCAGTGAGTTCAAATTTCATTTTCTTCCTCTTAAAGGAGGGCGTCCATGAAAGCCAGCAGCCGTTTCTTTGCTGACAAATGACAAGAGGAGGAGGAATGGCAAGAAGAAGCCAAAAGGAACCTGAAGTCTAAGCAGCCACAGGGGTCTGTTATCCACAGCAGCGAGCGAGCAAGCTACTTTTAATCTCCTCTCGTCTACCCTGAACTCTTTATCTCCACCGAGCTTGAGGAGGGCAGGGCTGTCACCAGAGACTCAAGACAAACTAGCACCAACGAAATGGTGCAATGTTTACAAGGCTGAAATGGAGGAGGTGGAAAAATTCTCTAACACATCCAATCTTTCTGCAACATCAGAAAGAGTCAACGTCCTTCAACCGCTACTAAACTAGATCTCGGTTTCCAACAAACGCGTTAAATAACCAGAAAAACGTCAATCGGTAGCTGACAACAATCGCTAGAAGTATTTTGTTTAGGTCTCATCCAAAAGGCACAGAATCATCTTTTGAGGAAAGGATCAAGTACAGATCTAGAACCATTCAGAGGAGGAGAAGCTTCTTGGGGAGAAGCTGTTTTAATATTAATACGCATTCGCGTTCAAGGTTTAGGATGCAATGTTTACAAGCTAAAATAGAGAGGCTAAAACAGTCTAACGAATCCAATCCTCCTGAAGAAGTCACTGTCCTTCATCCTTTACTGATCTACATCACATATTATTTGTTAAATAACTGCTAAAAACAGCAATCAGTAAGTGAAAGTGAGTGATTATCTGTCATTGTGAACACAGCACAGCACACAGTGCACCACAATGAAATATGACCTCTGCGTTTGACCCATCCGTGAAGAAGCAGTGGGCAGCTGACAAGGGCAGCGCCCAGGGAACCAGCGCTTGGGGAAGGTACCTTGCTTATGGATACCTCAATGCAACCATTATCAGTCCTGGGGACCCAGCAGCTGATGAAGTGTTCAGTCTATGCTTCACTTAAACTAATTTTGCTAAGAAAGACAAAGAACAAGGTCTAATACTAGACAATTTAAGAAGCTTTTATCAATTAAATATTTGACCTCAAGTAGCCCACTCATGCACACTCAAATTCGGCCAGAGGACATTTACAAATGAAGTCCAGAAACATTTTTACAGCTAGTTCCCAGTTAAAAGTGCCAGAAGCTTCCTAGTTCTTTGTCTTTCAGCAGCTTTTCAGTAACCGAAATGGGTCGAAAATGTGTCACTCCAGCCAGGGCTGCAGTGCTGATAAGAGATGTCATGAGGTGGCTCTCACTCGGAGCATGCTCAGACGAGCTCCTGTTAGCCATTTTGAATACGCATCAGGCTAACAGGCAAATCAGCACTCGCAACAATAGGCCAAAGTGAGATACTGCTTGACCAAGAGACAAGCAAAGTCTTCATGCCTCCGGTTTCGGAGTTTGTTCGCTTGACTGGTTTGAGAGGGCGAGAGGGGAATGACGAAAAGAGGGGGAAAAAGAGCAGTCACTTTGAAATCGTAGACTGCAGCACTCTCCTGCAGCTCCAAAAAGCCTGAGCCATTTCCCTCGCCGCAGCGCAACGTCCATGGAATACGTTAAACTCACAATTCAAGGAAATGAAACCAGATCTCTTCGTGCTCCTTAACGGGCCATATTAAGACGCGAGTGATCTCAAATCCCCACTGACAACAACGCGGCAAACAAAAAAATGGATTTTTAAGACAATCGATATTTAAGACAACCTCAATTGCTCAATGTCAATCTAAAGTCAGTTTACCACCGTGAGCAAACAACGCACAGTCTAGGTTTAGCACAAATCACGGCTGTCCCATATTATATCGTTCACAATTATAGCATGTATCAATTATGTGACAAAAGACATATTGTGATTAGAGATGCACCGAGCCGAAACATGGATCGGATATCGGTATCTGATAACGCCTCAAACGGTTGGATCAGGTATCGGTGCCATTGGGTCGATCTACGTTGGCGAAGGCGCGCGTGCACAATTCGTTATGCATCTCTAGTGGAACTGTGGTAAAGCTGGTTCACTGTTCAACATTCACACTAATTTGTACAGAACAAGCAACACAACGCACTACAACCCCAAAAGCAAATAATGCGATTACACTGTTTAATTTCCTTACCGACACCAGCTTTCGCTGGTAATCTCTGTGTTCCTGATGGTTTTAGCGCCGCAGGATTAGGGACAGTCACAAAATTACACAACTGTGTTTAAACGATTAATTTTTGAGATGTTATTTGAATAATAAATCATTTAGCATATACAGCACATATGGCTGCGTAATTATTGCATTGTTTATTTAAGACAAGCGTTTCTTAAGCAGAACAGAATAATCTCAGTAACAAGTACATCTTTTTCAATTTTTTATTTGAGGGCAAAATGGAAAACTCATCCATTTTTTCACTTTGGTTTGATAAACAAAATCGGGGGTTTTGTTGGCTTTTTATTATTCTTTTTGAACTGATGTACAGATTATTCAGGCTCAGCTTTTCACCAACAAATCCACACAGCGTGGAGTGAGAAAAGTTACAGAGAATCTCGATCCAGCCTTTGTCTAAGATAAAACGGCTCACTCTAGCAAGAGCACCACCGAAACCTCTCAGTACGGTTAAAGCCACAAAGAAGTCACTAAAGTGTGATCTGGTGGTTAGTTTGAAACAGAAGTCACATGTCATCTGGATTCTATGTGAACCAAAAGTCAACTGAGCATCTGGCTAAAGGTCCAGCGAGTGGCAGCACCTTTTCACTTTACTATTTTCACTCCATTTATTGAGGCCATAAATAGTCTATTCCATAGTACACTTCTAAAGCCGCTGTGTCATTACGACTGCACTGTACCCTAACGCTGCTAATAAATATTGCTGCCAGCAAGTTGCAATAGGGCAGGGCGATACGGCCTAAAAATAATATCGCAATATTTTAAAGCTCTATCTAGATATATTCTCTCTTTCTGGGAGAGAACTACATTTCCCATAATCACCCCCCCCATGCATGTCTCAAGGGCCGGGTCATAATAATGCGATGGACGTGCGTTTGGATTAAACAATGAAAAGATCAAGTAAATTGCTGTATTGTGAGTAGTAGTTATCTATTAGCTAAAATGAGTTTTGACTGAACTCTAGCGTTTTTGCGAGTCACGAGCGCCCACACAGAGTGTTTACATCGCCTTTTATACACTGTCCTTTATGCTGCACCCTCGCTTCCCCTACAAAATATGCATGCACTAGGAGAGTTTTCTGGATGGGTGAAGGAGTGAGCTGTCTGCTTTGAGAGGGAAGAGAAGCGAAACTTGAAAGTGGCGTACATGCTGTCTTTTTAACATGAACGTGAGGATTTGTATTTGATATTCACGATATAGTCACTGCATGCATGTTGGAGCAAAACTTTATGGATTATTGGTTTTTCTTCAGTTCTACTGTTGTATAATATTATACCAATTAGATGATTTTTTTTTTCTCATTTTCCTAAGAACAAATCTAAGAAAAACTAAATATTGATGTACGAGGCCCATTACCGCTAACTTGCTTGAAACCTAAAGGAGCTATATGTAAGAAATGTGTGGCAGGTAATCATTAAATGAACCTAATATGTCACCAGAGATTAAGGAATCATGTTCATTACAAATTTGAATTCGCAGCACGCAAATCATGTTTATGGTCTGATTTTGTGTTTTGGCCTCTAGCGCCAACCACCGCTATCGGCCAATCGACAAAGTCAGTAGCATTTCGACATGCAGGTTGCCAGGTACCACTGAGCTACAGCTACAAGCATTCAGGATTACAAATGTCTGACGTTACTAAAACTAAAAGTAAACTCGATATGACTCTCAAAAACGTCTTGACAAAAGCAGAAACAAAACCAGGACCTGCATAGGAGATGCGTCTGAAAGATGGAAAGATGGAAAGCTGGAAGCGGAGAAGAAATTGAAGACAGATGCCGAAGTGACTAATTTTCTCCCGGACGGGTAAGATTTAGCCAAGGTTGGCTTACTTGTACCGCTACTAGACGTAGGGATGAATATTTCAAATATTTTCAACAGTTGAATAAAGTTATTCATGTTCGATCATAGATTGTGGCCCATGGGAAATGTAGTTCTCGCCCCGAAATGCCAAAAGTAGCTCATTTTATAGGCCAAAATGATACCAAATTGGCTCGAAACTACAAGTTATCAGCTAAAATATGAGTTTGGAAGATTTTACTGAACTGTAGCATTTTATGGCTCTCACACTCACATACAGCGTGTTAACGTCACAAAAATGGCATTTATGCGTTTTTACGCATTTACCTCTGTTTATGTGTTTGGAACATCTCACAAATACTTTCACATACAGAGGGATCAGGTCTTGCCTTAATCGCGGAACTGAAAACGTTGTGCGTCGCTAAGAAGCGTCCGTGTGAAACAAGCCGAGCGTGCTCTAGCCAGTGAAAAGAATTAAACGAAGCCTGGATTCTAGAAAAATTGCCATTTTTTGCGAACTAATTATTTGAGTTATTCGAATAATCATTTCAGCCCTAGAAAAAGAAAAGGCAAAGGGCCTACTGGATGTTAGAGCCAAGGTAACATTAACGTACCGAAACCGTACCGATACCATGGCCCACAATCCGCGATACGAACCGAACCGTAGCCACACTGTACTGCTGCATCCCTAGTTTGCACCAATAAATGCTGCTGCCAGTAAGTTGAAATCACAGTTTTTTTTCTTTATCAGGGTCTTTCAAATGGGGGTCCGGGCGGCAATGCAGGTGGTCCGTAACATGCAATATAGTTTCACTATTTTTTTCAATTTTGCTCGTGTTCAAGAAGACATTTCCAGATGATTTGTGCATCTTTATTATGAATAATGAATTTAATGCAAATCTTTAAAAAAATAATAGAAAAGAAAATAATCCCCCCACCACACACACACACACAAGGACACGGACACACAGTGGGCTGCAGACTACTGCTTTGTCTGAATGGTGGTCCCTGGGACTGAACCAGTTAAAAATCCCTGTTCTATATCATCATAAATATCCTTATCACAAATTTCCATAAAATATCATGATGTAATTTTGAGGCTCCATCGCCCACTCCCAGTTTCCAATCTATGAAGACAAACCACAGCAGCCCTTGAGACATAAACCGAGCCACGTATTTCGAAGGTCAAAACCATTCTGAACGGCACCTAAATGAAATCCTCACGTCTCATTTCTTCTAATTCGGCAGCTCTAATAAACGCGTCGAGAGATATTCTGACTGATTTCCAGATCAGGTGTCCATCGTAAAACTCACAATGACGCAAAACCTACGATTAAGTTTAAGATTAAGCAAAGCCATTCATCAAATGCCACATCTCCTGATCCGGGCTGAGAGACGGCAGACCCAGATTAAAAAAGAAGACAAATCAAGCTATAGCCACATCCTTCTCCAACAACTGTCAGGAAGGCCTTCTCATCAGCGTCTGAATCATGAGCCTTCAAGAATTTCAACGAATCCACAAGTCAAGGATCGATCATGCCACCTGCGATGGACTGACAGATCCAAAAGAAATGTGAAAAATATTAGCTCGTGAATTGGGAGAAGGGGAAGCATACGTAACTAGAAGACCTTGGCCTATTTTTCTGAAAGCAAATAAATAATTCTGTAAAATGTGCGGCAGATATCGGGCAAGGCCCAAAAGAGAGGCAGAAAAATGGAAAAGCAAAGGAGTCCTGCCTTGATTTAGCTTGAGCCTTCCAGCAACATGGCCGTACCTGGCTTTAGCCGTGACTCTCCATTGATGGGGGAGGTGGAGGAGGAGGAGGAGGAGGAGGAAGAGGGCGCGGGTAAAAGCTCCACTCGCTAACGTTTAGCTTCCCGCACAAGCACAGTCCCCGCTCGGGTCACATGATCGACTCTCTGTAGAAAGCATTGACATGGCCCTCTCTGGGCATGCTCAGTTGGAGCTCTGCTGTTCTTCACAAAGAAAGAAGAGCAGGAGGAGGGGAAAAAAAAAAAAAAACCCAAAAAAAACCCAACAACGCTGCAGCCATTTCATGGAATGGTGTGTCGATGGTGTGGAAGAAAAGTTTCAGTGATGATTTCCTTCCCGGATTGCGTGCGTGAAAAAAGAATAAATATATCAACAGGATTTATGAGGCTCTTTATGACTAAAACAAAAGGAAGCCAGAGCGCAGAGCGGAACACGTCTTATCTGTGTGTTAGCACAAGCTTTGAATGCACTGACCAAGTCTCCACTGTCAAGGATTTCTTCAACGAAAAACAGTTTAAAACCATAAATTTGCTAATGTAATGATTATGGAAAATGGGATAGAAAACCAATTAGTTCATCCAGTTATTTGGATTTTTCGCCAATAATTACTGCTGCGTTTCAACCGGAATGGGAATACAGACAGAGAAAATTGTGTTCCTATATTAAAATCTCATTATGTAACACCTTACACAAGACTCTCAGCCCATAGAAGAAAACATCACAATGACAAATATTAAATTATAGCTTGTAAATGCAAACTGTCCTCAATCTAAAAAGAATTGCTCAATTCTGTCTAAGCAGCAGGCACCTCACTGCACATCTCATTACGTTTCTGTCTACTTCCACCATTAGAAAATAACTGTGGTCCAGTCCCTATTTTTTACACGTCTGGTAGAGCTGGGCGATATGAACAAAAACATTATCACGATATTTTTCGGCATATTGATCGATTTCGATAATTATTACGATATATTGTCATATTGTGGTTTCTTGGGATTCTTATACAGACTGAATGAACAAGTTAAAATAATTAAACAATATTAAACAAATAATTTTCAACAAATTTCTACTTAAAGCGCTTTGAGCACTGAGGCAATTGATTTTTTCCGCTGAAGGCGCTTAGCGCTCATAGGATTTGTTTTAAAAATAGCCGCTGCCAAAGAACGGCAAAAGAGAGCTGTCAACGCCTCAGAGCGTTTCTTGTTGCTGCTAAGTTACGAAAAGCCTCATTGGGTACTTTCACATTTGTATTTTATTATTTATTTCCCAGGCGGACGTAGTTAAGGCGGGACGCACTTGTTGTCAAAGCGGCCACCGTAACTATAAAGCGCTGCGGGAAACCCTGCATTTCATCGCCTTCTTCACTCACCGCGGCGTCCTGGTTGCCTGACATCTTTTCTCAGGACCGCGATATACTTAACGCTACGTGACGAGCGCGCTTGTGGACGCTGCTGCTACGCAAGCAGTGTACTGACTATACCTGCGTGCATACTTTTTTGTTATTCTTGAGGACTCCAACAGATGGCAGTGTACACCATAAAAGGGTGCAGTCCGCCGTTAAGTGACAGAAGAATAGGAAGTAGAAAGCGGCAGCGCAAGAAACATTTTGCTGTGAAGTGAGGGAAGAAAGATAAAAAAATATTTGCATTCGGATGTTATAACGGCGCAAAAAAGACGGCGAAACCGTTCAGCCGTGTAGATAGTAAACAACGATGCTGACGTCACGTGGCAAAACTTTAACATACAGCCGCCCCAATTATTGCTGGTTCTGCAACTTACGTAAATTTATGACGACATGCTCAGCGGACGCGTCAAGCCGTGATGCATGCGGATAAGCGCTCTGAACGTTAAGTGTATCTCGGCACGCGACCACTTCACTAATGTTTACCACGCGGCTTCTTCGTGTGCTATGGGCAAATCTGCATCATTGGCCGCGATTGGCTGTTATGCCAAGCTACGTAATCGGCCAAAGATACTGTCTATCTCAAGGCGCTGTCGCATAGTGGAGAAACAAGTGTGATCGAATTTTACAGCTTACGTTTATCATCGTTATCGCTATCACATTTTTCCCGATAAAATATCGAGATCGTTTTATCGCCCAGCACTAACGTCTAGTATCACTGGCATTCATTCTATTGTCCTACCTTCAAACGGCCAGAAAAAAAAATCTCAGTTCATCTCAGTGCCACTCATCGTGCAAAATATCCTTTGAAATTAGAACTGGACGAACAAAAAGAATTATCACGATATTTTTTTGTCATATTGATCGATTTCGATAATTATCACAATATATTGTCATATTGTGGTTTTTTTTTATGTTTTGTTTTTTTGGATTCTTATACAGACTGAATGAACAAGTTCAAATAATTAAACAAATAATTTTCAACAAATTTCTACTTGAAGAGCTGAGAACTGGGACAAAAAAAAATTGCCGCTGCCAAAGAACAGCTAAAGAGAGCTGTCAACACCTCACTTCCAGAGCGCTTTCTCGGTGCTTGTTGTTGCTACGAAAAGCGTCATCTGGTACTTTCCCGTTCGTATTTTATTAGTTTTTTTTTCCCAGGCGGCATTTGTTGTCAAAGCGTCCGCCGTAACTATAAAGCGCTGCATTTTCATCGCCTTTTTTCACTCACCGCGGCATCTTTTCTAAGGGCCGTGACGTACTTAACGCTACGTGACGGGTGCACTTGCGTGCATACTTTTTGTTAATCTTGCGGACTCCAGCAGGTGGCGGTGTACACCATAAAAGCCTCCAGTCTGCCGTTAAGTGACAGAGGAAGAGGAAGAAGTAGAAAGTGGCAGTGAGAGAAAACATTCTGCTGTGAAATGAGGAAGATAAAAAATTATTTACATTCGGATGTTACAACCGTTCAGCCGTGTTGATAGTAAACAACGATACTGCGTCACGTGGCAAAACTTTATCATACAGCCGCCCCAATTATTGCTGGTACTGTAATTCTCATAAATTTATGACATGCTCAGCAGACGCGTCAAGAGAACGCTGAGAACGCTTGCAGTGTCAGCCATGATGCGCGCGCATAAGTGCTCTGAACGTTAAGTATATCTCGGCACGCGGCCATAAAATTTACCATGTGGCTTTTTCCTGTGTTATGGGCAAATTTGCATCATTGGGCGCGGTTGTCTGTTGTGCTGGCGTTATGCCAAGCTACGTGACCAGCCAAAGATACTGTCTATCTCAAGGCGCTGTCGCATAGTGGACAAACAAGTATGATCGAATTTTATAGCTTAGTTTATCATCGTTATCGCCATCACATTTTTCTCGATAAAATATCGAGATCGTTTTATCGCCCAGCACTCTTTGAAATCATATCAAAA
This sequence comes from Distichodus sexfasciatus, assembly GCA_032718565.1. Classification (NCBI taxonomy): domain Eukaryota; kingdom Metazoa; phylum Chordata; class Actinopteri; order Characiformes; family Distichodontidae; genus Distichodus; species Distichodus sexfasciatus. Next base: position 401,662 of record JAVGVS010000043.1, read on the forward strand.
CAGAATTTATATTACTTAAAAAAAAAGGAAATGTAAACTGTAAATATTTTTAATAAAACGTATATACAAAGCAAAAATTCTAATCAACGTTACATAAGTGATGTGCAATACACAGCTGAAATGTAATTATTAAGAACGCACGATAAGACTGAGTAGCTGAGTGCGTAAAGACAAGATATTTTGCTCACAAACGTTCCACTGCACGCTAAGAATTTTGGTACAAAAACACAGCGCCAAGTCAAGTCGAGTGAGGGCGGAACATATCCAGCGTCGTGCACAACATTTCAAGAAAATCACGTCCCGCCCTATGTGGTGTACCAAGTCAAAAAGGTAACGTGACAGTCCATGTGCACTACCTAGTGCGTAGAGAGCCGTTAAGCTACAACCCTGGCTGTTTCTATATAGATGCATATGACTTTTTCACTGTTACTTTTTAAAAATGGTCCAAAGGAGTGAGAGGATTCTACACGGCCCGGACACTTCTAACGTAGCGCCGAGTCGAGCGTGAGAATGGAGACGGAGTTGAGAGAGTAAAGAGGAGAGATTTGGCTCGCAAACGTTCCACCGCGCACTCAGATGTAGAAGAATCGTCGTGATTTAGAATCGAGATCACGATTTTATTACCATTCATTGAGCAGCCCTATAATCGACTACGAACAAAGTACTTCCAATTAACAAGAACTGCAGACCTACCACAAATGATCGCTGTTCAGTGGCAACCATGACACAATACAACATCCCGGGACACAACCAAACAACATAGTGTCTAAATATTCAAACCAATGTCAATAAGAGGAATATCTGCAAGAAAAGGCTACAAAAACCATGAAGCGCTTAAATCAGGTCAACCTCCCTCCCCCACCTCATCCACACCGTGTTCTACAGGGGGGTCATAGAGAGCGTCCTGACTAGCTGCATCTCCGTTTGGTTTGGAAGCACCAGAACAGCAGATGAAAAACACCTGCAACGGGTTGTTAAAGCAGCTGGCAAAATCATCAGCGCTTCGCTCCCCCCGCTGCAGGAGATCTTCCACAAGCATCTTCCCTACATTGTAATCAATCGGGGCTCACTCTTTATTCCAACTGTGACTTACTGTACATTAGGGCTGCAACTAACGACTATTTGGAGAGTCGACAAGTCATCGACTATTAAAACGATTAGTCGACTAATCGGATTATAAATTGCATAATTATAAAATGGCTCCGATTTATCTACCAGCTTTTACATTTAGCATTTAAATTTTGTGGTAAATAATAAAGACAAGAAAGATAGTTCACTCAAAAGAATATTTTAATAAATAAGTTTCTTCTTTGCCTTATCTAGCCTTACGATGGCTCCTGGTTTTGTGATGCTACTGAGAAAACGGTAACATACCATTATAACATTTATGAGCGAGTGACAAAGGCGTTGGTTACTTTACCGTTTCGCGTGCTTATTAAACGTATAAGACCTAACTATTAAATTCTAATTATAAGGTCGATAAACTATAACTTGCGTTTAACCGACCCGTCGCCGTTCCTCTTCCTCCGACATCTTTGGTTTTTCTGTAGGAACTTTCTTAAGCCAATCGCAAAACCAGGAGCCATCGGCCAATAGGATTCGCAGGCAGAAACTGCCAAAACCCCGCCCCCAAACTGGCCAAACCCGCCCCTTTCAAACCACGCGCGTAGAAATCTCACTCGAGCAAAAAAGCCGCTCGTCTGTAATCTACTTTGTGCGCGAGGACATTTAACACATCGAGAGGAAAAAGAGATTCGAGAGAGGAAAAATACAGCTTGCGCGCAATATCACAACCGTGCACTCGATTCTTAATTTTGTGCTCTCGAGTTTCACATTTACGCCCGCAAAAGTTTTGCGGCAAGCCATTTTGCGCGCTCTAGTTTTGGCGTTGATGTGACGCCATAGGGCCATTCTTCTAGCGGTCACTGAATGCTATTGCGCAAGAGCGAATCTCACCAGAGTGTGGTGTATTGGTGCACTCTATTGGAAAGCGGTAGTATTGCACAGGTAGAAAGGAAAGAAAACGTTTCACTCCGTTTAAAAAGACGTCTGGCGACAATTATCGACAATCAAATTCGTCGGCGACTTTTTATTGTCGACTTTTGTCGACAATGTCGAATAATCGTTGCACCTCTACTGTACGTTTGTTTTTCTTCTGGTTAAAATGTCATTTTTTATCTGAATTGGAAAGAAACTATTTTAACGATCACATTTCTGGACCTTTAACACGGCTGCTAGATGCTGTTGCAAGAATAAAGAAAAATGGTAAAATGAGGTCACGTTTAGCACTCGTTCTTAAATTATTTCAGAGTCAAGAACATCTTTTTAACACCAGAGTCAACATTATCTTGTCAATGTTGATTTTATGAGGTACTTATAAGGGTTTCTTAGAAAGTCTACGTTGGGCAGAAATTCTGTACCTTAAAAGCAAACCTTTTTCTACAACGACAAAGACGGCAACACTGCAGCCAAAACCGAGCACTGGCCTGCAAAGATAAGAATTACATGCCTCTCTTAGCACTTCCTGATTTGCAGCTTATTCAACTCATTATGAAATGTCTGGCTTTTGAATGCATTCATCAGTCTAACGTTGTGTCATCCATCTGATTAAAATGTAATCACCTAATCAAGTTGAGAAATCAGTCGGTGCACCACCATGTACAGCTCAAACCGCATCATCCAGTTTGCCGACAACTCGCCCGTCGTAAATGACCGGTCTGTGTACAGAGAAGAGGTTCAGCAGCTGGCTGTCTGATGCACTGAGAACAACCAGTTGCCGAATATGGACATTCAGCGACAGAAATGACTGTCCTGTAGAGAGTGTCCTGACCAGCTGAATTTCTGTTTGGTTTGGAAGCACCACAACAGCAGATCAAAAACACCTGCAACAGATTGTTAAAGCAGCTAGTAACATCAGAGCGTCTTCCCCCACGGGCTGACCGATTATCGGCCAGGCCAATTATCGGGGGGCGATATTAGACATTTTGTCGATTATCAGTATTGGTGTTTAACTTTGACCATCACCGATATTAAGTAATTATAAGGTGCTTTGCCGTGCGGCGGGACAGCCTGTCTTTGTCTGCACTGTTTATGGGTTGCTGTCTATCTGTCTGTCTGTCCTAGACCTGCAGGTGGTGCTGTAACCTGACCGTGTTGGTCAACTGATGGCTGATTTGTGAGGCCTTTTAAAAAGAAGCCTTCCTGTCTGCTGTCTCTCTCTCTCTGCCGCTCTGGCCGTCTGTCGTCTGCGTGGCTGGCCGCAGCGCCTGACAAATATCAGTTCCAAATATTGATTATCGTCCCCATTAACTAGTAATAATTGGTATCAATATCGGTCGATCTTCCACAAGCACTGCATCGGGAGGGCCTCCTGCATTGTGCCTCGCACCCCTCACATGGACCCTCTATACTGCTCCCATCTCGCAGATGGTATCTCAGCATCTGGGCCTGATCCACCCGACTGCGCGGCAGCTTTTTCCCCACAAGCCATCAGAACTATCCGTTCTTTGTACTGTAAAAACTGGTGCCATATTGTCTCGTACTTGTATATAGCAGAGTGACAAAGTTTACTTTGACTTGAACTACTGCCATGAGGCAGGGACCAACCGCAGGGGACACAAACTCCATATTCACACCTATGGGGCAATTTAGAGTCACCAACCAACCTAAACTTCATGCTTTTGGACTGCGGGAGGAAACCTGAGCACTTGGTGAAAACCCATATGGCAACAGCATATAAACTCCACACAGAAAGACCCTGCAGCCGATCCTGGGATCAAACCCCAGACCTTCTTGCTGAGAGGCGACTGCGCTAACCACAGTAATCAATACAGTGTCACTTTAAACAGGTCTTCACAAACCTGCTCCTGAAGATTTAGCTTCCTCCAGATATGCGAACCGACGTTAAACTAACACACTTTACACATTTTCTGATTTCCCGGAACCTTGGCCAGATATATCAAAAGGGTGGAGAGTAAGTCTTGTAGGATGGCAGATCTTTGGAAGCAGGGATAAGCAAGCTAGATTTTTTTTTTAATCAGTTTGAGATTGAGTGAACAGTTACTAGTATAGATGTGAACCTTAACTGGTCTCACAATTCAATTCGATTATGATCATCAGGTCAGCGTTTCAATTCGATACAATATCTCAATCCATCACAGAGGATTCCATGAATTTTTCTACGTTACTTCACATTGCACGCAGATCGGGCAGCCATAGTTACTACCGGGATGTTCTTTTCAACTAGAATTTTTATGCCGTAGCCAGAAAATCACTAAACAGTGTCATTATGATATAATCCAGGGGTTTTCAACTGCTTATGTCCCAGGGACCACCACTCAGGCTAAGCAGTCAGAGTGTGGGACAGGGGAGTATTTTTTTTCTATTACTTTTTAGATATTTGCATTGAATTTGTTATTCATAAAGAGGCCCAAATCATCTGGAAATGTTCTGAAAAATAAATATTCTTTTCTTTAGTTATTTTAGTAGTGAAATTGAACTGCATGTCAAGGACAACCTGGACCACGAGGGGGCAGGGGGCCGGCGGTTGAAAACCCCAATATAACCAATTATGGTCTACCACTGCATCAATGCAGAATTCTCCAAGCCTGCATCGAGATGCATCAATTATGTGATTAATTTCAACACACCTAGTTACCAGAGAAGGGTACTATAGCCACTAAATTGTATCATAAAATTTCAAGGAAATCTGTGGTGATTATTAGGACAAAAACTACTGAATAATGCTTTATTCAATGATTAGTAATTATATTAAACAATACAAGATTTATGGAGTTGCTTGAGTGCAATGGAAATGTTGGTAAAGTGCGAAACAGTACAGTAATAGTCTCCTTTGGTTTGCGACTCGGGTCACAGAGCAGAGGAAAGTGGCATTTGTAACCATACTGAGTGGTTTCATTGGTGCTTTATGTTTTATCATTTTTAAAACAGGCTGCATGACTGGCAACATATGTGACCCGATTTGCCGTAATGATTCGGAAGTCGGCGTTCGATTTATTCAGATACGGGCCAATTATATTGACAAACATCAAAAATATCGATTTTTCTTTTTTGGTCTTATATGAAAGAAAAGGTCTTCAAAATTAATCTGGTCTCCAAAAAAGAAAAATTGCTATTTTTGTGATGTTTTTCAACATAATCGGCCCGCATCTAAATAAATCGAACGCCGACTTCCGACTCATTACGGCAAATCGGGTCACATATAAAATCATTAGTGTGTCAAAATAAAATCACATCAAACAAATTGCTTAGTTAAACTCTGGGTAAGCATAATAAATAACACAACTGAAATATAATAAAAACATTTCGAAGTAGAAGACGTTCACAGTTCCTGTTGTCAATGACTGTAACGACACCAGCTGTCATTTAATCTCTTTAGAACAAGCCTACACCAGATAATTCAATCAAGTTCTCTCAGAATATCTTGTTCTTCACTAGCGGAGTGGCTGTTCACTAAATACCACAATAGAAGTTGCTAAGTCGGGCAACTACAGTGACTTACGGAAATGACAGTGACGTGATTTTAATGAAGTGCACCACGCTCGCCACAAGCTGGCAGAATGCAGGCTGACCACGTTGAACAGGCAGCATCAGTGAAGTAGGCAAGGATGACACAGAATTAGTCAAAAGGCTAATAGCTCAAGTTCGGTTAACACCTAGGAGCGCCCCCTAATATAAGGGTAGGAGCATTTTTTGCGATGTAAACACACCAGCGCTCAGTAAAACGCTCCAGTTCAGTAAAGTCCTCCCTTTTATAACAGACAAAACTCATATTTTAGTTGATAAATAACAAAAACAACCAGCATTCTACTCACAAAACAGCTATTTATTGATATTTCCAGTGTATGTTCCGCATCGCTCGCCGGGGGCACTGTGAAAATATTTTTTCCCCCATTCTATAATATTAGAGAGTGATCAATAGGGAACAAATAAATATAGGAAAATGCATTATTTGTTCTCAAAAGATGGATAGCAAATGGATAAGAAAGTTTTTCTGTCTGGCTTTAACATTATTCTCGCAGTACTAAGTCACAGAATGTCTGCAAAATAAAAACTCTGCAAGCCAATAAATCAGACACTGTTCTTATCATTTCTAGTAGTTACGTCTACAGTTTCAGCACTTTTATACTACAAGCTAAAGCTATACGAAATATACAATAAAATATAAATACGGAAGAATTTAGAATATGAGTATAGAATATGACCAAGAATTTTTAAAAACCAAAAAACTAAAACAGCAGCATGCCAGGGTATTTGATCAGGAATATAGCGGGCTATGAAAAAAAATGGATACCGCCCAAGCCTAGTGACCAGTAACAGCATTGTTCACATAGCAAGGTTGCAGTACAAAATAATTGTAAACAACGATAAAATGACAAAATATTGCCATAAACGGTGTATGTTGTAACACCACGAAATAAACGATAAAGTATAATGTGAAAAGCTAGACGTTTTAATTTCATCATCCAATATATAGTCATATGGCACAGTCCTAGCCTTACATTTTAATGACGTCATTCCTTCCAAACGATTTTTTCTTATTCTGAAGTTGTAAAAGGCAAACTTGAGTATCATTCTCTTTTACTGATGCATTATTTTTTAAAATACCCATTAAGTAGATCTGCATGTAATTTAAAGGCGTGACAAAAGTCCTCAACTTGACAAGCGTCCTTAGCATTGGCCTTAGCACTGACGTACATGTAAACGTGAAAGCCAGAACTGCATGCATTACGGTCATATGAATAGTACATAGAGTGCAAGGAATTAATAGTACACAGTGTGCAAATAATATCTAGGTTAGTAAAATGGGTTGATAGCTCAGTCATATACAGACTGCTATGCTTAAAAGACTTGAGTCCAAGACAGGGAAAGACAAAATAATCAGACCACTAACACATCGGCCATAGTTGCCAGATGTGTGCCTAAAATAATGAAACACTGTAATGACTTATGTGCCAGGTCAAAACCTGCACTTCTTGCAAAAAATCTTCAGGCTAATGATATAGATCTATCAAGGCTAGAGAGAACTAATCTTCTAATTAACTATTTTATCAACATTTTGTAATGAACAGCTGGTCGTATTCCCCTTCCAGAAAAATGGGATCAAATTGAGTCTTCCTTTAAATCAAGACGGATTAAAAAGTCGTAGAATGACGTGTAGAATTTGTCTTTGACATTGCATATACAGTACATGCATCAGAATGACAATGCTGAAGCAAATCCTTTTGCCCTAAACTGGACTTTGTCATTGAATCCAAAATGATTACCTAATGACAAATTCCTGCCTAAATGTCATAAAAAAAAATTAAATACGCTCATGAAATTAAAACATAAGAACTCTACAGCAAAAGGTGATAATGAGACACAAGTAAAGAGTTGGAGCATCTCCTCAATGAAAGTATAATCAACCAATCTGGGTAGAAAAGCACATTTGGGAGCAAAAGTGATTACTCCCTGTCGAGGTTTATTCTCTCCTTTACACACAGTGCCATATCTCACAAACTCATTAAGGCCTTTGACAATGAGACAAAGATCACTGATTGTGATACAGTACTCTACAATAATCACTCTCTCTGATCTCACTAAAGCTTATACATTAGTTGGTATACTTAGAAAAAAACGTAGGTTGTTTTCTGCATTGCATCCTCATGCTGTTCATTGCAATATGCCATTTCAACATACTCTGCTTGTCATGAATGTTCCTTATTTTTAGAGGACAAATGTTTTACTTCAGTGATATTAAGCTACAATTTTGGCACTAAAAAAGTGAAAGCAGGTGGCATCAACTCAATCACATGTCTCTAGACATGCAGCTTTTCTTTAACAGCAGGTTGCTTTTAAGTAGCACTAATGAAATTAACATGAGAGTAGAGCGCCCTCTAGTGACCAAACTGCAGAGGTTCATTCCGACTCTATCGAAGGATTATTTTTAAAAATAACACTCGCTTAAGTTACACATGTAAATGACTTAAAAAAAAAAAAAAAAAGAACATTGCTAAGAGGAAATCCTCGAAAACTGTCACATCAACACCAAAGCAAAACACAAGCAGCCAACCACGTCGTTAACAGAGGTAGCACACTGTCCAACAATACTCAATCAATATTCCAAAGAGGAAAACTTAGTTAACGTGTGCAGTTTAACCAACGACACGTCTGTAAGTTACTCACATTCCGATACGGTCAACGTTACCATTCCTTGACACAAAAAAACGACTTAAACTGACACATAAAAACAGCAGACTTCACACCCAGCTTTAACATTCTAGCCGCGTAATTGGACAACAAACATCTTAACCAACAACCCACAAACCCTACACACTGTTTCCTTATAGATGATGCAAAATACCGACAGTAACAATAACAATAACAGCGTTTAAAGAATTAGCTCTCGTATGGCTAGCTTCCTGTATGTATATTCAGTTAAAAATTTTTGGTAGTTCTAAACGAAGCCACATTTTCTCGCTTCGGTGTCCTGCGAATTAACAAACTCAAGTGCTGGTCAAAAAGATTTAATAAGTCGTGTTATTGTAGCAACGATATAGCAATGTAGCATCCGAAGCCGGACGGTACGGGGCCCCGGAACGGGTATAACCATATCCGTACAGGCAAGGCTTGAGCAAATACTGAACCTGTATTCAGGTTCCGGGGCTGCAGTAGCAAAGCCAGGAGGCCGCCCGCATTATTTCCCCCAACAACGCTATACGCGCACACGCTTTTGCCGATAGCACACAAAAGCGAGTTAGAGCGAGAGCGTTGTGGCGGGAACGGCTTGAAAAATGCCATGGACAGAGTAAGGTCAGCGACAGCGTCCGAGCCGTTGCCGCTGCCTCTGCAGCCCAGGACCGCTTTGACACCAACGCCGAGATCTGACGCGGTTCTCGGTGCCGCGGCGCCGAAAAACAGTTACAGCAGTAGAATCGCGTCTCGCCATTCTCAGTTTTCACTGAAATATGGTTCCTCCGCGCCGAGGTTCCGCCTCTATCGCCTTACGTCATCAGCCTCTGCCTTTCTCCACCTATTCGGAAGACGGATGTGCTGCGCGCCCCAGGACTTAAGACTCGGCTTCGGCCCGGGTTTTGGCTGCAGCACACAGAAAAGATTTATTTTTACTGTACTACTAAAATACAAATAATATACTATTAGTACTAAATGGTGCGATATAGTATATAGTAATATTAATATAAAATATTGATTCATAATGCGACACCAAACGAGAGAAGGGTAAACTATCGTATCTATATGTGTGTTGATGTTCCAATATATGAACAGATGACAATATCACATATTAATAGTATGATATAGTAACTAACAAGACGAATATATATATATATATATATATATATATATATATATATATATATATAGGAAGGACCAGATGGATATTTATGACTCACTATATTTTACTCATTACGCTTACACCGCAGCTACTGAACCATCTATCCCCAAAGGTCATATAAGAGACCCTTATTCACTAGACCACTGCTGCAAAGCTCATTCATCAGTCCATCCACCCCCCCGCCAATATCTTTCATCCGTCCATCCATCCATCCATCAATCCTCCAGAAACCCACCAAATCCCCTCTCAACATCTTCATCCCCTAACAACCCCCATTCCCAGTCTCATACAGGCTGCTGTGTACAGTGTGCATGCAGATGGCTCTAGGTCCATGTCCTTGTGAGACACTGATGGATTGGGGCCTAGTTTCTATGGCAACGGAAGAACGGCAGCGATGGCAGACAGTTCCAGAGGAGTCTCCTGTCTGCGAGTCGCCTTGATCTTTTGGTGCCCCTTCTCCAGCTGTAAGATGGGTTCCAAGACACACTTACTGAGACATGATTGGATGAAAATGGCTTAAAAATGAAGAAAATACCCAGGAACAATACATTTATTCATCCAATTATGAATCCATATTGGCCAGTTGCTATTTATAGTTATTAGAACTGCTTATTCTCAAGCAAAAGCATGGAACTCCTTATTCAATTCTCAACTCAGTAAATTCAGATCAATTGTATACATTTGTACTACGTTGGATTTTTAGATAATGCTGCCTTTACAGGTTCCAGAAAGCCTGACATATAGCCAGTTATATAAATGGTAGGTTTGAAAGAGACATACTGTAAATATTACCAAAAAAAATCATTAGATGATAAAATGACAGAGCTTGGTTTTATTAGTACTGTACACTTTTAATCAAATCATTTTTAAATACATTGATCCACAAGAGAGATACTGTATTCCAAATCCTGCTAACAAGCATTTCTCATATCACTATATGCACGTTAACCATTTCCGATAGAAAAATACAAAAACCACAGGTCATCCATATCGGCAAAGAAAGAACAACAGGATGCCATGATGAAGAAGGAAACGTGACAACAAAGAGGGGGGAAATTATAAAGCTGTTAAACCTTTGGTTGGAGAAAAGATGGTAGAAGAGGTCATGCAGATCGAGTTTGAACCCAAACAGCTACAGCTTCACTGAATATTTAATTTTTTATACGCCCACCCCAGCGTTTTCTTACAAAATAAACATGTGGAGCCAAACCACATCCATCCATTCATCCATTCTGACACATTGGTTTTAATCGGCCACAGACAGCAGGGAACAGAGGATACAGACAGGACATGAGAACAACAAAATCTTTTAACCACACATACAGCACAATTATTTCGGCCATTGCCACAGAGGTGGCAAGACTATGTTCATTATTTTTAAGGCATGGCGTAGTTGTAAATGGAGAGAAAGCATGGTGGTAATATGAGGGCTTCAAGTACTAAACCATAATAATGGAGGAGGAACAAAAGAAATGCACAGATTATTAAATGAATTCATCAGTAATATCGAGTCGGAAGTCACTTCAAAAATATTTGTTGCTTCAAAATATGTCATGCATACTTCCAAACATATACATTTATGTTTCATATATTTTCCACCTCATATATACTATTTATATTTATAATTCAGAATTATGCCCACATTATTTCATCAACTGCTTCATTGCACTTTGCACAGTGGTTCTCTTAAACAGTGAGATTCTGAGTTCAAGTTTTTTTGCACCATTAAAAGGTCAGTGTGATGCCTCAATGCCATGAAATGTTTTATTTCTGAATGACGATTTGCTCATGTGGAGGTGTCTCACACACGCAAACACACATCGTCATTCCTTGTAAATAATGTCTTGAGGACACCCAGGTGTCTGTGACGCACAGGAAGGAGATGGTACATATTCCTGGCTGAATATCTGGAGCAAAACGAGACAAAACCTGAAATATTACACATGAACATGCATGAGACAAGGATTCGTCTACCGAACACGGACAAGAAGGGCTGCTACGAGAAAGAAACTGAAATCACAGTGAAGTGAATTTACAGCTAACACTACCGTGTAGTGGAGACTGGGGAGTTTGTTGCGTCTTTCACGCAATTTCTTTCTCTGTCACAAATTTGCAAAGACAATCAAATTGTGGTAAAAAGTGCTGTTTTGTGCTTCAATATTTAAAATAGTTGATCAAGCAACAATTCAAGAGTCGGGATTAAACATACTTTTAAAAGAGCGGAGGAACACCATTAACGTACGGCAATCATAGTGTAAGGCCTCGTCTGGGAGTTCATCTTATTTCTCCATTCAAAGCGGATTAATCATTTACGTAACTACATTCACGGCATTTAGCAGACGCTCATCCAGAGCGACTTTCATTTCCTAATTTCAGGGACAGTCTCCCTGAGAGCAACTTGGGGTTAAGGGTCTTGCTCAGGGACCCAGTGAAGGTAATGCCAGAGGTAGGACTCGAACCCATGACCTCTTGGGCCAGAGGTGAGTGTCCTAACCACTAGGCCACCACCCCCACCACCCCAGATCAGACATTTGGGGGTTTCGCATCAGATTTCAACGGATGCTTATTTGTTGTAGCCGATTGGTTCCGTTTAAGCTTTGCACCCGATAATCTGTCAGCAAAATTTGCATCTACAGGAATTTTGAAAATACACACAAAGCCGGGATGATGCCCAGGAGTCACCAGGGCATTTTAATAGCAAATATCAATCATTTTATTTTTAAATAGACCCAGCTGTATAAATTAAAAACTTCTTACAATTATACCACTAAGGCGTAAACAATCTAAAATCTAAAATCATAAGCAATAAAATCTTTGAGCCGTGAAGTTCTAAAGAGGAAGTAAAGCAAGACCATCCCCCTCTCACATCTGTATTTATCTTTTGTTTTTTCTCTTTTTCTTCACCATATGGAGCCTCCAGTGCCTGTATTGACCATCAAAGTGACCACAAAGATCTCAAAGATACAGGTTTTGGGATGAGATGGAGGACTACAAAGAAAGAGAGAGAGAGAGAGAGAGAGAGAGAAAGGCCAGATGTCCCACGTCTTGCACCACATTCCTTCTGCCACCTGGCGCTTTTTGATGGCCTGAGCAAAAGTTCACAGATCAGCGTTTTCGAGATCACAGTTCTGTTAGAAAGTCATCGTCTGTCCAACGCAAACGGTCACACAGACTGATTATTTTTTGAAAACTAAGCCTGTGTATTGAAATCAAGCTTCACGGAAGGCCTGCCTTGGCTAAGTGAAAGACATAATCTGTAAATAACTTTCGTATCAAGGCATCACAGATGCTGGTATTCCTTTTTTCGTATAAATGTAGAAGGTTTTTGACGGCCTGTAACTGTTCAGGACTGCTACCGTATTTAGGCACTGGAAAAACTCAGGTCCAGGGTTTGCTTCTCCGTGTCAAGGAGCAATGAATATCTGTGATATAAATGGAATGGAAATGAATCCCTTTTAAAAGCTGAGATTTGGTGAGGACGGGGATGCAAAGCACAGAGACGGAGACGTCTGTTGGTCTTTTGGCCCCGACTTTTAACTCGTCGACGTCATGCTGGCGTTGAAGCTGGAGTTGTTGCTGCTGCAGCTTTCCTCGTAGGTGGGAGGCGGTTCTGCAAAAGAAAAGATAAACACAACTATTAATAGGGATATGAAACACAACAGGGACTTTTCTCCAACAAGCAGAGCTAGTTCATTTTTGGTACTACCAAAAATGTTTGAGAACAGTTGTATTCTCCATTTATAGCTACATTAGAGTCCTCGTATCTGGTCTACTCTTCACTGTACATCATGGTTGAACACTGCTTTTAACCCTTTCATGCATGAATTTTCATTCATTCATTCCTTATCCGAACTGCTTAATCCCAACCCGGGGTGTGGAGACCGGAGCCTATCCCGGAAACTTACGGGCGCAAGGCAGGGACTAACCCTGGGCAGGCACCAACACACCACCACAGGGCACACACACACACACAATCAATCAAAAGTCAATTCCCACATCGGACACTCCATGTGCACTTCCTAGTGCATGAAGAGCAATTAAGCTAGAACCCCGGCTAATTCCTGAGATGCATACTACAGCATAGAATAGTATGATAAGAGCGCCTTACCTACCATACTATTAAGTGCGGTAGTATGCGCATGGGACACAGCCCATGTGCGAGCTCACATTCGCTAAGTGTGGCAAACACAAATTTTAGGGCACGTAGGAAGACTTACGCACGAGTAGACATTTTTGAGGGATTTTGCTGCCAAAATGCAGAAATTTTTGCACAAAATGACGGCATGCATTTTAAGATAGAAGGCGCGGGCCTATGAAGTTTTTCCTTAATCACTAAAGTGAAAGTGAGTGATTATTTGTCATTGTGAACACACCACAGCACAGCCCACAGTGCACCACAACGAAATGTGACCTCTGCATTTAATCCATCCGTGAAGGAGCAGTGGGCAGCTAAGAAGCGCCCGGGGGAGCAGCGCTTGGGGACGGTACCTTGCTCATGAGTACCTCAGTGGTAACTTTACCAGCTCTGGATTCGATCCTGCGACCTACTGATCACGGGGCAAACACCCTACCGTTACACCACCAACTGACCTGGCACAAGCGCTACCGCTCCGCCATACAAGAAATGCATCAGAAAATATCGGCTGAAAATATCAGGCAAATCTAAGCATTGGTCCTACGCCAATGACTTAAAAAAGGTTCTTTACATTCTGTGATTTGTAAACTAGGCGAACGTACCGTGTGGGTATTCCTAACTGCTGTACTCGGGCGGCAATATGAGAGGGCAGGAGGTGGGCACGGGGGCGGCGCTGCCCTCTGCGAAAAAGGGGATGGTGGCCCCCGTGGAGACGGAGAAGAGGGGAGCGGAGCTCGTGCCCGGCAGGGGCGGCTGTTGGCTGGGAGCAAGCGAGGGTCCCGGGGCGTGGCCGAAAGCGCCGGGCGTCATGCCGGGCACCTGGCCAGATGGGTCCTGCTGTGAGTGGCTCTTGGTGGGAATCTCTTCGCTGGTCAGCCCTCCGGCCCCCTGCTCCCCCTCCATGTCGTCTTCGGCGGGGGGCGCGCTGGGAATCACGAGGCCAGGCGCTGCCGCCGCCGCCGCCGCCACTCCGGGCTGGCCGATGTTGGGAGGGGGCGGCCTCGAGGGCGTCAGGTTGACGGCGACGTTTCCGATGTAGATGGGGAGGGTGACCATGGTTTCGGGAAACTTCAGCGAAACCTTTAGGGGGAGAGGAGGCGAAAAATCACTGACACAGCTGTGCAATTTTACGTCGATTAGAGGTTGCAGCTTCAAATCCAGCTCTATTCTATCTCCAGCCGTTCCAGCTGTTCATGTGAGTAGGAAACGGACGTCATTCTGGATAAGAGTGTCCTAAATGCTGTTCATTTAAAAGTGTTACACCTTATTTGTGTGTCTTCAAGCCTGCCCGTCCAGTTTGTCTGTCATTTTTCTTCTGTTATCTTACAGGGAGGTGTGTTCTCGTACTCAGTCTAGTTTGGGCTCTGTTTCTGTTTATTTGCTATAAAGGAGTTTAACCCTCGCTGTTTCTGTCTTTCCTGCTCTCCGTTCACCGTGACAGATGGGCAGCAAAAGCTGATAAACCATTAAGCAGTCATTTTATTTCCAATTCATCAGTTTGTTGTTGTTAAATAACCATGAACCATGAGAACTTGGAGCCTGACAACATCAATACACTCACTAGCAGACATTTACCCTTTGCAAATCTCATTTCCATACTAATGCCAACGGTAAGCAATGTTGTTTTCAGACTTTGTTCGTGTTCATGGATTTTGTCTTGCCTGTTTGCATCTGAGATTTGCATTAAAGAACTGAAACTGCATTGCATTCTCCTGCTCATGATGCTGAGGCTAATTTTTAACTGAGTGAGTGATTATTTGTCATTGTGAACACACCACAGCACAGCACGCAGGGCACCACAACGAAGTGTGAGCTTCGAAAATTTTTTCTCACTTTAAACTTGTATTGTTTTATAGTGAAATTAAAATTTTTGAACAACCTGTATTAAAAAGTTCATTTTACAGTTTCAGTTATAATTTCTGTTAATGAAATGAAATTCTGGGATTTTCTGGTTGCTGGTGTACGGTTACTTGTTATTATATTAGGTATTAGTAGATTTATGAATTTTTTACATTTAGTTTTCAAATCCAGTTCAGCCTGATGTTGCCTGACATAAAAGTATCTTCCACATGGTGTACTGTTCCGATATCCAAACCCAGGCATCTGGATTAGCATCAGGACTGAAAGTGTTGCATCGGTGCGTCACTATTTGTGACCCTCCACGGCAAAACCAGTCACTTGTCGCAACGGAGGTTGCCGAGAAAAACGACCGTTTATGTTGCATGGGGTAAAATTTGGGATTTTTTGTTTTTAGTGTTTTGAAACAGTGGAAGGTCTATAGATATTTCTCCAGAATCCATCTTCGTCTCCCGAGTTCAGTTAACCTAACGCAGGTAGGCTATCAGGTGTGACTGTGAATGCAGCGTAGGCTACCGTAAATGCAAACGTAGCTGCGACCGCACCAAGCGTCTGTGAGTGCTACGTCGATAGTCAACTTCAAAGGCAGATTTCTCCGTTTCCCACTTGGCGTGACAGGAGAAACCGACTCCTTTGAATGTTGATTTCTCAGTCATATGTTGTGTGATTCATTCGATATAGGTATCGTTTTGAAGCTTGATTTATGCCCTTTCATGAAAACATAATAACTCAATTTGCGACAAGCGAGGGTCACATTTATACTAAAAAACTATATATTTATTTTAATCTATTTTAAGCATGTTTGCTAGCCGATGTTTGGTATTAAATGCCAGCGTGTTGGCTACCGCATTCTCAACAACAAATAGTCATCACTAGACGTCGGAAATGATCATAAAAATGTATTAGTCTCTGATTGTTCTGGAGTAACATCTCCTCTAAAGCTCACCTTAATAAAGTACTCAATGTCTATGAGGCTACAGCCAGAGAGGGCAGACTGTGGTAGTGGGGGCACGATGATCTGCTCTTTCCACGCCGCACGTTTTCCTCCTTTCACGCACGCCCCTTCCACCTCTGCTATGGTCCTGAAGTCGACCACCGGCCGCTTGGTCTTATAGGTCACTTTCTGCTCAATGGAGAACAACAACAAATGCTTGCGTAAACAAAAAAAACTCCACTCTATCAAAGACACTCAAAAAGTAACTCCAGAACTTTTCTCCACATTCCCCCACCTGTATGAGGCTGGCGAACACACAGCTGGTGTCCTTCCCGGATTTGTTGTAAATTTCAGTGGACAGATTGATGATCTGACCCGGAGTGTATCCTCTCAGGTCGCTGCGAGCCTCTAACGTGAGGGTGCCCGTCTTGACGAGGAGGTAGCTGAACTTCTTGGTGGCCGCATCGAAGTTGGGTTGCTGGGAAAAATAAGGGAAAGACTTAGGGGTCAGACCACAGTCAAGCGAAAAATGTTCACGTTTGGGCCACGTTATTATTTCATTTATTATCTGATATGTTGTAGGGTCTCTACGTCTATCCTCTTATAGATCAAAGACCACACTCAGGTAAGCACTTATAAGCTGAGGATTTTATACAATGATCTAATATTTAATATTTGATCTAATAATATTCATTCATTCATCAAACCACTTAATCCCTATCGGGGTCACGGGGACCGGAGGCTATCGCGAGAACCACGGGCGGCAAGGCGGGGACCAACCCTGGGCAGACACCAACACACCGCAGGGCGCACACACACTCACGCAATCACACTCTCATTCACACCTTACAGGGCCAATTTAGAGCTGCCAATTAACCTATACTGCCATGCCTTTGGACTGTGGGAGGAAACCGGAGCACCCGGGGTTGCGTTGCACCTATAGTTCCCGGGATAGGCTCCGGTCCCCACCGCGACCCCAGGTGGGATTAAGCAGTTCGGATAAGGAATGAATGAATGGGATTTTAACTCTCACCTAGACTGTCTAGAGACTCCATCATCTGGAACAAGCTGAGACCTTTTTTGGGACTTTTTGAACATCAACTGAATGCTAAATTAATATTTAATTTTTCACTACTGTTAACTTGGATGGTAAGTGTTCACACACCCCAGTCGCCCAGTACAGGATGGGATCCCCTTTGGGAGTCTGGATTCCACTCAAGGTTTTCTTCCTGCTAGAGAGAGTTTTTCCTTGCCACTGTCACCTCAGGCTTTCTTGTTGGGGGCGCGGGCCGGTTATATGTAAAGCACTTTGTGACAATGTCTGTTGTAAAGAGTAGGGATGCACCGAATATTCGGCCGCCGAAAATGGCCAAAAAATGCATTTTAGGTTTCGGCCGAAATTATTTTTTTAACGCGACCGAAACAGTTATGACGCAAGCAACAACCGCAACCTGCACGCGCCAGATTGGATTAGAGTCAACATGTCTGGCGTGTGGGCACATTTCAATATATCTAAGAAAGACACACGGAAAGCTGTTTGTAAAAGTGCATTGAACCATGAATATTAATTTATGCAATTGCAATACTCGACTTTAGTGAGGTAAGCACACACAGTCCCAGCCATAACGGCAATATTACAAAAAATTGGTATAATAATTTCTTTCGGTGTTTCGGTTTCGGTTTTTGGCCAAGTGTTTCCTCATTTTCGGTTTCGGCCAAAAAAAAATCATTTCGGTGCATCCCTAGTAAAGAGCGCTATATAAATAAAATTGAACTGGATGTATCTATACCTACAGTATATTTTTCTCATTGTTAATTTGACTACTCGTATTATTTCCTTTCTCTAATTTTATTACACTTCTGTAAAGTTATTCTGTGTTAATGAAAGGGCATAAATCAAGCTTCAAAACGATACCTATATCGAATTAATCGGACGACATATGACTGAGATATCAACATTCAAAGGAGTCGGTTTTCTCCTGTCACAGCAAGTGAGAAACGGAGAAATCTGCCTTTAAAGTTGACTATCGCCGTAGCACTCACAGACGCTTGGTGCGGTCGCGGCTACGTTTGTATTTACGGTAGCCTACGCTGCATTCACAGCCACACGGATAGCCTACCTGCGTTAGGTTAACTGAACTCGGGAGACGAAGATGGATTCCGGAGAAATATCTTCACGCTAGTCAACCAGTGGATTTACCGTAAATATTGAAGTAGAGCGGTCAAAACAGAAACGTTTAACATTCTGCTGGAATTGAATTCCTCACCTCAAGAAAGTCACGTTTTTAGGATGGAAAGGGTACGTTTTTCAGCGAAATTTATTCACAACAGTACAGTATAGACCTTCCACTGTTTCAAAACACTAAAAACAAAAAATCCCAAATTTTACCCCACGCAACATAAACAATAAATTTCTCGGAAACCTCCGTTGCAACAAGCGACTGGTTTTGCCGTGGAGGGTCACATATAAATAAACTTGCTCTGCCTGGCTATTCGTCTGCTTGGGAGACTCAAGATGAAAGTGAAAAGTGAGTGATTATTTGTCACTGTAAACACACCACAGCACAGCCCACAGTGCACCACAAGGAAATGTGACCTCTGATCTTCCTTCTGATCACGGGGCGAACATCCTACCGTTACGCTACCAACTGCCCCATGATGAGGGACACTGGGCCCATTTCGAATTCCAAACTCAATAGTTTTTCTATTTCATTTAGCACAGGAGTGTCCAGTTCTGGTCCCGGAGGGCCGGTATTCTGGAGGATTTCCATCGCACATGGTGAGTCAATTCTGGAGAGCTTCTAACTGAGACAATGTGTCAATGTTCTGAACTCAAGTCCGATGGAAAAGCTCCAGGACACCGGCCCTCCAGAAGCAGAAATGGACACCCCCGATGTAGCACATGAGACTAAAAGACAATTCGAGAACCAACTCCAATCAAAACAGGTGAAAAAAATATCTAAACTTTTCCACAGGCGTAAAACGAATGTGATGGTCTTCACAACCGGTTATACCGAGTGAAATCTCTCACCTGTATATCAGGCATGTCGTTGAGGTTGAGCAGGTTGAGCAGATAGAAGGGTCTCTGGGTCTTGTAGTCCTTGGAAAAGCGTGGTGTCTCTATTACCGCCCTGATTCTGTAAACGATCTTCCCGAAAGGGCCCTCGAAGGAGGTGGGAGAGTGTGCTGGAGATGACATTTTCAGAAAGACGGGCATGAAGACATTGTCAAAAACACTAACTGCCTCTAAAACATCAAGGATTTATGAATCGGACACGCCATCCTTGAGCGCTAACTGGAGTGGCATTGACGCCGAGGCCTTTTCTTCCGTATAAAGAAAGGGAAACTTTCGAGTAAAAAGAGCTGCATTTCACTCAAGTGATTTAAAATGCCGGGCTCCTCTGCAGTGAGAGCTAATTAGCCGAGCTCTATATAGCACCTTCAGACGGGGAGATCTACGAGATCTGAATGCTCTCTTCCTTCACGGCACGACACTGAAAAGTGGGAGCTCGTTCAGCCGGGCTAATAATGGAGGCAGTCACACGGACAAACAGGAAGACAAGAAAAGGAACTCAGGAAGAATAACGGAAACAATGAGGGCTTGGTTATCTTTTGGTGGGAGAAAGGCATCAACATCCATTAACCAAGTCGCTGTGCTTAGCTCATCAGCTCATTGAATTTAGTGTTCAAAAATATTGTGTTTTTCTTTCCTGTACAGCTTTTGGATAACAAATGACCCGTGAGGGTGATTCTGTAATGGTCATCAACACGGAAGCTCAGAAGGGAAAAATAAGGACTTCGTGCCATGTTTTGTTCCTTCTCTGGACAAACGTATGTCCAGAGGATTCTTACAGAAAGGAATAACGTTGGAATCGTAATCCAAGTGCTGATAATAAGAAACGGAGAGGCCAGTTGACCAGTCAGAACTACATAAAATATAGTGTGGCAAACAATACATTCAGGCTGTGCAATTAATCGAAGTTTTATTTCAATTACGATTTCGGCTCCAAACAATCACAAAAACAATGTAATTGAAAAAAACAATTATTTTTATTTAATTTGTATTTTATTTATACATTTTGTATTTTTTGTTTTCAAGAGATTGTGGAACTGCACTACATTGCTGATTTTGTTTACTTTTTAATACAATATTTGAATATTACACTTTCTGTTATTTTAACAGGGAAAGTTTACATTTGCTGTTCTTTATGTGCAATAAATGCTATGTGTTTCCAGAGTCAATGAGTAATCGTGTTAAATAATCGTGATTTCAAGATTTACCAAAATAATCGTGATTATGTTTTTTTCCATAATCGAGCAGCCCTACAATACATTGTTACAAAATATATTCTTATGTTTGTCTCTCAACAAAGATGGCTATTTTCAACTGATTGGTGGTAAACTGCCAGAAGTGGCATCTAATCATTGGCAGTTGTAGCCTGTAGAGCTCTCTGGGCAAACTCCTGTATTGGCGTTCCCCCAACACGCCCCCTACCACGCCATTGCTCCACCCATCTCACCCCTTTACCAGCAAAAAATGAAAAAACAAACAAACAAACAAACCAAAAAAACCCACACAATTATGCACAAATTAACTGTTTATTTAAGTCATTATTGTGCTTGATTTGACTAATTTCATTAGAGGGTCACAGGTCCGCTCTTTAACCGATCCCCCCGCTCCAGTGGGGTGACAATCAGAACGTCACGTTTCCCTTTTATTATTAATTTGCTTTAAGAGTCAGCTCAAGTGTTAAGCATTATTGAATAAAACAGCTCGGATGTAGTTCGGCACTTCTCTCTGTAGCTTGTAGTGTAGCTAACTACTAAACTAAATCAGCTGCTTGGCTGTAGCTTGGCTACTTTTATCCATACGTTGCTTGTAGCCTGAAAAAGACACCCCTTACAAAAATGTTAGGCTTCCGGCAAACAGGTGCCATTAACCTTTGGCAACGTTGCCGCAAATTTGCAGCAAGGTCGTATTTTTACATGCAAATTAGCTTTTTGGGGAAACTTGTGACGGACTTCTAGCAAACTTTGGGGAAAGTTTATGCATCTGGCAAATCTGCCAGCAAAAGTTCAACTACTGGCAAACTGGTTTGGCAAATCGCTGGCAAAGACATTTGCCACTAGAGTCAATTTGTCATCGTTGCCAGCGGCAAGTTTGCCACTAGTGGCTGACAATAGCAAACTCCACCGTTTGCCACAAATTGAGCACGGCCGCAAATACTTTGTTTTTGGAAGGGCCTTCTGAAAGTAGCTTTCTCAATGCTGCAACTTAACCCTACAAAAAGCCTTCAAATGAATTCTAAACAAATAGAGGAACAGTTGTATAATCTTCACTCTCCAAAACAACCATGTCTACTATGGAGAGAATTTAGTGTCAATGAATGAATATCGCACCATTCACAAATGTGACCCGCCACGGCAAGACTAGTCGCTTGTCGCAAATTTTCAAAATTGAGTTATTATGTTTTCATGAAAGGGCATAAATCAAGCTTCAAAACGATACCTATATCGAATGAATCGCACGACATATGACTGAGATATCAACATTCAAAGGGTTTCTCCTGTCACGCCAAGTGAGAAACGGAGAAATCTGTCTTTGAAGTTGACTATCACCGTAGCACTCACAGACGCTTGGTGCGGTCGCGGCTACGTTTGTATTTACGTAGCCTACGGTATCTACAGCCATTAACGGATAAGTTTTATCGGGCAAGTAGGGTTAACTGAACTCGAGACGAAGATGGATTCCGGAGAAATATCTTCACGCTTAGTCAACCAGTGATTTACCGAAATATTGAAGTGAGAGCGTCAAACAGAAACTTTAACATTCTGCTGGAATTGAATTCCTCACCAAGAAAGTCACTAGGATGGGAAAGGGTAAGTTTTTTCAGCTTAAATTATTCACAAATAGTACAGCATAGACTCTCCACTGTTTCAAAACGCTAAAAACAAAAAATCTAAAATTTTACACGCTTTTGTCCTTTTTCTCGGAAACCTCCAATGCGACAAGCGACTGGTTTTGCTGCGGAGGTCACAAATATATTTCTTGGATTCAGCAACAAATGTAACAAGATTCATAAAGATAATTTATGACTTACAAATACCCAACACCATTCATTTAATGCATTTCTCCACTCAAAAAATATCAAAGACGATGCACAAAGCGTTTATGTAGTTACATTTCTTCACAAAACCGATAAACCTGCATTTACAAACCACCGTATATATTTGTGAATATCCCAAGATGATTTAGGATCTTTGAGACTCCTGATAGCGCCGAAGGAACAAAAGGTGTTCAAAAGGTAGCCTATCATATGTCTCCAAAGTTTACAGCCAATCACATCAACTGATGTTCGAGAGTATAATTTAATGATTTAACCTGGACATTCTCTGGCCAAACATACGATTCCCTCCAAGAGACCACTACACTGCACGAATGAAGTAATGTTGTTAACGCTAATCATACTGAACTTATCACATATGATAGGCTCTCATTACATGATAGGCTATTTGAAAAAACACATTTGTTCATCAAGCGCTGTCAGGGAGGTCTCAAAGATCCACAAATAAACGTAGCGCTGTTCACAAATATATACGGTGGTTTGTAAATGCAGGTTTATCGGTTTGTGAAGAAGTGTAACTGCACTGACATTTGTGCATCGTGTAACATTATTTTTGAGTGGAGAAATGCATTCGTGAATGGTGTTAGATTTATTTGTAAGTCATAAATGATCTTTGTGAATCTTGTTACATTTGTTGCTGAATCAAGAAAGATATTTGTGAATGGTGTGATATTTTTTCGATAATACTGACACTAAATTCTCTCCATAGTCTACAGCCTCATGAAGGATCGCTACTTTAAAACACTGATCGGCCATCCATGTGGCTAGAGTCTTGTTTGTGGTTCTTTAGTCTGACAGCAGAGGGCACAGTGTGCCACTGTTTAAGCTGGTGCCATAGTGCCATGCACTCAGTAGTTCAGTATTAACCTGAAGGAAAATGGAGTTTGCTGAACCTCTGCAGTATAAATCTAGATTTCAGCGATCGAGAGTGTGACAACCCTCCGTGACCTTTCTAAGTGCAGGCAAGGTAACGTGGGCGTCTACTCCGTTGTTTTATTCTGCGTTCATGCTGGCCCTTTGCCAGGCCACCCATTCGCTTCCAGAAAACCATGTGATATCAGGAAAGATCTATTTGACTTGTTTCATTCAGAAGAAGAGGAAATGAGTCATTACTCAGAACGCAGGGTGTTTTACATTATTTAACATCCCATTTTTTTTGTGCTCAAACATACAGCCAGTCTGAAATTCGCTACTAAATGTTTCAGAGCGATGTGACAGTTGTGCTGGATCATTAAAAGGCCTAAGAAAAAGGGGAATTTCGGCCATCGGCTTGCAGGCGCTGGGAGGGGAAGGGAAGAGGAAGAAGTTCACGATAACCGCCGTTACAGACTGCTGGATAACGGCTGAAAATAGAAACTCTGCAATTCTTTAGCCACAGGCAGCTCTTACTGACCTCACACCTGCGTGCGAGAGATGCGACACCCTTTCCCAAGCAAGTTCCACAAATACACTTCTAAAGAACCGGCAGTTCCTTAAAAATCTGTTTTGAAAAATCTATTTTGAAAAATCTGCGTAGCGTGTTAATTCACAGTATGGTCAGCGGAAACTGAGAAACAGAATTGGGTCCAGCAAATCGTTGACCTCACCTGGAATCAGAAACTGAAAGGGGAAGTTGTGCTCTCCGGCCGACAGCATACCTGCAAAAATAAGAAGATCGAGAGTTAAAAGATGTGGTTTGAATGACCACAACTCCATTGTTACTTGCTGGGAACAGGACACGTCTTCCTGTAATCACTCTATAATGGTTCAATAATCATGTCTCAAGCTCCAGGGTTCCACGATATTTAGAAATACTGACATTTTATAAATTTTTATATTTAAAACATTTAACGGTGAAGCATTTTTTCCCTACAGTTTAACCAAGAACCCTTTAATCAGGGTAAATGACGTTCTACCAGACAGATTTTTCTTGTAAATTAGTCATGGAAAATGAGAACCAGAACCTGAAACTTCAATTGTGCAGCTCGGTGTAGTACAGTAAAAGGAGTACGGGGCCAAGTAGATTTGGAGAGCTTTTTTTCCCTTAAGAAATGAAATCATCATTTAACAACTGCATTTTGAATTTATTCATGTTGTCTTTGTCTAATATTAAAATGGGTTTGATGATCTGAAACATGTACGTGTGACAAATATGCAAAAAATAAGCAATCATGAAGGGGCAGCTACGCTAAGATAGGAGCACAACTCCAACAGGATGTTCAAGTTACAAAGATAAACACGTCTTGGACCTGTACATGCGCGCACACACACACACATGCACACAGACACGCGCACAGAAACACACACACAGACATATAAAGACACATACACACACACAGACAAACACACAGACAGATACACACACACACAGAGATATATAAAGACACACATACACACAGACACACAGACACAAACACACAGACAGATACACACACACAGATATATAAAGACACACACAGAGACACACACACAGACACACACAGAGACACACAGACATACACACAGAGACACACAGAGACACACAGACATACACACAGAGACACACAGACATACACACAGAGACACACAGACATACACACAGAGACACACAGAGACACACAGACATACGCACAGAGACACACAGACATACGCACAGAGACACACAGACAGATACACACACACACAGACAGATACACACACACACAGAGACACAGACAGATACACACACACAGACAGAGACACAGAGACACACACACACACAGACACACACAGAGACACACAGACATACACAGAGACACAGAGACACACACAGAGACACACAGACACACACAGAGACACACAGACACACACAGAGACACAGACACACACAGAGACACAGACACAGACACACACGCAGATACACACACAGGCAGATACACACAAACACACACAGAGACACACACACAGACATACAGAGACACACAGACACAGACAGATAAACACGCACACACACACACACACACAAGTCAAGGATGTAAAAGGTAAAAAAAAAGATGCTCTGAGGTTGACACTTTAACCTCTACACGCTGTCTAAGAAACACAGCTGCTACAATTGACATGTTATACATACATTCACATTTTTGGAAAGAACAATAATCTTGCTGGCGTAGATGGTATCCTAGTGGCGTAAGTCTAACTTAACCCCACTTCCAGAACTAACTCCACTAGGCCCTGGGTTTACATGGAGGCTGACACTCTGGGGCTGACATGGAGACTGCTGGTGTATAGGACCCAGAATTTGGTGCTACACCCCTGGACACGAGCGTCTGTTATATGCCGTAAACATAAATCTTGCGGCAAATCAGGGCTGAGCGATATCACTTCAAATTCAAACCACAATATTTCTGATATACCACTGTTTTTTTCCTGTCCAACTTAACTCAAAAAGGAGTCACGCACACATACTGTTCTTATAGTTACATAGATGGATCAAACTGCACAGAAGTGAAAGTGAGTGATTATTTGTCGTTGTGAACACACCACAGCACAGCACACAGTGAACCACAACCACATGTGACCTCTGCATTCGACCCATCCGTGAAGGAGCAGTGAGCAGCTAACAAGCGCAGTGCTTGGGGACGGTACCTTGCTCATGAGTACCTCAGTGGAAGGATTCGAACCTGCGACCTTCTGATCACGGGCCGAACACCCTACCGTTACACCACCAACTGCCCCGAATTTTATATCGGGGCATAAACAAAATATACACATTAATTCAATAAACAAATATAAACATTAACAAATATACACCAATTATCTGACTGCTTTCACTACTTTAATGTATATGACATTTAAATCAAATTCAAAATAAAAGTATTTCAACATGCTCTACTTAAACGTTGTTTTGATAACCACTGCAAGAACAAGGACTGAAATCACTTCACAAATGATGTACAAACAAATGTCTGTCAACTGCTAGTTTCCAAGATGCTAAGCAGGAGAATAAGCAGCATAAACAATACTTTAATTTCCAAAGAGGCATTAAAATATTCATATCGTCCACTCGATATATTGCTCAGGCCTACAGCAAGTTCCAACATGGAAACAGAAACGTAAGTGAGCACATACTGTTAACACATCACGTCTTATAGGATCAGCCAAGATTCGCTCTCACAAAGAGGAAATCACACGAGATAAAAACATGCTGTGTTGTGCCCAGTCAACATTTTCGCTAGAAGTTTAGCCGGCTGGGAGTCAGCGTGCGACTCTCGTCTTGTTTACATGAAGCAGTCTCTCAGACAGGAAGAGGTCTGTTAGAGGAAATGAGCAGAAGTAGCCCATATCTCTAGTGTTCTGATGCGAAGGCACAGTAGCTGTTGGCCGGGTCGCTAAAAAAGTGGAAATCTGACTACCAACAATGGCAGCCTTTGATGTTTCCTTTTCTCAAAGCAGCCAAAATAGGTTTTCTGTCATAATCAGACTTCTAATGTAGAAGAAGACACCTGTGCTATTTCTGGCTATTTTGTGTGTTAGATCAAGTCGGCGAATTTTTCTAGGGCTAAAAGTGGAAGCGTGCGCCGGAGACGTGAAGTCGAGCTGAAGGCGGCTTCACCCGGGCTGAGGAAGAGTTTCACAAGCTTCAAAAGAGACCCGCTGGGACGCGAAAGGGAAGACACTCGCGTGGGAAAGCGACTGGTACTTTCAGAAAGTCTCGAGCAATGGAGGTGCTCTAAGACAGGAAAACTCAAATCCTCAACTTTTTGGCTGTGTCGTTTCCTCCATGTGAGAACGTCTCCCCAAAATACAACACTGCCACTTCACCCTGTCGCATACAACAATACAATATCTCGTCTGCAATAACAAGTAGAATCTGACGGATACAGGACTGTTTGGACCGATCCCGATCTTGGTAACTGGAGGAGTGGAAAATCCGATAACATACTGGCCGATATAGTTGCTTTCCAGACACAAAGAGATATTTCGTCCTCCTCGAGATAACATTATTTAATGCAGTTTACAAATGAACTATTATTCTGTGAACAAAAGTACTACAAGATATATTTACATATATGTGACTCTGCACAGCAAAACCAGCCGCTTGTCGCAAATTTTCAAAATTGAGTTATTATGTTTTCAGACGATATATGACTGAGATGTCAGCATTCAAAGGAGTCGGGTTTCTCCTGTCACGCCAAGTGAGAAACTGAGAAATTTGCCTTTGAAGTTGACTATCGCCGTAGCACTCACAGACGCTTGGTGTGGTCGCGGCTATGTTTGTATTTACGGTAGCCTACGCTGCATTCACAGCCACACGGATAGCCTACCTGCGTTAGGTTAACTGAACTCGGGAGATGAAGATGGAGAAATATCTTCACGCTAGTCAACCAGTGGATTTACCGTAAATATTGAAGTAGAGCAGTCAAAACAGAAACTTTTAACATTCTGCTGGAATTGAATTCCTCACCTCAAGAAAGTCACCTTTTTAGGATGGAAAGAGTAGGTTTTTCAGCAAAATTTATTCACAACAGTACAGTATAGACCTTCCACTGTTTCAAAACACTAAAAACAAAAAATCCTAAATTTTACCCCACGCAACATAAACGCTCGTTTTTCTTGGCAACCTCCGTTGCGACAAGCGACTGGTTTTGCAGTGGAGGGTCACATGTATCTTCAATGGATCAAAGTCAAATGTATCAGTACAGACAAATTGTCTAGGGAACAAACAATAGACCAGTAAAAACACTCATAATATAGTCAAAAGACCAATCTCCACCTTTCCATTTCTTTTGTTCACTAAAACATAGCAATAAATGTAACAACCGGCAAAGGAGCCCAAACGCAGAGTCGAAAGAACCAGGTCGCGGGCACAGAGGTAAATTGACGAAAAGCAAGGAGTTTATTCAGGCACAGGTCAGAACCAAAAAACACAGTCCATGGAGCAAACAAATCCAAATCGCAAGAAGCAGAGGGGTAATCCAAAACCAGACAGCAATGGTCAAAACAGAGGCAGGCAATAAAAAGGAACGCTTGGAATGCAGCACTAGGCACGGCAATACTTCGCAGAGAATGGCTGTAAATGAATGGCCTTAAATACAGGTGCTGTGGATGTGACTGGTTAGAATTCTGGTGACGCTGATCTGGTAATCTGGGGTAGTTGTGAAGGTCTGGAACTGGAGTCCTGGTCAGATGGCCTCTCTGATGAGGTGGATTCCTCCCTCGGTCTGGACTGAGGTCTCACAATCACTGGCTCCAATTATAAATAAGGTTCTAATTATAAATTTGCACTCACAAAGGTATAAATAAAATGTATTTTTAAAAGGTATATAATAAAAGTTATATAACAAAAAGAGACGTCTGCTATTAGGGCTGTGCGAAATCACAAAATACATTGGATGAAATTATAACGTCTATCGTTTCATACACTGTTTATACACAATGTTTTTCCATCGTTTGGATGACGGTTTGCAGCGCCACGTAGATGTAGAAACAGAGAATATATTTGGGCCTTAATTCTGTGCGTGGATCGGAACTTCCGCGAGCAAAATCTTGTGTCTGTGCGCGCGCAGATCTTCTTGCCCTTGAGCACTGATCTATGGAACGCCAAAGGTGCCACAATTCACCCTAAAGCAACTTACTAGAGCGCCGCCATTTTATCGAGTAAAATCACTAGAGTCACTAGAGCACTGCAAAAAGCGGTGTATAGTAAAGCACGGTAAAAAAAGGCGTTTTTAACTAATAAAATTGTGTAAAAACTGGTGTTTTACTGTCAACTGCGCCAAAAATTAGGCAAACTGTGGCACCTTTGGCGTTCCATATCAGCGTGTTTTGAGCTGGGGTGAAGGTGATGTGATATATATCTGCGTTTGACCACAAGTCTCTAGAGCGTCGCAAAAAGCAACATTTTCGATGATTTAAAAAGCGCCTGCATAGTAGGGCATGGTAAAAAGCTGTTCTTAATGTATAAAATGGTGTAAAAACTGGTGTTTTACTGTCAATTGGCTAAAGAATTAGGCAAATTGTGGCACCTTTGGCGTTCCATCTGAGCACATGTGGAGTGTTTTGAGCGCACGTGTACGCGATCTTGTGATATACGTATATCGTCATCGGGATATGAAATGACATCTGTACATTGATTTATCAGTCAGACTGTAAGCAATAATAACTACAATAATGTCTAAAAACTAAGTCACACATTTTGAGGCCATTATCACCTGTCACAATGAGAATTTCTAATGCACATTTAAGCAGAATTCTGACAATGGACTGTAACCGAATGGATGGACAGAAGCAATCTCGATATCTGCACTGGCCGCTGTCTGTTCACAGAGCAATGAGCGATTAAACATCCTGAGAAACATAAAAAGAACAGCTCAACTGGATTAAGCTCAAGGGTCACAGGCTTAACACTGTCTCTAGTAGTCCGCAAACCACGCTACTATTCAGTTTCAGCGAGAGAGAGGGAGAGAGGGAGAGAGGGAGAGAGGGAGAGAGAGAGAGAGAGAGCGAGCAAGAAAGAACGAGAGAACAGGAAAGGGTAAGAAATGAACAAAGAAGCTGGGATAGAAACCCTGTATGTGCAAGCAAAGTAGATTAATAGATAGTCCAGTTAATGATTCAGGTGGGGTTGTGTTACATAACAGCGAAAGAACAAGTCTCCAAGTGTTCTTGAGAAGAGCTGAGAGGGGAAAATCTGCCTCTAATAGGAGGCTGTGTGACACTCGGTCCTCACTCTCTCTTGTACAAACGCTGCACACGTTTATATGAAAAATGTGCGTGTACGCATTTTGCACTTGCATGTAAAAAGATTAGTATCAGGGCGGCGCGGTGGCGCAGTGGTTACCGCTGCCGTCTCACAGCGAGAAGGTCCTGGGTTCGAACCCCGGGGACGGCCGTAGGGTCTTTCTGTGTGGAGTTTGCATGCTCTTCCCGTGTTTGCGTGGGTTTCCTTCGGTTGCTCCGGTATCCTCCCACAGTCCAAAGGCATGCGTTGTAGGTTAATTTACTCTAAATTGGCCCTTAATGTGTGAATGTGTGTGTGACTGTGTGAGTGAGTGCATGTGCCCCGCAGTGTGTTGGCGCCTGCCCAGGGCTGGTCCTCACCTTGCGGCCGAAAGTTGCCGGGATAGGCTCCGGTCCCCCCGCGACCCCAGTTGGGATTACAGCGGTTTGGAAAATGAATGAATGAATGAAGATTAGTATCATTTTATTTCTTATTTCTTTATGTTCTGTGGCAAAATAATATCAGTAAAACTGACCAATATAAGCTCATTACTAGGGGTGTGTTCTCGTGCCGTGAGATCTCGGGAGATTAAAACGAGACAAAATTAAACGTCAAGATGAAAAGCGAAAATAGTCTCGCAAAAACAGTATGGCGCTATGTTTGCGCTAAATTTCTGAGCACCAAGTGGAACTGTCACGAGCAGAATCTCGCGTCTGTTCACTCTCAACTTGACTACACTCTAGAGCCGGGCGATTCATGACTCACTAAGGTTAATCACCTGGATCCATTAAATGACTCACGAGTCACGAATCTGAGGTCTCCATTAACCCGAATCCATCGACTCCTAACTACACCATGACTAAAATATAAACCCCATGACGTACATACTGTACATCGTATAATCCTCTCAAACTCATTACAAGATCAACACAGCCGTAGTAGCAAGTAAAGCTGCTAAAAATGTCACAAGTTACAGTTCATTTGCACCACCACAGCGTTGAACTCTCTCTGTGGATTACAAGACTCGTGCCAGTCGAATCAGTAGCATGGCACGAAGCAAAGACATTCATGAGTAAGTCTGACGGTTAACCTTCTCTACAGTCCGAAACATAACCCAATCTGAATCGCGGGTTAGTGCTTGGGGTGCGTTTCCCAAAAGCATAGTTGCTAACGTTAGCAACTAACAGTCTATGATTTTGTGGTAACATGGTGCTGTTAACGTAGTTAGCAACTATGCTTTTGGAAACACACCCCTGAATCACACAGACGAGTGGGTTAGCGCTCCCCAAACCACACGCAGAAAGGACCCGCCGGCTGACTTCCTCTAGTGCCGGTTGTAGCCGAGTCTTGATACTTTGTCATTTACTTGGAAGTGCATTCATTCTCATCACAAGCCACGTATACGTTCTTGTGTGAAAAACAAACGATTCAGCTGGCGATTTAACCATACTGACTCAAGTGACTCAAGTGACTCGCACACCCGGATCAGTTTAGTGAGTGACTCAGAGGGAGCCGAATCCTAAAAAGAATATTACAGCTCTGCTACACTCTGCCTTCACGCTCACTCCGCTTGGTACCGAGTTAAAAATGCTCCAAAAAAACAGCCAATCACAGGCTTGGAGAAAGTTGAGTGACTCGATTTCATGTCCAATCAGGTCGCTAAAATGGTTTCATATCCAGTCTCGTGTCGTGAGCTGAGTGTCTCCTCACACCCCTACTCATTAGAGATGTATTGTAATGGGTATCAGGGGTCGCACGGTGGTAAACACTGTCACCTCACTGCAAGAACGACTGCTGTCACTGAGTAATATGTCTATTAAAAGGCACATGGAAACTCCACTGTCTTGTGTTTTTATACAAATGTTACATATTTTATCTAGTTTAGGTCTCATTAAGTTTTTCATAAACATTTAGTTATAAATGTATAGAAAATTACTACATTTAGAAAAGGTTTAATGGGAAACAGAAAAATATTTATTGTATTGGGTTTAAAAATCCTTTATCTCTCATGGCTCTGGGTAATAGGCACATTTAACCAGTACTTTAACATGTAGAACATAAAATATCAGAGTACCTGGTGCAAAGGAACAAGAAGAGAGCACTCAGAGCTGCAACTAAACACCAGCAGTGTTTTGTCTGGTGTGACCTGCACAAGCTGCCGCACTCAGGACAGGCCTTTAGCGCTCTGCTGCAGGCCGAAGCCGTAGCGCTGGGCTCCGGATCGTGCAAGCTGAGCCTTTAATGGGTGCGCTGCATTAGCTGCTGGCAGCGAGTGTGGAGACGCTCGCCGTCTTTGTTGGGCTGCGGGCCGCGAGAGGCAGCGTATTACCCAGCACATCTGGCCCCGCTCAGCCTCGCTACGCTTCCAAGCTGAAAGGTCTGCAGGAGAGGTGCGTCGTAACAAGCCCGGGCATGTCCGCTAACAAGCACTCAGACTACAGTAGACCGAGAGAGAGAGAGAGAGATGGAGAGAGCGAGCAAGCGAGCGAGAGAAAGAGAGAGAGAGAGAGAGAGAGAGAGAGAGCGAGAGCGAGAGAGAAAGAGAGAGAGAACAGGAGGAAAAATGAGGGTGAAAATAGAAAGAAAGAATGGCTACAGTGGATAAAAAGTGAGAAAGTAGTTAAAGTTACTGAATGAAGGAACAGACTAGAATGACACACAAAGAGGGAGGGAGTAGATGAAGTACAGAAACTGAGGGAGGGAGGGAGGGAGGGAGGGAGGAAGACAGAAAGACTACAGCAAGTAAAAAAAACAGAAAGTAGGTTAAGTGACTGTATTAAGGAGGAGAGGAGAATGACAAAGAGAAGGAGGAAGTAATTGAAGTACAGAAACAGGATTAGAAAGACAGGAAGAAAGGAAGGAAGAAAGGGCTGTAAAGAAAAAAAGAAAGATAAAGTAAGTAAAGTGACTGAACTAAGTACTAAGCAGAGGTGAGGAAGACACAGACAGAGAGAAAGACGCAGACAAAGATAGAGAGAGACAGAGAGAGAGAGAGAGCAAGCATTCAGCCAGCAGCTCACACTCAGGTGAGAGAGGCAGAGGCAGGAAGGGGAACAGGAGAAAGAAAAGAAAAGCTATGTTAGTGAATGAAAGAGAGAAACCGAGAGGATGAATAAGTTAAAGGACTGGGAGAAGGAGAGAACAGATTTGGCGAGAGAGAGAGAGAGAGAGAGAGAGAGAGGGGAAGAGAGGGAGAGAGATAAAGAAGGAACAGGTCACAAGAAGAGACTGATCACCTGATACACTGCATATTGAAGTGGCAGCATCAAAACCGTGATCTTCAAAAACATGCCAGAACAAGAACAATCAGAAAGTATTCAACTGGAAATCAGATACTGAAGTTACTTTAAACCTGAAGTTCAAGTAAACAAGGATCAAACAGACAAAAAGCACAACCAGAACCAAAACGAGGCCCAAGAAGCTCCCCACACATTAGATACAGACACACAACTCTACACCATGGATTAGTGTGTCCACAGCGCACACGGCTTTTACCGAGAGCTTTCTACTGACATCATCAGATTAAAAAAGCCTCTGCAGCAACACACACTGTGCCACCATAGCATCTCATCATCATCATCATCATCATCATCGTAGGTCACAAAGACAAATGTCATGTCTCTCTTTGAAATGAAGAGTCTAATCTTACACAAGACTCATGCAAGACACTCAGCAGAAAAACAGGAAGGAAAGGAAACCATTGAACAAAAGAGCCAAAGCCGCACTGGCGGTGCTAATGGTGGTTGTGATGTAGTCTTCAAATTAAAGATACATGGGCCATTCCCACCCCACCCCCCCGATGAAGTCTAAATGCCCACTAAAAAGCTCCTGCTACTTAACGAAAGCAGCCAGTACGCTATGGATTATTGGCTAATATTCTGGGAAATGGACAGATCAAAGCTGAGCCTGGTTTGTAGTGATCTGTATTACTGTAACAGTGTTCACTCATTTTCATTTAGTCCCAGTTTTAATCGTCTGGATGCAACTTTTTCAGCCCTAACAACAGTGTTTCCCCTAGGTTTACAGCTTTGAGGGGACGGGGGTAGGATTAGGGTAAGGGTTAGAGTGTCACCGACAAACACGTAAAGTGTGCAGCTTTTGTCACTGCAGTGTATCTTTCTGGGTTCTGGAAGAACATTTCCAGAGTATCTTGATAGTGGAAGTCGCAGATATTTTTGTCTGCTTTTCAGGTGGTCGACACACATTCTCTGTCCACTGGTAGCAGTGTGTGCACCATAGGGCCTTTCTGTGTGAAGTTTGTGTGCTCTCTCCCTTTTCTCCGGGCGTTCCAGTTTCATCTCACAGTCCAAAAGCATGCAATATAGGCTGACTGGCGAATCTAAGTTGGCCCCGTAAGGTGTGACTGAGAGTGTGGTGTGTGAGTGGGTGTGCTCTGTGGTGTGCTGGCACCCGCCCACGGTTGGTCCCTACATCACGCCCATAGTACTGGGATAGGCTCTGGTCCCTGCGACCCCGATAGGAGTTAAGCGGTCCCGATAATGAATAAATGAATAATTTAAGTAATAGGGGCAGTTGATGGCGTAACAGTAGGGTGTTCGCCCGTGATCAGAAGGTCGCAGGTTTGAATCCAGGGCCGGTAAAGTTACCACTGAGGTACTCATGAGTAAGGTACCGTCCCCAAGCACTGCTCCCCGGGCGCTTGTTAGCTGCCCACTGCTCCTTCACGGATGGGTTAAATGCAGAGGTCACATTTTGTGGTGGTGCACTGTGTGCTGTGCTGTGGTGAGTTCACAATGACAAATAATCACTCACTCTCACTTTCACTTCAAACAATCACAGCAGCAACTTTCCAAAAATCTCCAAAATGACCAGGAATAGCAAATCAAGTGTAAAACATTTAGTGCAGCAACAAATTGGTTAAGAAACAATATGTTAACATGACAATTAAATGCAAATGCAAACATTGCAAAACAAATCTTTAAGTAATATAAGCAAGTATTTTAATATTATATAGAACTGGGGTGGGCAACAGGACATTTTTCCATCCTACTTGATGAGTCTCTTGTGGTGGTACCCAAGACCAGGTGTGAATATTCTGAAATCAAGTATGATCACAATGGAGATGCGTTCTAACGACCTCATCGTAACTTGAAAATATTGTTGAGAAACACAGAAAAAATGCTGTAACACCGTGAGAACTGAACTCTGTCAATCGCTGGCGAGAGTGAAGTATCTCACAAGGCGGGAGATGCGTACATCCCGGCAACAGCCCAATGGATTGTGCTGCATAGACTGCTACATTTGCCTGACTTGCGAAACCAAATATTTTTTACAATTTTACTGCATCACTGTCGTCCTCGTAAGATTGAAAAACTGTATGTCGAAACATCAGGGGCAGTTGGTGGCGTAACGGTAGGTTGTTCGCCCCGCAATCAGAAGGTCGCAGGTTCGAAACCAGGACCGGTAAAGGTACCGTCCCCGGGCGCTTGTTAGCTGCCCACTGCTCCTTCATGGATGGGTTAAATGCAGAGGTCACATTTCGTTGTGTTGCCCTGTGCTATGCTGTGGTGTGTTCACAATGACAAATAATCACTCACTCACTTTCAAATCATAACTCAGGGACTACCTGCACTAGAGAAAGATTCATACTGGGATGTGATCCTCATCTTGCATCTTCTGTAAATCTCACAGCCTTAATCACAAGCTTAACATAACTTACTGTACCATTCCATGTAAAGCACTAAGCAAACAAGCAAACTAAGCAAAGAAGTCAAAAGAGTATAGAAATGGGAGTATGGAAGAGAAAAGCAGGTCAGGGCAGGGCTGGGAAAATAATTTGAAACAAACATTCAGAACCTCTATTTTACATAATCTTGCCCAGAAAAAATTGAACAAATTCAGAATTCTGTCACAAAAGTGTGCACTTTTACTAGAAAAACATTATTCCAGTTTTAACAGTTAATCGAGCATATTATATATAAATAATCATTATAATCTTTAATCCTAAATCGAGACAAAATGTCCAATCAGTCATGATATTGATTTGAGGATGTATTGCCCAGCCGTAGGTCATAGTGAATGTGATTCCATCTCCTCACCCTTATCGGCCACAGAGAGCATGCTGCTGACGTACTGCTCCTCCACCATCCACGACGTGTCGTTCATCTTGCTGGAGATGCCACATGACCCCACGCAGTTCACCTTGATGGCTGCAGAGATGAGATCACCGATTAACATAAGGTACGCTGACCTCTCCTGCTCTCCAAAAATGCCACAAATGTAACCCGGTGCTGATACATCGTTTCTGAAACTCGCATTATGTGAGCAGGCCATGATGACTAGCTGTGGTAATGTTTTATTTAAGGGATGGACTTACAAAAACACTGCACATGTTATGAAGAATCACGTCATGGAACAGTCAGAATAAAGATGAAATACATAAGCATCTTTTATAAATGATTATTTTGATATTATCATGCTTTAAGCTGGAAGCCCAAATACTTGACATACTGTACCAGAGATAAAATCTGAGATTTGACCTCCAGGCGTGAACTCATAAACCAGGTTACAGATCAAAACCTCTATTCTGGCAGCTTTTACCAATAAGTTTGCTGACCGCTGGAAACATATGCAAATTAAAGGTAGTAACATCATTTTAATTAAGCTTCAGTACCTGGACAGGAAACATACAAAGACAGCGATGGTGCCTTCCACTTTACTCTTTTAAAACGTTGAATTCTGACATTAAAAACTGCGAGAGAGGTCTTCAGATCTCAAAAGAACAGCCACTTCCATACGCTTTTACAAGCTCCTCCGTATGAAAGCCTTTTGTCTGTTATGTGGTAGGTAAGACAAAGCACCAGCCGCCCTTATTTACATCAGAATTGCTTGATGCCAAGAACTCAACAATGGTTGTGTTTGGGCAGGGAGGCTACGTTGTCTCTCTTCTTTTTCACACACGAAAAATCTGTTAAAACATGGCATTAGGGCTGAGCTTTCTGGAATGGAAGGAAAATGATCAAATGAAAACACGAAATGTGCACATTTGACCCTTCAGAAGCAACAGATTACGAATAGACAGATTTCTCAGCTTTGAAGAAATATGATAAAATTGAAAGTGCATGAAAAAAACGTGCTTCTATATGAAATTCATGTTGCAACAGGGGGACAAATCTGGCCAAAAAGCCCAACAGTTTGTAATGCGGCCACATGTTGATCTGATTACGCAATGGCAGCTCCAGGGCCGGGGTAAGCCTGGGGATTTTAGCCAGGATGAAGGAGGACGGTCCAGCAGAGCCAAGAGCATCCGCAGTGGGGAGGGAGGGACGAGTCGGCCTGCATGATGGCCAAACCAGGAGGATGAGCTCAAATTCAATGACCTCATGAAGATCAGGGCTCACAGCCCATCCCAGTGTCAACAAACACAAACACACACACTTAAGGTCTTGCTATCTTGCTATCAGGTACTTCCAAAGTACTTTATCGCTAGATAAAAATCTACATCTAATACTAACTTCAGTAACCAAAAGCAGCTTTTCTATCTTTTAGTGTTTCAAATGAAAGCTGACACTTTTCTTGTAATTCCTTGTTTCCTCATAAGAGTCGGTACTCACACTCACAAACCAACTAAATTTTCGATCTTTTTGGGTAACAAGCAGGTCCCATACACCCTCGCTCACTCACTGTGGATCTAGGATACACAAAAGCTCTCCTTAACCTTTCTAGAAACAGAGGAAACAGACACTTCTTTTTAAAAAACACATGCAAAACGCTAATTTACGTTGACCTGCAAAACATCCTCGCAATGTCACAAATGATCAATAACGCTGACCTCTGACGAATACAAAACACACCCCTCACATGCATTTCTGCAGAAGGTACTGCTACTGACCTCAATATATCTAAATCTGAATACTACAGCTGCACCCAAACCTTAACCTCCGTAACCAGCAGCAAAATCTTTTCACTCGTTTCACACCAGGTTATATAAAAGCTGCAACTTTATATAACACTTTTTTTTCCTTATGATAACCAGTCCTTATATATAAAAATGTAAAAGCACAAAAATCAGCCAAATGTCAAGGTTTCATACCTTATAGGGAACAATCAGACTCACTAACACACACACACACATACGCACAAACCCCTAGACAGGCTCTGACCTCACTGACACTCTACATTCCCATGGCATCACATTTCTCATTCAGTCACAAAGACGTACTGAGATAGCCGGTGTGCAAGGGAAAGAGAGAGAAAGAAGAACAATGACAACGAGAGTAAGCAATATCACAGGTGCCGGTTAAGCTTCTCTTGAGGTCTACAATTAAGCCATTTCTGTCTCCGGAAAGATTTTTAAGAATAATAGTTATGTTCACAAACTGTACAGTATTGTCACTTCAAACTGCTGCTGATCTGGCACACATTTAACGCCAGACGATCGAAATAGTGATCCTCCTCAAATGACTGCTGCTACAACACTGCTATATATTTTAATATTTGCACGATTTTTGCACTACTGCTACATACTGCACAACTATTGAACACAGAATGTATACATCACTGGTCACCTTCTAACTGACTGTATCTGCACAAATCACTGAAAGTATTGCACAGACTCTGGTTCTCCACTGCTGTTACAATATCTGCACAAACTTGATGCAACTTCAATTTTAGTCAGACTTTTTAAGAGGTACTGTTAATAGTAGGGCTGTGCGATTAATTGAAATCGTATCGAAATCGCGATGTGAATATGCGTCATTTCTAAATCGCCTTACAGCACGATTTTTTGTGCGCTCCCGACTTTTCCCGCAGTATGCTATTTGTGTGGCGTCACGTCTATGCCAAAACTAGAGAGCGCAAAATGGCTTGCCGCAAAAAAATCGCGGGCGTAAATTTCAAAGTCGCGCGAGCAAACGTGAAACTCAAGAGCACAAAATTAGGAATCAAGTGTTTTTTCACACACACACACACACACACACACACACACACACGCACGCACATACACACACACACACATTTACTTTTTGCCATAGGTCTGTTCTAGAGACATTTTGTTACACCTTTACTAGGTGATTTTTTTTTTTTGCCTTATGTCTGTTTTAGAGACATGTTACAGGTCTTTGATAAAGATCTAATTGTTTTCCTTTGGAAAAATTCATATTCACACTGTAAAACATGTCTGTGTGTCAAAATCGTGATTAAAATCAAAATCGCAATATTGGTCAAGAAAATCATGATGGGTTTCTTTTGTCCATATCGCACAGCCCTAGTTAATAGACTGGATATAGAAATTTTCATATTGAAACTGTTACTAACCTCATACACATCCAGTGTAAAAGTCAATTCCACGCCCATAGTTGTAGGTAATACTGCATCCTAATCGTCTCTCTTTCTACTTCTACTTCTACTTTAAAGTTTATATTTAATACTCCATTTCTAGTTTAACATATATATGTGACCCGATCGGCCGTAATGAGTCGGAAGTCGGCGTTCTATTTGTTTAGATACGGGCCGATTATGTTGAAAAACATCACAAAAGTATTGTTTTTTCTTTTTTGGAGACCAGATTAATTTTGAAGACCTTTTCTTTTATATAAGACCAAAAAAGAAAAAACGATATGTTTGATGTTTGTCAACATAATCAGCCCGTATCTAAATAAACAGAACGCCGACTTCCGACTCATTACGGCAGATCGGGTCACATATTTTGTATTCTATTTATATATTGTTTATTCCATGTGCCCTATTTGTTCTTTGTTCCCTGTTTCTTGTTGCACTGTGAAAACTGGAGCCACGTCGTCTCGTCTCTCTGTATATCTGTACAGTATGTAGCAGAGTTGACAATAAAGTTTACTTTGATTTTGAAACTAGCCAATCATTGTAGGAAAAGGATCAAGTGTGAGCAAATTTGACCAAGAAAATGGCATCAACAAAACGCACCTTTTAAAATTTTAAATAAGGATGCATAATAATCTCGGAATCATATTGGAATTGGGTGATAATTGTCTTTTTTAAAGTCATCGGCATTGGAACGATGCTTAGACTTTGATATTTTCAGCCAATATTTGATGACACATTTATTGTACAGTGCGTCGCAAAGGTAGCGCTTGTGCCAGGCATGTCTAAAGTCTGAGGTGGGATTTTATACGGCCCGCACCTTCCGTCTTAAAATGTATAGCGTTATTTTGCGGCAAAATTCTGAGCACACAGTGGAACGTTCACGAGGGAAATCTGTCTTTACACACTCAACTCTACCTGCACATGTGAGCTCGCATATGGGCTGTGTCCCGAGCCGCATATTCCCGCACTTAATAGAATGATCGATAATGTGCTCCTCATACTTTTCTATGCGGTGGTAGTATGCATCACAGGAAATAGCCGGGGCTGTAGCTTAACGGCCCTCTATGCACTAAGTAGTGCACATGGAGTGTCACATACATCTTATTTGACTTGGTACACCAAGTCAAAAGGTCACCATAGGGCGAAAAGTGACTTTTTTTTTAAACGCTTGATATGCTTCAGCCTCGCTCGACTTTCACACTCGCTTGACTTGCTGCCGTGTTAAAAATGCCAGTTATGGTGCTATTTTTGTGCGAAAATTCTGAGCATGCAGCGGAAAGTTGGCAGGCAAAATATCTTGTCGACCCTTCCTCATTCATCGCCATCGGTATCGGCAGATATAATCATGAAAAATATTGGATATCGGCATCGACCAATAATTCCCACATCGTGGATCCCTATTTTTAAGGCAAGGAAGACAAGCAAAAACGAGAGCCTGGTGCAGGAATCACGTTGAATAGCTGCAGTGCTGTTGGTCCTTGAGCCTTGTTGTGTGGCCGGCCTTTGGCACGCAGCCTTAAGCAGCCCCCTGATGACTCCACACACTAACACAAGAGGCAGATGGCACCAGTTCTACACCAGTCGTTAGCTGGCTGGCTCTGCCACCTCTCCATCTCCGCCTCCTTCTCTACAGCTACGGCAACAGCAGAAAGCTCTTTAAGGAGAGGAGAAGCACAGACTCGTCTCACAGCTCCGGCCGACCCAGAGCCCATTCTGCATCCAATCACCAAGAGAGCCATCTGGTACCCGGCATACGGGCGCCATTGTTACCTCCGAGGGAAGCAATAGCTAGGCTCACCTAATGCCAGTAGTACATGCTGCAACAAGTTGGGGTTTTTTTTTGCTTTCTTCAAGAATCTTCCTTCCTTTTGGCTCATGGTATTGGAAGGAATGTCATGGTATTAAAAAGCGAATGATCCAGCCATATCTTGATATGGTACACTAGACATGAAATTAACGTCTACATAAACACACAGTAGACGTTAAGAAGTTAATTCCTTGTTTATTTAAAATATAACCTATGGCAACAGCTTTGCTGAATACACTGTGCAATATATTTGTTTCAAATATTTAAAGTTTCATTTATAGAAAATAGATTGCTAGTACTGATCATTTTAAATATATTTATCTTAAACCCAATCCTATAGCATTCAAATATATTATAGCCTATGTAACAAATTATTCCACACTGTATTTCTTCAGAGATGATTGTCTTTTTGTCAAAAATGTGACTGTGCATGGCAAAACAAGAAAATTGAGTTATGTTTTCATGAAAGGGCATAAATCAAGCTTCAAAACGATACCTATATCGAATGAATCGCACGACATATGACTGAGATATCAACATTCAAAGGAGTCGGGTTTCTTCTGTCACGCCAAGTGAGAAACGGAGAAATCTGCCTGTGAAGTTGACTATCGACCTAGCACTCACAGACGCTTGGTGCGGTCGCGGCTACGTTTGTATTTGCGGTAGCCTACGCTGCATTCACAGCCACACGGATAGCCTACCTGTGTTAAGTTAACTGAACTCGGGAGACGAAGATGGATTCCGGAGAAATATCTTCACGCTAGTCAACGAGTGGATTTAGCGTAAATATTGAAGTAGAGCGGTCAAAACAGAAACTTTTAACATTCTGCTGGAATTGAATTCCTCACCTCAAGAAAGTCACGTTTTTAGGATGGAAAGGGCAGGTTTTTCAGCGAAATTTATTCACAACAGTACAGTATAGACCTTCCACTGTTTCAAAACACTAAAAACAAAAAATCCTAAACTTTACCCCACGCAACATAAACGGTTGTTTTTCTCGGAAACCTCCGTTGCGACAAGCGACTGGTTTTGCCGTGCAGAGTCACATATGTTTATGGAGTCCATAGTTTTGATTAAAGAAAATACAGTAACTTTTTTGCACTCCTTCAAAAACTTAGAATGCGTTCAGCACATCAGTTTATTACCTCGTCTTTTAATTCAGTTTATTTGGTAATGGAAACAAAAATTGAGCTTTAATTCGAGATTGTACACTACTGGACAAAAAAATGAAGCGAACAGTGTTTATCAGTTTCCATACATAATTTTTAATCACAGTTTCTATATGTACTTCCACCTTCACCCTTTAGACAGAGTATAACGATAGTGAATATTGTGCTAAATAAACATTTAAGGCACTGATGAGAACAGACAGCGTCTAGTTGTAGGGTCATTAACCTCTATTTAATTAGTGTCCAATTAAGTTCCACATTGACACACATCAAGGCCACACTTAATGGCAGACAACTTAGGAGCACTGACCACTTGTGGGAAGCAATCAGACATAAATGGACCAGCGTTGACGCAGCACACTGTGAAAGACTGTAAGACGTCTCGCCCAGACGGCTAAGTTTAATAAAGACCCACAAGGAAAACGCTGTCCCCTTCTAAACTGTACGCTGACTACAGACGATGCATACAATATCGTGGAAACACTGTTACTTATTTCACCTGAAACAAGAAAAGTAATCATAAATCATACAATAAATTGTGTTTGCCTCATGTTTTTTGCCCAGCAATGTGAATGTTTCCTTTATACATGTAATCAGCGGCTCATCAAGATCTTTACCAAGTGTACAACAAATTTACAACCTCATTTTTATATCTATGACGACATCGCCCCTCCGTTCTCTTAAACCCATAAAAACGATAATGTGTATCGTCACAGAAATGGATTACATTCTGTTTATTGCTTTTACTGCTGTTTCTCTACATGACGCTTAGACAATGTCGTGTCACTTTCCCACAATCTGCTTGAACGATGCACCTATTCTCCACTGAGATAACCAGACACACCCTAATTACCCTACACACAAGAAAGGCACGGAGTAGCACGGTTTTTATCAATACAGATAAAACGTATACGTAGACACGTCTATAAATAGAGCAGTGACGCAGAGTACCACCTGACCGCCTGTCATACTTGCCAATACTTGAATCATTGGTGTGCCCGGCTTCAAACCGTCCAGGCTGGCACATCGTCATCATGAGAATAAACACCCGCAAGAGTGGCCATTACTGTGATCTGACGTGCGCAACACCAACAGACAACATTCTCATAATGACACATGCGAGAGTCTGAGAGGAAGCGAGGGATAGTTGGCTAACCAGATTGGGAAGGTATGAATTCAGAAGCATCTGTGTTTACATTGGACAAGTCCAGGTCTCCTCAAGAGTTTACACAAATCAGCTGTCTCCGGTCTCTCTTGCTCGAATAAACTCCACTTGCCTACTCCTCCATACAGTATAAACACTAAGGGACCCCCACAACCAGCTGAGACGAGAGAGCAGAGACAAGAGCATTACTGATTAATCTTTGTGTTGATATTATCGGTCAGTATGAGCTGACCACATAAATCGTTCTCGGCACTCATAGCGGTTTATAAATTTGATATTAAAAAAGAAACGGAGAGATGGAAGATGGATCATTTAGCCATGTTATGAGTGCTGTTGTGTAATTTGTCCATTAGAGGGAGACTCTATGACTCAAAGTTCAAGATTCTATGAATCTTCAGTGTTTCCCCCTACTTTTACACCATTGCACCCCAGGGCCGGGGGGAGGCGTAGGGTTTGGATTAGACGCACACTGACACAAACACTTTTTTTATGACACTTTTTTTTTATCCACAAAGTGTGCAGCTTTTGTCACTGCAGAGTATCTTTTTGGGCATCTGGAGGAAACATTATTTTTCATAGCGTTTCTGATATGGGAACTTTGATATGTCTGCATTTCAGGTGGTTTACGCTAGCGTTTCCCAATCCCAGTCCTCGCGGAACGCCGCTCTGCACAGATTCGAGTTTCCCGACCCACGGCACAGCTGATGCTACTGAAAAGCTAATTAGCAACGTAGAATCGGCGTGCGGCGGTGCAGGAAATACCGAATCTGTGCAGAACGGTGTTCAGCGAGGACCGGGATTGGGAAACGGTGGTTTACGCAACATATTTTAAGACGCGCACTCTCTGTCCGCTGATGCGTGTGTGCGCACGTTTGTGTGTGTGTGTATGCAAGCATGTGTCGGTGTTTGTGTGGGTGTGCTGCAGAGAGCAGAGGAGAACTGTAAACACGCGACATTATGTAGAGACAGAAATGTCGTTGTGTAAA
Organism: Distichodus sexfasciatus; assembly: GCA_032718565.1. Taxonomy (NCBI): domain Eukaryota; kingdom Metazoa; phylum Chordata; class Actinopteri; order Characiformes; family Distichodontidae; genus Distichodus; species Distichodus sexfasciatus. The sequence goes on from JAVGVS010000043.1 coordinate 446,152, forward strand.
TAAGATAAATAACATAAGGCTGTTTAGTTTGTTTAGTAAAAGGACAAGGTACAGACCTGCTCTGAAGGAAAGGTAACCTTAAATGACTTCATTCGGTGCATTGGGTGCAGTTGGGGGTCGGGGGGATGCAGTTGGGGCGGGGTGCCCCCCTAATATAATGATAGGGGAAACACTGCGCTTGAGGACGTATATTTGAGGTTGTAAAGCATGTAAACATCTTATATAGACACACATGTTGTCAAACGTACCCCAATTTCATCCCAAGACGTGTAAATTTGTGCATGTAAATTTAAATCAATTCATGCAAATAGATCCAATAAAAGAAAATAAAAGTCTAAAATACGATAAACATATACAAAACAAAATTATCACACTTTTGTGTTCATTCATTCATTCTCTGATCCGCTTAATCCCAATCGGGGTCGCGGGGGGGACCGGCGCCTATCCCGCAAGGCGGGAGAACAACCCTGGGCAGACGCCAACACACTGCAGGGCACACTCACAACCACACCCATACACACACACCCACACCTCACGGGGCCAATTTAGAGTCGCCAATTAACCTACGTATAGGGCATGCTTTTGGACTGTGGGAGGAAACCGGAGCACCCGGAGGAAACCCACACAAACGTGGGGAGAGCATGCAATCTCCACACAGACAGGCCCTACGGCCGACCCGGGGCTTGAACCCAGAACCTTCTCGCTGTGGTTGTGGCGGCGGCGCTGCTAACCACTGCGTCACCGTGCCGCCCTGTTTTTGTGTTTTTGCTTCTAACTTGTCACAAAATTTTGCTGTTCCCTTTTCCGAAGAACTATTTCGTTTTACAGCTTGAGAGAACACTTCAGGCCATCCGTAGTGAGCTAAAGTCATCTTTTGTGGAGTGATGACAGTCTAGTAGTAGCATTCTTGCCTACAGGCCAAGAGGTCATAGGTTTAAATCCAGCTTTATCCCACCCACTGTTGGGCCCCTGAGCAAGGACCTTAACTTCAAGTAGCTTCAAGGAGATTGTCCTCCAAATTACACAATATATACCATAGTATACTGTCCCCAAGCACTGCTCCCCAGGCGCTGCCCTTGTTAGCTGCCCACTGCTCCTTCACGGATGGGTTAAATGCAGAGGTCAGATTTCGTTGTGGTGCACTGTGTGCTGTGATGTGTTCACAATGACAATCACTCACTGTTAAGTCACTATGGATAAGAGCAGCTGCTAGAAGCTATAAATGTACATCTGATGTTGTCCTTAACGAGTACTCTTATAGCTGTGGTTAGAACTCTTGTGACTAGACAATCCGCTTCATCTTCATCTTCTTATTATTGAAACTGATATTAGTCTTGGTTACTGTTGGTAACCGTTCTTGAAGATTTAATTAACGTGCTTCATGTGGCAACCACACCCATTTCCAGCTCTGATTATACACCCAAAAAGTGAGGCGAGTCCCATTCACAGGTCATGTTGACACAAAAGAGAGAACATTCTATCCAACTTCTCTCCCATCCGTTTCCTTGAGGTCTGTCCTTCCTCAGGGCATGCTTTTAAAGACCATTGTTTTACAGCACAATACAAGAGCTTTACGTCTATGCTTGGCTGGCCTCCTCCATTCATACAACACAGCTCACTGTGAGCAACAAATGCCACAACTAGGTGACAAAAGGACGACTGCTACGCATAAACTGGCCCAAAAATGTCAGAAACATTTGATACCGCCATGTTGGCCTAAACCTGAGATGCTGATCATTTTCTGCATAATCTATCGCTGACGTTCATGAGAACGGATACCGCCGCGAGAGTCACATGACGTGCGCAAAAAGGTTAACAAACGCCTGTGAAACCAAATGCAAAATGGCAGGAAAGGGAATCTCCCTGGCAACTGGCAAGCATCTTGTGACCAATCAGGAAGCGGTCGTGAAGCCATTGAGACAGAATTTGACCCTGTGACATCACTTCCATGCAACAACAGTGAGTCAGCATGCGGGTGAAGCGAGTCTATCTGGTGGCAATTTGGGACGAAACTGCTGTTTCCTTGTTTGCTGATTAGACTTTCACAAGACGAGTGTAAAACAGAGAGACTACAGCGTGAGCGTGTGTGTGTGTTTTTAAGGTCGGGCGTATCATCGGACAGTACTGGCAGCTCTTTATCCCCAAGTCTGACCCCAAGTTAGGCAACCGCACAATAAAACAGTATAGACATTGTATCGCACAAGGGAGAGTCTTTCAATTCAAGCAGGTCAAGAGTTTCGGTGAAATGAAGACGGCCACTGACTGCATTAGTCAAAGCAGCAGGAGGAATTTCCCTCTTAAACGTGCTTACATCAAGAGGGGGAATTCAATCGGTCTGCCACAAGCATGCACCAGCACTTTAGGATGATGTCAGAGTCTGAAGAATTCCTTGGCACGTCTGCAACATTAACAGGAGCGCTTTAGGGTTAGGGTTAGGGTTAGAGATTTCCTGAAATGTGTCTTTAAATCACAGCTTCCAGCAATTATTCAACTTCTAGTAAGAGTGTTATTTCTCAAGAGTAATATACACATATTTGTGATACTGTACAAATCATGCCAACCCAATGCCACGGGCGTAATGTAGTGGTGAATTTGTTTGAAATAAATGTATAAAAATATTTAGGGCCCTATGATTTCCACGATGCGGAAAACACAGATTCAACAAATAAAGTGGAATCCGTTGTAAAACGCGAAATGTCGTATAATTCGCTGATATCGATGTGTGGGCAAAGCAAAGCAATGGTGATGGCTGCTGCAGCTCCCTGTACGTGTTACCCGTTGAGGCGGGACTCAGCTTTTAACACACACAAACGTACAGACACAGCGGAAAAAGTCAACGGTCGGCTATGGTGAAGAGGCTCAGAAACGTTTTGTTTTGCAAGAAAAAAATGGATGAAGTTGAATAACAGTCATTTAATGTGAATTTCTTTTCTATTGCATTGTTCTTTTTTTCCCATCCACTCCATAATTAGACACTTTTTAGGTGAATAAATATGATTATAACGTAAAACATGGAATTCAGAAGAATAAAAATGGAAAAAGTGGAATTCAGGAAAAATAAAATGGAATTTAGGAAAAAACAAAACGGATTTCATAGGGCCCTAAATATTATTCAGTAAAGCATGTTCTTTCATCCTTAATAAAACAATAACATTTGAAAGGAGTTGCAAATAATTCGCTTTAACCTGGTTGTGCAGGTAAACTTCACACCCTTCTGCAGATTTAGATTGCAAGCAGATTTATTCAATTACGCCTACTTAATTAGAACATTAGAAAGGTAACAAATCATTACAAAAACACAACAATAAACTACAATGTGAAACTGATCATTAAAAATGACATTTGCTCTTTTTATCGCTGTTATAATGAACCCGTTTCATTTGCTGAACACTCAATACAAACAACTGCATAATAACTTTTTTTCCAAATATTTGCCTCTAGTTTAATTATTGTAATTATCATAATTAGAGTATAAATGTACAGACAGCATGAAAAGGGAGAGGAGAGGAAGAGCAGCTCCACATCAGACTCTGGTGTAACACAAGCCTGGCGTGTTCCCTTCACATCATTAAAGTTTAAAGAGCAATTAGAATCTTCATTCTCCTTCACTCAGCACTCACTGTCCAAAACGGCCTCGGCTCACATCAGAGCCTCAACTCTCACTAGTTCAACTCCGCAATCAGATCACTGTTACACTTTTAATCAAAGCATGACCCATCCACACTGCTGATCAGGATATGAACCGCTACAGCGTCTACCAAAACGTCCTGTTGAGCTAACTATCAAACTCAATATACACACTTAATAAAAAGACTGGCAATCAAAACAAGCCTCCAATCAAATCTGTTACACTGTATATAAATTAGAGGTTGATCGATACCGTTTTTTCAGGGACGATTATTGCTAGTTAACAGGGCCGATAACCGATATTTGAAACCAATATGCAAAAAAAAAAAAAAAAAGAAAATCTCTGTCAAAATATTGACTTTTACAAACACCAAGCTCTAACTCCCCTCTCTCCTCTTCTCCTTCACGCTTGCTGAGTGACAATAAGGCTTCAGTGTTGATACACTGCCAATCAAAACATGGCCTGTTTCACTGTCAATCAAAACATGGCCTGTTACACTGCCAATCAAAACATGGCCTGTTACACTGCCAATCAAAACATGGCCTGTTACACTGCCAATCAAAACTCACCCATTACACTGTCAATCAAAACATGGCCTGTTACACTGCCAATCAAAATCCACTCTGTTACACTGCCAATCAAAACATGGCCTGTTACACTAACAATCAAAACATGGCCTGTTACACTAACAATCAAAACACACCCTGTTACACTGCCAATCAAAACATGTCCTGTTACACTGCCACTCAAAACATGGGTCTGTTACACTGCCAATCAAAATCTGCCCTGTTACACTGCCAATCAAAACACACCCATTACACTGCCAATCAAAATCCCCCGTTACACTGCCAATCAAAACACGTCCTGTTACACTGCCAATCAAAACACACACATTACACTGCCAATCGAAACATGGCCTATTACACTGCCAATCAAAATCCGACCTCTTACACTGCCAATCAAAATCCGACCTCTTACACTGCCAATCAAAACATGGCCTGTTACACTGCCAATCAAAACATGGCCTGTTACACTGCCAATCAAAACACACCCATTACACTGCCAATCAAAACATGGCCTATTACACTGCCAATCAAAATCCGACCTCTTACACTGCCAATCAGAATACGCCCTGTTACACTGCCAATCAGAATACGCCCCGTTACACTGCCAATCAGAATACGCCCTGTTACACTGCCAATCAGAATACGCCCTGTTACACTGCCAGTGTATTCTACACCATAATAAAAGTAATATTTCCTAAAACACTATGCTGCAGTTTACAACAGCTCCATATACAACTTACGGTCATCAGGTTGTACAATCTACAGTGTTCAGTTACAACCTCTAAAGTAAGCTGTTAATTCAGTACAAGTTAAACGGGAAGACACTGTAAAAGTGGAACGTGGAAAGTGTTTCAACTTTAATTTCAAATCACATGAGTTGCATCAACAATCTGGAATAATTCTGATGCATAAATTAGATTTTTAAATCAGTAACCTGATTACTGCAGTACAGCGGGACATGGCACAGCCTGACAGGAAGGTCAGAAGATTAAAACTAAATGCTGCACAGCACAGCTAATGAGGACTAGAAAACAGGAGGAGAAACAAGGGCTAACGAGGGCAAGCAGCAGAGAGAAGCACATCCGCTGTTAAGGGTTCTCTATAGAGAGTAAAGCTTTAACTGTCCTCCGTTGTCCCCTTTTCCTGCCTCCTCTCCTCCACCTCTGTCCTCCTCTCTTCCCTCCTCCATCTCTCTTCTCCTGTTCACTTCCTTTCTTTTCCTCCCCCATCCTTCTCTGATTTCTTCATCTTCCTGCCCTCTGCCTGCTCTCTCTCTCATCTAACCTCCTCTCTCTATTCTCTTTCATCTCATCTCCTCTTTTCATCCCTTATCTCTTTCTTCTGTACCTCTCTTTCACATTCTCTCCAGGGAAGTTCCCTTTCTTCACTTCTTTCACTCTCTCCTATCCCCGGCCTTCTCTTCTTTAATCTCGTCTCCTCACTCCTTCTTCTCTCCTTTCCTTTCACCTCCCCTCCATTCTTCTCCCCTCCACTTTCTTATTTTCTCAAGCTTCTCTTCTTCTCCTCCTTGACCTTCACCACCTCTCTGGTTCCTTTCACCTCCTCTGCACTCCTCCCACATCCACTTTCTTTTCTCCACTCCTCTCCTAGCTCCTCTCATCTCCTCTTTCATTTCTCCCCTCCCTTTGTTCTTTTATTTCCTCTTTAACTCCTCTCCTCACTCCTTCTCACCTCCCTTTTTGCTTCTTTTCACTTTCTTTTTTCTCTCTCCCCTCCGTCCTCTCCTCCCCTTCTCTCTGGTCTCCTTTTGCCTCCTCTGCACCCTCCTCCCCCTCTGCTCCTCTCATTTTCTCTCTTTTTACTTACTTCCCCTTTCTCTTCCCTTATTATCTCCTCGCTAAGTTCCTCCATCTTTCCACAATCTCTAACACATCACACATTTCATATAAGCTCAGCGCTTTTCTTTTCCCAAATGCATCATCGCCGCACGAAAAATGTGATTCGATCTAAAACAAGCTGCTGACGCTGATACATGTTAAAAACAACGTCAAGCACAGCACTAATCCTGCCTCAGTTAAGGTCTGACTATTTATTAACTTGTTCAACCAGCGCTATTGTTACAGCACCCTCGAAGAAGAAACACATGAAACTCTCTCTCCCTCTCAATCTGTCTATCTTTCAGCTTTGGACTCTGTTCCTCCCCGTCTCTCACTTTCCATCTCTTGCGTGAGTGTCATGCAGCTTGGTGGGAGAGAATTACGCAACATTGTGGCGCTGTTGACAGTTTGCCTGTGTGTAATCACACATTAGTTTCACTCCCAGGCTCCAAAAAAAACCCAGCTCCAGCCAAGGCTTTCCCATAATCCCACCCAGACACGTGCCATTCACGTTTTTCTGACTTACAAAACACAGCCAGAGCGTTACATTTTCAGACCAATATGGCCAAAGCTGTCATCTTTGAGGGAGTGATATAGGGCCCTAAGAAATCAGTTTAGTTTTTTCCTAAATTCCGTTAGATTTTTTCCTGAATTCCATGTTTTACATTATAATCATATTTATTCACCTAAAAAGTGTCTAGTCATGGAGTGGATGGGACAAAGAACAATGCAATAGAAAAAAAAAATCACATTAAATGACTTATTTGATTTCAACAAAGTGCTGGGGTTCAGCAGAACATTTTCTGCTTTGGTAAAACATTTACCTGTAAACAACAACAAACATTCATTTTTTTTGTGCAAAACGAAACGTTTCTGATGTGAGTTTTTGACTTTAAGTGGTCGTCACATGTTCTTGCGGGTGCAGTCTATCATGTGCTGGCAAAACTTACAAAAGAGTTGTTCTCCCAATTCATAAAAATCGTTTGGTTATCGTTCTGCTCTAAACTTAGCACTAACACTCGAATTCCGTAATGTTTTTGAGGACTTCGGTGTTTCAGCGAGCCTCTTCGCCATAGCTGACCACTGACCGTTTCCCCTCTGTGTCTGCGCGTTTGTGTGTGTGGAAAGCTGAGTCCCGCCTCAACAGGTATCACGTAGAGGGGGCTGCAGCAGCCAAAATTGATTAGAAACCATTGCTTTGCTTTGTCCACACACCGATATCAGCAAATTATACGACATTCCACGTTTTACAACTTTACAATTCTATTTTATTTGTTGAATTCCGCGATTCCGTGTCCGCCTCCGTGACCGCGTTTCCGCATTGCGGAAATCATAGGGCCCTAGTAATAGCACAAGCCTTATTGGACACATTTACAACCTCTATTCCAAAAACTGTTGGGACGATGCCCAAAATGTAAATAAAAACAGAATGCCATTATATGCAAAGCTCATAACTGTGGATTTTATTCACAAGAGAATCGAAGGCAATTGGACTGAGACTTTCATCTCTCATTTGGAAGGTTTCTTCAGCTGTAAAAACTGAACTGAAGAAGCCTTTTGAAACGCCTCCAGGCATTGTGAAAAGCAGTTCAGTTGCGTTTGATTCATGTCCTCAAGATTACCATATCCTGAATGAGGAAACTGTAACTTAAACTGCACAGTCTCTTTTTCTAGCTCTAGTTAATATTTTATAGTCTATTAATTAGAGCTGCAGCTATTGGTTCTGTTTGTAAACGAGTATTCTATCGATTTTCGATTAATCAAGTTATCGGATAAATTCTTCCAGAAATGGACAGGTCTGAAAATGTACGATCAATTGGCTTTTATTCCTGTTTTTTTATATCAAAATTAACCCTTACACCTGTGAGAGAATTTGGGGTGCTTTTCTATACCTTTGTTTTTAGCCTTATTCTAGTGTGTGTGGAAAAGTTAATCATACCTGTCTTATGTTGTTGTGTTCAGGACGTCCCGCACTACGATTTGTCATCGTTTGATGCGTAAATGCTGACAGTCTTGAAATCAGCACATTTCTGATGAAAACAGATTTTTTTTTTGATAAACACATTTTCTATATTTCTTCTTGATTACTCTCTAACATTATAACATTTTTTAAAAATTCATCAATTAAAAATAAAGCAATACTGAAGTTTTGGGTCATTTTCAACCAATTAGGACTCCTTTTGGCCTTTCTGGGAAAGAACTATGTTTCCCACAATCTACCGCGCCCCACTCGGAGCCGCGTCACAATAACGATGAACTGACGATTGACTGTGCCACTGAAAACGCCGTGCGTGACTAATAAGCGTCCGTGTGAAACACAAGCGGAGCATGTTTTAAGGCGTGAAAAAATAGTAAACGAAGCCTCGATTCTAGACAAACTGCCTCGACTATTTTTTGTAATGGAATCATTCAAGTTATTCGAATAATCGTTTCAGTCTTACTATTTATATGTGCTTATTCTATGTGCCTTATTTGTCTTTTTTCTGCTGTAAAAACTGGAGCTATATCGACTCATCTCTCTGTATACGTGTATATAGCAGAGATGACAAAGTTTACTTTGACTTTGACTGAAAACCTACACACATTTTCAGACACTGTGAGAGACACAATACCAAACCAGCGGGGTTTTAAATACACAGCTGTTCATTTTCATCTTGGAAATCAAGTAAGCACTAATGTATAAGCCATGATTTGCAAGTCAAATCTTTTTCTGCTATTCACGTTATCAACAGCGAAATTCGGACTAGCACATTGCAGACGGCAGGGACATATTCAAATCAAACCACCTCACTATTCCATTTTATCAACCCTCACAATTAATCAATGACTGTTTTGCAAATAGGCAACCAGAAACGAAAAACTACACTAAATTAAATCATCTCAATAATATATTGTTTTAACTCACAAAATTCACCACTCAAGCAGAGGTGGGTAGTAACGCCCTACATTTACTCCGTTATTTTTTACTTGAGTAACCTTTTGGATGAACTGTACTTGTAAGAGTAGTTTTTATACAACATACTTTTTACTTTCACTTGAGTATATTTGTGAAGGAATAACGCCATTTTTACTCCGTTACATTGCGTGACATGCCGCTCGCTACTTTTATTTTTATTCATCTGTTATCCAACGCACCATCTGTTTGTTTTGTTGAAAAACTTCCTCCTAAATGACCGTTCCACCAATCAAACGGAGCTTGGCAGACATGACCACACACGAAACATTAGCGGACACACACGGAGATACACAAACACACACAGACAGACACGCACACGCACATACATACACACACAGACAGAGAGACACACACCCATGCATGCACATTGGTAATATCCAAACACACTGTACATTGTTATTTGATATTTTTGCACATTTGATTATATGATAAACCAATTAATCTGAGTAGTTTTTTCACTGAGTACTTTTTACTCTTACTTGAGTAAATTTTTGGATGACTACTTTTTACTTGAGTAATATTATTCTAAAGTAACAATACTCCTACTTGAGTAAGATTTTTGGCTACTCTACCCACCTCTGCACTCAAGCATCTATTAAAAGTATTAAACCTTAAGGGCCAATTTCCCACTCGAGGATTAAGCCTAGTCCTAGACTAGCTCTGAGTTTGAATGGTAAATCTCCATAGGTACTACAACTTAATCCAAGACTAGGCTTAATCCATGAACAAGAAACCAGCCCAAAGTGTCCTAAATGTCGTAAATACTGCATAATTATGTCTGTGCAGAATCTCAGCATTCTTTAAGCCAGAAACAGAGAATTTCATGTGCAAGTTTGCTTTAATAACCATTAACCAGGCATCATTAACCTTTATCAAACTCTGAAATAAGGGTTGGAAGGAAATTTTACATTTTATTGATTTGACTCTCCTGACTCGAATACACTGTCAATCTCAGAAACAGGTGGCATTAGCGGGTTCAAATTATGGGACCTAAAATGTACGAAGGCACGATGGGGACAAAATTCCAAAGCTTGTACTCTGGCTAAAACTCCGTAACTAAGCTTGTCTGTATTCTGGAGAGGATTAATTCCAACAACACAACCGGCGCATCTGTTTTGATTGAGCCCGGTCAGATTAGCAGAAGCAAAAACGCCTTATGAACCCAAAAAAGGGTGACCTTGGATCTCTCTCTCGCTCATATTTATTGCTCTTTGCACTTGTGTAAAATCATGTCCTCAAATTAAGAAACATCTGGAGCATCATAAAAGCTGTACTTAAAAAATCCATTTCTATCAAAGAGTCTCGGTTGGTAACTTGGCGAGACTCGTTTTCTCTCTTTCATTACCTTGTCGTTTGCTTTCAGATTTGTTTTTTCATGGCCATCAATGAATGGAGGTGTAACAATACATCAATGTACACCAATATAACTATTCAATGAACGACAAGCCCAAAACATAACTCGAAAAATGAAAATACAGATCATACATACTGTAAAATCACTTTATACTGAACACAGGGTCTCTTTTCATTAAAAGAGAACTTCGTTTTCATGTAAATATGTGAGTTCAGCAATAAAATGTCAAATGATATTTTAGTAGCTATTGTGATTTGATATGAAGGGAAGTGACTGTGTTAAATCAGCATACAATATTATCTCGTATCGACTGCCGCCTCTTGAACTGAATCAAAAACGTATAGTAGCAGACCACTGAATTGATATTACATTGTATTAATATGGAACGTCTGATTCACATCCTTACTAATCACTCAAACCTGCTTTGAAAGAACTGCTTGGGCTACACAATGCTCTAATCAAAATCTAGACATTAAGAGAACATTAAAACATTTATTACACGAGTGAGCACATCTTTCTGATTCCAGACCAGTCTTAATTCAACGTCTCCGTCTTGGCCTTCTCAAAGTGCATTATCAATATTCACATCTGCAATGCAGCAAGCACTGTCACAGCCTCTCAACCTCACAACCGTCTTTCATCCATTCACATCAGGTCAAGTCACGCACTATTTACAATACGGACTAGCATTTGCCTCGTAAAAGCTTGAGAAAAATGGGATGTTTTACGAGTCACTGCGGAAGAATGCAGGCCATTGAAGCCTTTTCCCTTTGGCCTTTAGATTTTCCCCACTGCACTGGATTTATTTGAAAGAGGAAAAGCAATTCTCATAAATTATTATAATACCACAGTTTCAGAGAATCTTGAACTTAGGTGCATCTGGGATGGTGTGTGTATCGCTGCTTTCTCACAAACCATAATGGATGAAAATGCACATCTGCACGTCTAGTCTAGTTTATACGTGGGCTGCATGGTTATTGTAATATGTAGCTTTCCTTCATATCCACATAAATTACTGTATTTTGTTTTTTTTACACAAACGACTTAAAAAGTTTTATATGGAAACAATCACTAGAAGGACTGGCATAATTTCGTAAGGGTGCATCTGCTAAGAAATAGTCTGGGAATTCACTTAAAGTCTTCACTTTTTTCACCCTACTTTTCATTCATGGCAATGTTTTCGCTGCATTTATTTCTGGACTTGAGCTGCAACATGAAGTATTTCATAAATAAGCTATTTGAATTTTGTTAGTAGTAAACAAGGAAAGCGTCACTGTATATTTCAAGTCACAAGAATTATGGATGTTCCAGTTCTCTTAATATTATGTAGATATGAAGCTTTGCCTTAATCACTAAAGTGAAAGTGAGTGATTGTTTGTCATTGTGAACACACCACAGCCCAGCCCACAGTGCACCATAACGAAATGTGACCTCTGCATTTAACCCATCCTTGAAGGAGCAGTGGGCAGCTAACAAGCGCCCGGGGAGCAGTGCTTGGAGATGGTACCTTGCTAATGAATATCTCAGTGGTAACTTTACCGGCCCTGGATTCAAACCTGCGAACTTCTGATCTCGGGGCGAACACCCTACTGTTACGCCACCAACTGCCCCTAGGTAAATAAAGTGAATAATAACCCTCACATGCTTTGGGACAGTTGGTGGCATAACGGTAAGGCGTTCGCCACATGATCAGAAGGTTGCAGGTTCGAATCCAGGACCGGTGAAGGTACTCATGAGCAAGGTGCCGTCCCCAAGCACTGCCCTTGTTAGCTGCCCATGCTTCTTCACGGATGGGTCAAATGCAGAGGTCACATTTCATTGTGGTGCACTGTGTGCTGTGCCGTGGTGCGTTCAATGACAAATAATCACTCACTTTTGACTTTTGTGTTTTCATCGTCATTTAATGTTGGATTAATTTTTAGACCAAGAGATGACGCATTTTGGATACACGAGAGGAAAAACGATATTAAGTTTGTCTTGTTTATTTCAATCAAGCTAGCAAAGCAAACATACGTTTATTCCAATGGTTTAGACTTTGATTATGTGAAAGATCAAGCCATTCGGACAGTCCATCAAATCTCAGACCGCCCATTTATCTGCCACATGATTTCTATCACCCACACATTCCAACAGATGATCGATACTGCCGCCACACACTGTAACCTTGTGGGATTCTTGCAACCAGTGCAGAAGGTAAAGGCCTCTTTGTTCTCCGTGTGTGAGAGAGAGGAGAGAGAACACCTGTACACAAAGGCTAGGAAGGCTGGGAAAATCCCATAATGCCCGCTGTGGCCATGACTCCAGAATGTCGGCGACATGGAAACCAGATTCCAACAAACATGACTGGTGCCCAGGGCTATTTCGTGCTACAGCATATCCTGTACTGCAGTAGAGTATTGCAACTAACTTCAAAAACCCGTATTTACTAGACATGGCACAATACCATCTTTTTATATGCGATACGATACAGATATTGTACATTTGTATATCTGCCGATACGATAAAAATCCGATACAGTCTTTTTTTAAACAGAAAATAATGCTTAAAAAATGTCTGAATACATGACTGATATTATTCTGTTATGCTTAAGGAAATACTTGACTTACATACAGTTTTCCTAACTAAAACAATGCAATAATTACACACCCATATGTATATGCTAAATTACTCATTAATAAAACAACACCTCAAAAAAGTTTCGTTTAAATGCAGTTGTGTAATTTTGTGACGGTCCCTAATCAGGAACACAGAGATTACGAGCGAGAGCTGGTATTGTTAAGGAAACAACACCTTGTTCTGCTCGTTGTCATATCAGTATGTACGAATTAGTGTGAATATTGAACAATAAACCAGCTTTACCGAAGTGCCATTTCCTATGCATAACCAATTGAGCGTGCGTATTTACAGATCAGGTCCATAGATCGGCTCAAAGCCACCAATAACCGAGCTATTTGAGTTGCTAACTGACCAATCTATGGATATCTGATCGGATCGGTGCCACCGCCAGTATTAGCCGTTTTGGTATTGCAGAAGAATAGCAGGTGTGCCATTGGAAGGGTCAGGTAATATGACTTCAAATTAGTTTCACAATTTTATTTCAATAAATTTCCATTTTTCATTCATTATCTGTATAGCCCTTATTAGACAGACACTGTCCAAAAGCAGACGTACACATGATACAGCTTTACAGTTCCAAGCCTCTCGCTATCAAGCCTAAGGCATTGTTAGTCAACTTGTTTTGATTATGATATATACTTTTTTTTTTAATTAGAAATAATTTAGTATTGATTTTTCGCTAAACATTATTGCAGGCACATGCCTAAAACGATGCAGTTGTTTTTAAGGGGGCAGTTCATGAAGGAACACATTTGGGAAAAAGTATTAACCAAATTAAGATTAACTCAGTCAGAGGTTCTCAGTATCGGTTTCAATTCATTTTGGTCCACAAGCATCTATTTATATGTTTTCTTTTCAATTCTCATTTCCATTGATCTCTTTTTGTTTGCCTCTCTCTTTCCCACGTTTGCTCGAACGCAAACAAACCCACAGCAAGCAGCCAAGCCTCAAGACCAAAGTGAGGCGGCTCGAAATGAAACTCAATAAGACTCACAACACAAACTGTGACAATTCAAGTTTTTCAAGTGTTGCAAATGCTGAGAATGCTGGTGGACTGAGGAATGTGCAACATTCCAGCCTTTGCCCTCCTCCCCGTCCTCCCTTTCACCAGCTCAACGCTGAACAAACCACTTTAACGCATCTCACCCAGAGAGGCCAGTGAGGGCAAAGAAAACTGACAAACATGGAGAGTGCTGAGATCACACTTGAGAGCTGGGCAATGAGACACAAAAGGCTTTCACTTGACCACTGGAGTGAATACGTCACAACCACAACACAATGCCTTTGTGTGTCTGTGCAAGATCCATCCACACCGACTTTCAACACAGACACTTTCATATCAACGTCATCCTGCTGCTTCAGCTTCTGGATTAGTGAAGACGCACAACAGCTAGAATAGAGAACACATACTCACATCACTGCTCTTCTTTTATGTTTTTATTTAGCTAAATTCAGTGCTAGGTCTGTAAGAAAAATTGACATTTGACTTTGTGAAATATCGTAGTAAAAAGGACCTAAGCAGATGCCTTGAATAGCTCCATTTGGAAAGAGCGATCAATTCTAGAATGACTAGGGTGGTTTTTAGATACTGCATCTAAACAGAAAATAAAAATGACATAACAGGAACTGGAAAAGAACAGAGTAAATTATGGCATATAAATCAACTAACTAGTCTTAGCCATGAAAAATCAGAACTGGGCGAGTTTTCCTTTTGTATCAATGAGCAAAACAGCTGTAGCATGACGTGTCTGATTTCACTTGTTTACTTGATACTGCATGTGAAAGTGAGAGTGATTATTTGTCATTTTGAACACGACACAGCACAGCACACGGTGCACCACAACAAAATGTCACTCCCGCATTTGCTCCATCGCTGAAAGAGCAGTGGGCATCAAACATGGGCAGCTAACAGGGAACAGTGCTTGGGGACGGTACCATGCTCATGATTACCTTGTGGTGCCTTTACCGATCCGGGATTTCGAGCTGCATCCCTACTCCAAAACCTGTCACTATGATCTTTTATCCCTACATTCATCAAGATTTCAGGTTTATAAAAATGGGTGATAATTTGTTTATTGTCTTAATTGGCACTACAGATGATAGGCATCAAACTAGAAAACCTTGTACTTACATGACCTCTAAATGTAATAACACCTCCATTTCCTAATAAAAAAACAAAGGCTGGGGGAGTGTGAGAAACGCCGGATGAAGGGAAGAGGAGGAGGAGGAGGCTGGGCATCTCCACAGGCCTGTGGCACTATGCTGAAATCACCCTGCTGGGGGCAGCTGGTGGACAGAGATAGATGCCAAGAGGCAGTGGGCAGTCTAGACGGGGTCAGAAGTGCTCGAGCATCTGCCCTTAACACGGGTGGCACACAGCAAGACGTCGAGTTGGGGCTGGCCTGGGCAAGACTCGCCAGGTTTGAACATGAATCATACTTCCAGAATTCCTCTTTCTTCGTGCAATAAATAGGAACAAAGTGATACATCAATCTGCACAGATTTAATGATGTAGGTCATACATTTTGAAAAGTCACTATATATTGTACAGGAAATCTATTTTCATTAAAAGAAAAGATTTTAATTTAAATGTCTGGTTAAGCTCAGGAATATATGTGTCAAAGGATATTGTTTTTTGTGCTTTGATCTGAATGGAAGTGTCTCGAGTTAAATCAGCATCTGATATTGTCTTATATCGATCAACTGAAGCGAACTGGAATCGTACAGTGGCAGACTTTGTGATTTCAGCAGATATCGAATCGTTGTCCATTGAATCAATATAATATCATGATGAAACTTTTACAACCCCAGTAATAAACACAGCTGGCAGATACCAGACACATTCGTTCATTCACTATCCGAACCGCTTAATCTCAACCGGGGTCGCGGGGACCTGAGCCTATCCCAGGAACTTACGGGTGCAAGGTGGAGAACGACCTTGGGCAAGACGCCAACCACACTCACATAATACCAGACACAATTTTCTTAAAAGTGCAGGAGTCACATTCTGTTCAAGTTGGACTGCAGTGAGACAAAATATCACTATCAGATCTTTAAAATATTACAATATCGACCCCCGGTCTTCTGTGTTAATTATGAAATATCACCATGTACAAGATCACTGTTAACACTGCTGGCCTCAGTGCATGGAAAGGAATTTGTTCATTAGAAAAAGGAGGATGTAAAAATCCACGTTATTCAGACGACGTCTAGACAGAAACGGGGACGCAAAGCTGAAGACTGCAGTAAAACTGCTTCTCTTTGACTCATTATACCATTATGACCGGTATGGCTAGGTATGCAGAGCCGGCAGTCAACACACCAGCAAACGATTATATCTGGCGTGTTATGACGTCTGATTGAACACACATTCTAACAAGAGAATTCAAACGTTAAATGAGATTGAGCACAAGTACAAAGACAGACCAAACCCAAAAACTACTTATGTTCTATAATAATTCAATCATAATTACATGTCTACATAACTTCCTGGGGCTGTGATATACAATTTCTCTTTTTCCAGTATTGTAGGATTGAGTGATATGACTTCAAATCAATATCACAATTAATAGAACCTTTGGCCTTGGTTTAAATTAATGAATGATGATTTTGTTTGTTTGTTTTTGCCCTCATAGTTCGACTATTAAAGCTGGGACATATTTTCCGGTGAAAAAGTAGTCAAGAAATAGCAAGAAATCACACACAGGGAGGGGGTATTACATGAACACACATGGGGGAAAGTATTCACAGAATATTTAACACATAATATAAAACAGAGATTTAAAAATAATTGAAATAATTCTTATGGCCAAGATTTGAGGTTTTGATTCATTTAAGACAATTCAGCTCTACTGAATAGTAATAATGACATCATTGGTTTACATTTGAATAACTAAATTTATATGGCACTTCTCAAAGATTTCAAAAGCAGCTACAAAGATAATTCAATAAAAATGAAACAACACGATGAAATAAATAAATATGAAAATACGAACTGGCTTCAGATAATCCGAACTAATTAAATGTTAAATAGCTAATGTGAAGTGGAGCAGAAATGCTCTCAGCAGTGTGACAGGGCTGAAGGACGAGTCTGAACACAGTGACAGCGGTGTCGCCTTACAGGATCGATCCACCCGGGTCAGAGACTAATGAAAAGAGGGACTCCACTACAGAGATGACAATCAGCAAACTCTCAGGCATTACGGCCTTCATCTCTATCTGCAGTGTGCAGGAACTCTAATGATATAAAAGTGTGGTGTAAAGTACAGTCAACTAGGACTATTAACACAAATCTTCTGAAAAATTCTAATAAGCTGTCAAAAAAGTCAGAGGTATACAATATTAAATAAAAAATCTAAATCTACAATCTAATTGTACATCATCATACAACATACTGCAATATCTGCGGTTATACAATTTGTCTGTGTAGTGAATCTGGTATGGCCAAATTAATAATGAAGTAGGAATATACTGTAGCTGCAAGGACATACTGTCAGCTTAAAACCTGACCCCACTAAAGAGACTGCGTGTCCACTGCCACATCGACACTTCTAGTAACTCTATATGACACATGTCCAGCGATGTATAAACACAGGAACTTCCTTTAACAAATGCAGTGTCACCACATACGGCCAAAGGCAGACAATGATGGACAGAGGCACACATACTGAAAGGAGAAAAAGTCTTCTTACATGGAAAACTCAGAAGCAAAGAAACTGCAACCAGAAGCAATGCCACTGTTGTGGTGAAAAACTTGGTCAAAGGTTCACATTCTAAATTCAGCATTACCGACAAACTGAAAACAAACACAGAAGATGCTACAGCAAACATCAATACAATGCAGCACATTAGTAGTACAGTATTGTGCGGTTTAGAATCTGTACGTCTATTAGATCTGTTTTAAAAACATCTCAACCAAGATTCTGTGGTTTTGCAAATCGTGTCACCTAGCAGTGGGTGACAAAATCACAAAATCTAAATTGTGTGGCCCTAACTGACCCTGTGTCCACGCAGTCCTGGCTCCCTCTTTCTGGTTAAGCTTCTGTATTTGTTGCTGCAAATGTAGGTATAATGTATTAAAGCCAATAACGGCATATCCATAATCAAAAATAATCTACTTTAAAGTCACTATCTCAAAGTGACAGAATAAGTCAAACAGAGGGGAATGTGGGAAAGTCAAAAATTATAATATATAAGCAGGGTCTCACAGATATCATTTTAGATCCTGCTACGCGCTGGTGCTGAATGGATTCACCTTGAACCACATTGTAAAAGAAACATCCATTAGACCCAGACATCTCCTGACAAGACAAGTCACTTAACACATGGAAAAGATTCATGTCTTCCATAATCACTGTTCAAAAGTAACTTAAAAGCCTAGTGTGATGATGCTTACGACACAGAGTGTGTTTGTATCTCTGCAAGACTCTTCTTTCTCAGAGTATGTGGACTTAAGAAAAGTTCCAAGTCACACAGTGCATGATTAGACCAAAATGAGGCTCCGTGGAGGTTTACAAAGTGAAAATGTGTGACAGTTCTCTGACAAAGTGGTATAAAAACTCCCCCGCTTCTTTCCCCACATACTCTACAGCTGCCACAAAGTCTGAGTGAATAAGGCGGCAATAAATACAGATGAATACAGAATCTGGAGTCTTGTGTTAGTGAGTCTGGACACAAATCATGATATATTACTGCAGCATATTTTGTTAATTTACAGGTTAACCCTTCGAAATCTAAGCTGCGACTACTTTGAAAAAGAATTGCTAAAGTGTAAATGCTACCTTTAAAAGCTGTTCTATGTACATTATTCAAATCCTTCATAAACAGACATGTTTGGCCAATAATACTTTTGTTAGATAGTGACTATGTAGTTCACTATCACTACCTACAGAATTTGTATGATCTGTTAGCCAAAGCAATTTTTAGTCCATAGTCTCTTATAACACATCACATAGTTTTTTAGAAGTTAATGGAGCATACATTTAATTAAAAATAAATTCATTAAAATGCTCGCAAATGATCAGTATGGACTTTTCTATCCATTTCTGTGCAAGTGAACTGAAGTTCAGAATTCTGAAAAGCAGAATTTTCAGGACATTTGACAGAATTTTATGTTTCACTACACCGCTTAAAGTTAAAACGGAAAAATATTGAACTGTAATATGTCTGGATTAAGCCACTTATTCATTTCACATTATTTATCTTTCTCTCTTGGTGGCATCAGAAGCCCAGACGCGACCCATCATCAGGTGGCAGGCACTTTAAGCACCATTGTTAAGAGAAATGCCTCTCATGAATTCCCTGCACACCGATGGATATCTGAGATGGAAAAATGAGATGCTCGTTATTCCAAGCAGGCACACATATTTCCATTGTTGCATTCTTAAGAAGCCTCTCTGATGAAGCAAAGAAACCATTAGGCTGAAAATAACATCAAGAAGATGAAAGGACGGACAGAACCGGGGAGGGGCAACATCATGACGGAGCGTCGGAATGAATGCAATTCTATCTCCTCTGGCTGTTGTGGAGCCGACACAGCACTGAGTTTTTTACTTTGAATGAAAGACCTGGAACTTTAATCTAAAACCTGGTTTTCTTGTTTAACTGAGGTTTAAGAAAGTTCAGCACAATCAAAGTTTGGCAAGGATTAAAAGAAAGGTGCACATGTTATTTCCTGTTAAAGATGCCACTGTTAGAGTGCTCACATCAAGGTTGTTGTCTTGGCATGCTGACTTTCACGGCCTGCCTGAGGATATGAAGGTATTTCAAAGACGCAAGTAGTCCGAATGACCTGACTCCTACAGCAATGTCTCTACTAGGGTTAGGTGATAAGACCTAGTACATTTTATCTCGGTTACAATTAATGTATGATTACTTTGCTTTGAGGGAGAATGGGTAGCGTTTATTTTTTGCCCTCATAGTCCACATGACACCAAGTCATGTGACAACACAGAAAAGAGTGCCAAGACATTTGGAAAGTGCCAAAAAAGGTTCTGGAGTCGAATCTGTTGCTGTCTTTTTTTAAAAGAAGTTTCCTGCCTTTCCTCTCTGTTACTGATTGCAAACTCAGAGCTCTCTCACAGCTGACGGGAACAACAAAGGGGAGCGAATTTGTGTCTGAATAAACCCACGGATATCATCATTTCGCAGACATGCGGGCTTTCAAAGTCATTATCTGGGGGTAAGGGTTGGGCGGGTAAGGTGTGGATCTACCGTATGAGTCACATACACTAGAGAAACAGGCAAATTTTAGAGAGAGCTATAAGAAAGTGCCAGGAAATCAGCTGACCTCTTATTAAATGCAAACTTTTATCGGGGTCCTGGCGTACGAGCCCCTGCTCCTTTAAAATGCTTAATTTAACTTCTGTTCAGAGAAAAGACTGTTTAGAGAAAACAAAGTGCATTCTCTGTGTCATTAAAGGTTCTACTTTCATGTTGAACCTACTTTATTATCTCTGCAGCAGGCTAGTCAAATGCGTTATAAATGCGATAGTTTGTATCAGGCCAATATCTCTCGTTTTTTCCTAATGACTGAATGAAGAGAATCTGTGGTTTTGCCTTCCATTTTACTCTGCACCAAAATTGAATTCATACTACTTCAAATCAGCTGTACAAGCAAGGGTCAGTTACATATGGGTTATCACAAGCAGATTTTTATTAAGAAAAAGAAACTACAAAGACCTGAAAAAATGTGTTAACACATCAGTGCATCAAGATGTCAAAAGTGAAAGAAGGTGTGACCCTAAAAACAGGATGTAGCTTGCAGAAGTTACACTGTGTATGTAAATATCTTGCTGTCCTCCTGTGCCTAAAAAGCTCTGACTTCATGCCCTACTGGGTATGAAATAATATGTCTAACAGTTCACCGGCCTTCTGCAGATGAGAGAGAAACAAGTCAGAAAACTCTACATCTACATCCCTGACCTCTAACCTATGAAATTTCAAGTCCTGTTATTTTTAAAGAGAACAGAAGGTCTAACCTTAAACCTACCTAACCTCAAACTGTAAGGACCAGAAACAATCTAAATTAATATTTAAAAAATTGTATATCAGGTCCTCACGAGCCTAAACTCTACATCAAACTTCAGCCTCTTACCCCTAATTTTCATTTGTTAAAACATCACTTATTAACCGTACCTTAAGTGTAATCCATAACATGACCCTAAACTCAAACTCAGGTAACCTTAAAGGAAGCACAACACTCATGAAGACTAGTAATGTTCTCAGAAATGTCCTTGATGTGATCACTTCCTGTTAGTGAGGGCATCAGACACTCAACAGAGGACACGCAAACATATTTGTTAAACCAAATCTCTAGTACAATTTGGATGTAAGGGATGTTTCATAACGCTTCACATACAGTATTTGTAAAGTTCGCATCAAACTTCTGACAAATAAACGTAAACTACAATGTAGTAATTTTACTTTTTGAAACCTATGTTAAAAGACACTTTGTCTAATGTCAGTCTTAAACTCTAAAAGGAAAAAGGAGACAAAAGCTTCTTGGTTTTTTCTGCTTAAAACCACTTTTTTGGACCAATAACAATGTCCTCAAAATGACCCACTGTTTCTTCCTGTTACTGACATCCTCACAGGAGCTTAAAAACCAGCCACACACACACACAATACCAGTATATATGAAAATATTCCCAGAATATTCACAGACAAAAGCACAGTTGGTTAAAACATCACTGACACACACGCTATTCAATAAAACATTCACACAATATTACGCGTGAAGCTGACACTCTCTCACACACACAATATTAAAACGTTTTCACGCGCGGACCGGACGCTGACACACTTATTAAAAGGCTTTCACGCGAGCATTTGACCGACACACAAGAGCTCACGCACACGCACGCGAACACACGGAAATATTGATTAAACATCAATTTGACGTGGGAATCTGACTGACACCTAATTAACTGAAACATCATTTTGGCGCGTCGTCAAACACTATTCAGAAAAAAAACATTCACAGTGAATATTCACTTTGGCGCGTGGAGCTGACCCTTACACACACACAATATTAAAACGCTTTTACGATTGAACCTGACTGACACACCCGCGTTCACGCTCACGCAGAAAATATTGATCAAAACATCACTAACTGACTGACTGACCGACTGACATGTAGAAATCATTGAAACATCACTTTGACGCGTAAATATAACTCACACGTACGTGTACACACACACACACACACACACACACACCGCGGTACCACGAGCTCGTTACCTTTGTACTGCAGCGCGCCGCCGGTGACGATCGAGACGCTGCCCGCGACGGACTCTCCAGGGCTGTACACCACCTTGTTGTTGGCTAAGGTGATGTCGAAGGCCTGCAGCTTGCCCATGTCGCCGTTGCCGTTACCGGGACCGGGACCGGGACCGGGACCAGGAAGCTCGACTCACGGGAGGAATCGCGATGCTGTCGACTCTTCGTGCTGAACCGAAGCGCGAGCTCTGCGTGCCACCTGCAGCGCGCGCTCCATCTCCAGACTCCACCCCGCGCCCAGCCTCTGCGCTTACGTCACGGTGGCCGTGCGCGCTCACGTTGCCGCTTTGCAAATAACGCCTCGGGAACGCGCTGCGTGATTGGGATCCATTCTTTTTACTTGTAGTATTCAAGTATCAGGGGTGGTGGCAACGAATTACACATACTCACTTTACTGAAATTAAGTCTTTTCGGATACTTGTACTTTTTGATAATATTCTTCTATTTACGTGTACTTCAGTACCAAGTACTTTACTTCACTGCTTTTAAAATGACATTTCTTTAGTGAGTACGCCTACAATTTAAATGAATATTAAATAGTTTGACCGGCATTTGTCATTTGCCTTATCATTTTAGTGAGACCATTTTAAAAACCTGGCTCCACAAACAAATAAATAAATATTGACTAGAAAATGTCGCGAATTATTTACTCTATAAATATCGATGATATGGAAATATCGAATGGGATTAAGCATTTTAGACAGAGAGGTCGAGAAAACGTGTTTGTGTGTGTATGTATGTGGAGGGAGAGAGAGAGAGAGAGAGAGAGAGAGTGTAACATATAATAAAATCTATTTATTGAAATTTTGAGGTATACTTTTCTGATTGACTGTGTATATTTATTAGTGTGGCTAAATAAACAAGGTCTGTTTTTTGATGATCACATTTATTTACCTATAAATTAATCCAGATGTAATATAGAACAAACCCTTCCCTCTTTTGGCAGTTTCATTGTTACTCTACACATCTAAAGCATACAAATCCAAAGTCATTGCTTTAGTTCAAGAGCTAAAGGAAATACATTAGCTATATAATGGGTCTTTGACCTCCACCCATCTTTCCTGAAAACTCTACCCTCCCTCTAGACACACAGATGTCAGCATTTCCTCTACAGATGACTGGTTTGGCCCAGGCCCAATAAACAGCCAGCCATGAACACAGATTGTGACAAAATATGACAAATTATTCATGTTTTCCACTGACATTAACCGTGCTGAATGTAGAGCAGTTAAAGAGAGAAAGAGAGAGACTGGTGTTACCAGAGGTCAATAACTGGTTTGGTGCGTCACACAGAGCCAGCAGGTTTTGATCCCCACCCTGACTTTAACTACAAAATCAGATACACAGTTATGTAAGAGGCAATTGAGGATATTGATTCATAAATACAGTAGGCCTAAACACTACAAAAAAGGAAGAAATAATTATTAAAATAAGATTAGTCTGTCAGGGACTAACTTTCATTCCCGGTTGTTGAGAGGAATGTTTCCATGGTGCCAAACTAGGAAAAGGTGATGAAATAAACATTCCAAAACTCTCTATTAGGCTGTCAATAAGTTAAAATAATGCAGTAAAAGTAACAAGCATCCTGTTCATTGTCAATTATCACAAGTTTGCTTTCAAGCCCAAAGTAACATGCTCTGAAATTAGAAGAAATGTTGGAAAACGTTTTCAAGTCAACTGAATTCGCTTTCAACTCAAATGTTTTAATAATTAGGTGGGATCAATAACCATTTTTACATTTTAATTATGTATTAAATGTAATATTATTTATTGTGAAGGATAA